>JAOXNX010000031.1:14807501-14817619 GCA_028566075.1 Solidago caesia
TGATACAAGATTTCCACTTGCATATTCTTCTGTCATTTCAAGATATTCTGCCACACATCTAGCCATTGCAATGTTTTGTGTACATAACTCGATATGTGTTTCATAACAAAACTTGCAGCAAGTTCAAATCCTGCTGGTCAAATCAAGGATTTCCACTACAAAGAGATCGGCATGTTCGGAGTCTAATAATAGTTTCTTTATGTACCCACACTTTGAGACTAAAGGAAACTGCACCAGTGAAGAATCAAGTTTTAGGACTATATAAACTGGACCAACAAAACAACGATGTTAATGTTTTATAGGCGTTTTAAATCTTTAACCATAACAAGATTGTTATCCAAAAATCTGAAACCAAGTTAAAATCTTAGTTACAAGATAAAAAATCTTATGAATTGCCAAAAAGTCGGGAATTTACATCAAAATATGATTTATAGCAAATAGCAAAAGTATAGAAAAAAAAGTGTACCTTGTGTATTGAAAACGAAGCACTTCCTACACAAACCGTAACATCACTTGGAACCTCTTGTGAGATAATCCTGCCAAATTTGGAAAATGAATAAGGTATCTAAAGGTCTTCGTTTATGTCTTTCAAAAGTTGAAACTAGACAATAAATCTATTGGGATGGATACTTAACAAACCATAATAGCTATGGGATATGATAAAAAAAAAAAAAGAAACAAGAAGACCATCGTATTTAAGTTGTTTAACTGCAGTTTCCCTACACTTATGTTCGTTGCTAGAAACTTATTATACTTTTTAACTATCATGATTAGCATGAACAAACTAGTAAACCAGTAACAAGACGAATAAGAGTAAAAGCAAACCAGTCACTAGTTCTCTTCATGGCATCCGAAGTAAGTTCTTTTTTCGTAGTAGCAAGTTCAAGTGTTGCGGGCTGCTCAAGTTTTTCTTGATGAATTTCCAACATGGTAATACTTTTGCAATATCAAACTTAATCATGTCATACACTTCACTACATAAGTACATATAGCAAAAAAAGAAAAAAAATCTCAACTTTTCAAAATTCTGCACATTACAGTGTGTGGTCCATTTGCTGATGTTTTTGTTTTTGATGCAAAATGACCAATGTATTTAGTAAAATACCGATAACGGGCATCATTATTAGGCCAAAAAGTGTAACATATAGGGATAAATGAGTCTTATCAAACTTTTTCAAGATTAGGATAGTGGTATTTGTGAGTGTGTGGTGTTGGATTTTATGGTTTTGGTCTTTGGGAGACTTTGGGTGAAGATTGGAAGTTACTTGGTGAGGTGCATATTATCAACCACATAATGCTCATCTTTTAGACAGTGATATAAACGAGCTTACAATCACATCAGGCTTTCAGAATGTGGGTAACTTGGTTAACTAAGTCCACGAAGAAGTCGAAATCAAGATTATCGTTAACTAAACTCTGTTGTTGATGATAATGATTCTTGGCCACACTAATGGGTCAAAAAAGGTGACATGAGAATTGGAATGTACTAAAAAGGTGATGGGGAAATTTGGCCCATGCTTATGGTGGTGGTCATGGAGACCATTTCAACATTTTCTTCCAAACTTATCATCATATTACATGGAGGAAAAAAACTATACAAGAGAGAATCTGTAGCATTTATCAAATATATTGATAAATGTCGATCAGTATCCCGTAATTGTTTCCGAACCTTTTTCTTAGTCATCCCAATATATTTTATCGAATACTTTTCCTAGTCACCATAATATATTTATCGAAGGAAGTTCGAAAATGGGACTCTAATAATTCAGATGTTTGATAATACGAGACTACAGATAAATGAAAGAAAAATATAAAATACTTAATACTTGATACTAATATTAAAACTTAAAAGTCAAGGTTAAAAGTATTTGAAACATGATAGATCAAATTCAAATAATTAATTTTGTAAATCTTCCTCCGAATCCACATCAACCAGGTTACCTGTGTAAGAAGCCGCTGAACTGAATAGTAAAGAAGCTTGATCGATCGGTTGATTTAGAATTCAATTAGGTTTAAGGTGTAAGAAGCTGCGTTGTGGTGGTTTTATTAATTTGGGTTTCTATTTAAAATTTTAATTAAGGTTGGGCTTATTAGTTTTGGGCCATTTTTTTTCAAAAATAAACAAAACCGGTAATATCATTGTTAAGACCGATATTTACAATCAAAATATCGGTAAAGTATCGGTAAATATCGCCGATATTAACGGAACCGGTATTTTGACCGATATTTTAGAGAGGGGCCGGTAACCGGTATACCACCGATATACCACCGGTTGCAACTTACAAGGCAAGCTCTTAGCTCTAATAAACTTCATTTCTATACTATCTTTAGCCTAGGTAGCAAATTGGCAGGTTAGGGGGTTCGGTCATGGGTCACGCTGTGTTCAATGTTGTAAAAATCTGATTACAAGGTCAAGTAGTCGCTGAGTACTCGCTACAAGGTAAAGTGACCAACGCGAGTTGAGTTATCACTGAGTAGTCACTACTGGTCCACAGTTTGGTGAAAACTTGGTCATAACTTGTTGAGCTTGGTCGAAACTCTGTTAACTCAATAAAAAGTTGGTTTGAAGTATTCAATCAATTGGGCTAATGTTTCCAAACATACTTCTAGGGTCCTATGAAGTATGAACATGTCATACATATAACATAAAAATTTATATATCAATATTCCAATCCAATTATTCCACAAGTACTTCCTGTCTAGTCCGTTACTCGCCACAAGGTAGCCAACCGCTCAAGTACCATGTAGCCACTTTTACAACCATGGCGACTGTTGGGGTGGGTTTAAGCAAAACAGCTTTGTCTAATAGTTCTTTTTTTTTTTTTTGAAATGCTTTGTCGATAAGTTCTTATTTTCTTTTTATTAATAAGTAGTGTGCCAATTTTTATAACAAAAATTATGTTATTTTAATCATATCTTAGTTTTTTAGTAAAATGATGATGGAGGTTTTCTTCATTAAAATAAGTTTGCTTTGGGGGTCTCTTGAGTCTTGACCTGTTCGGTCCATTTCTTATCTAGTTAGTTTTAATTTAATTTACCCGCACGGATTAAACAGAACCTGAAGTGACCCATTTGCTACTAAATGGGTTGAACTTGCCACCTATAAATCTATAATCTTCAATGTATGATACATTTACTCTCCTAGTTTAGAGAAAAATATTTATATAATATATATCGTCACTTTTGTCTAATGGACTGATTTGTAACTTCAAATGGGTAATTTTTTTTTTTAGATTCACAGTAAATAAATGCAGGCATGCAGCAAGATTTTACTTGAGTATTACCATTTTTATAATGACTTAATGAAAACTTTGTTAAATGTAAGTTTATAACATACTTGTTTCCTCAACAGTAAAAAGCAAAAAAAATCTCTTTTGAAATGGAAAGACCGAGGGAGTCAGAATGCTGGTTCTTATGAGGTTGGGTGAAATATGTTGATTACATAGTTTTATGCTAAGAGAATATCTTGTATTTTTGTGAAACGGACGGATTTCCACCTTCAAATGGGGATATGAATTCTTTAACAGGTTAATACTCTGTAGTCCGTACAAAGTTACATCTTATGTGAATATATAAAGTAAATGATGATTCGACATCAAAAGTCTATTTATGCATATCTTCTTTTAGTCTGCCTTCTTGTTTTCATGAGATTGTTTCATATTTCTTTGGTTAAGAGAAAGACATCCACCCTTTGATTTTTCTGCTAAGTTTATTAATTTCACCTTCAAATGGGTATACGATGTCTGTAAACTTAGAAAATAAGAAATTCACTAATTACTAAACGCTTTATGACAACTCATTTACTTCTTGTTTGGTCAATTGGGTTTTATTTTATCTCAAATGAGTCAAATCAAAATATCTAACTAGAAGAAAGTAGCCCAAAGTCTAGATGCATATGACCTCTTATATTTATATTCAAAAAGATCAGATTGTACTACTAGAAGAAATGCATTAGTTAACGATCCATTTTTGGCCTTTTACCAAGCCCACCCATCTTGCCACCTCCAAATTAAAAAAAAAAAAATCAGTGCTGGTGCCTGTGTTGGTGTTGGTGTTGGTGAGGGTTTGTAATAAAATTAAACCTATGCGATCTGAATTGGGAAGTCAAAGCATGTGTATATACTGGAATGGAGGACTTAAATCGTTTACATTTTTTCTGGTTTTTATGAATTTTAAATTGAATTGCCAACTAAAATTTCTCTTATGTACATTTTGCAGCCTCCTTAAGATGCCCTTTTTGCTCACCCCCGTGCTTGTGTACCACCAGGGATGCATAGGTTTCGAGGAAATTATATGGGATTATGACTCTAGACCTCAAGTTATGAATACATTAGGATATCCCTTGCAAATGAAAGATAGAATCCCAGAAATTACTAATGCCAGAAACATAGAACTTGGCCTTGCGTTACAGGTGAACTTATCGTTTTTGTAGTTCTTTCTTAGTATTAAACATTTTCTGATATAAATATACACACTCATATGTGTAACTCGGACGCATATTTGAAACGCAGCTTGCATTCTTACACCCATCAAAGCACAAGTTTGAGCATCCTCGGTTTTGCTTTGAACGACTTGAATACGTTGGCCAAAAGATCCAGGTAAGCTTTCTTGCAGCAACTTTAAGTTTTGAGATATAATATTGAGCACAATAGCTTTAAAATTTGTGTAATGGTAGTAATAAGTAAACCGTCAGATATATTCAAATAATTTGCTATTACAGAACTCTTAACACCATATTAGTAACTTACCTGCATTAATCCATGATGTTTTGGCAAATATTATGTATGTTGCTCTATGAAAAAGTATATGACCCGATTCATGTGCCATCTCAATTTTGCGGGACCTTGTAATGGCAGAGAGGCTGCTTATAAAGCATATAGATGCTCCGGGGAAATGGTTGCAGGAGAAACACCGACGTATTCTTTTGAACAAGTTTTGTGGCAAGTACCTGAGGGAGAAACACCTCCACCGTTTCATAATTTACAATGAGGAAGTAATAGATTCCTATGAGCACAATCGTAGGCTCAGGAACCCCGCCACCACCTCTGTACAGCAAGCCATTCACGGACTTTCATACACTGTCTATGGCAAGCCGGATGTTAGACGACTCATGTTTGAGGTTTTTGACTTTGAACAAACTCAACCTAAAGTGGTATGACTGTTGGATCGATACGATCAAACCAGAACTTGCATTTGATATTGGGTTGTTGCATGTAGATTAATGTACCATCTCTTTCTTTTGTTTTGACAATAAATTATATAGAATTGTATGAGTAGAAACGAAAAGGTGTTGGCGAGGTCCACAGCAAGAGCAAAATGCGAAAATTGGAAAATATTTGATGAAGAATGTAATATGATTACTTGTGTAATCTATATAAGTAGATCAAAAGATGATAGTTGTCGAATGTCATGATGACTTTGATAGATAGTTTGGGTGTTAAAAAGTGCCAAAGACTCTTTAAACTCGCAAAAAATAGCCAAAAATCCTTAAAAATTGCTAAAATCGTAATAATATAGTCGTTATCGTTACTTTGCACCAATACAAGGCTAGTGGAAAAAAATTGTTCTATGAGTCACTTATGGTAAATTGATTGAAACCTCTTAGTCCCATGTATCTTTTTGGTACCCACATAACCCCCTAGCAAGGATAGTGTCAAGGTAATTCAACCAAATTCTTTCTCCATTGCCTTTGGCAAGGATTGAACCTAGGTCCCGGAAGACGAAGGCGCACAGAACTGACGGCTTGGTTCTATGAGTCACTTTCAATCTTAGTTCCGCCACTTTTAAACCATTGAGCATGTTAAATCGTAACCCACAAGCCATAACCATCTAAAAACTTTTGTGATTCAGCTTCGGTCGAATGGAGTTTGATAATTAAGACAAACAATAAAAAAAAATGAAGAAAATTAGTTTTAATACTTCGAAAGGGTCAAACATGTTTTCAAGATAAGTGTGAGTTTGTCACCACTAAACATTTGAAACTTCATGGAAAACTCTAATATGAACCATAGTGACGCTATCTATGGGTATCCAAACAAATCTATTGAAAAATGGCCTTTAAATGAGATTGGACGACACAAAAGAATACACCGGCCTCTAAACTTGGAGAACAATTGAAAGTCATAAAACAAAAAACTAGAAGTATACCCGCACAATGTATAATGGTGAATGGTTTATAAAGAAAACATAAATTGTAGTGTACAATAAATTCGTAAATTTCATTTAATACATGCCTGATGTCTCAAAAAATGATGGTGGTCAACGCACTGATTCTGGATTGTCTAACACACGTGTATACAAAAAAAACGTGTTTGTTGTTATTGCTAGAATATTTAAAAAAGGACATAATTATGTAAATTAATATATAAATAATATAAATTTTAAATGATAAGGTAAAAACTAAAATGATAATAGTAATTTTGATAATACTAAAAATTCAAAATTTAAAACTCAAGTCAAACACTTTATAACACTAGCACGGTGCCCGCACGAAGCGGCGGCGGCGGTGTGGTGGTGATGGCGACCGATGGTGGTGGTGGCGGCGACGTCAAATGGTGTAAGTAATTGATGTAAATGAGTTGGTATAAATATTTTAAAAGATAAATGATTGATATTATAATTTAATCATTAAGGGCATTTTGGACAGTTTTCATATCCAAAAGTAAGTAACTTTCAACATAGGGGGGAGAACTTTTATAATATAATATAGATATATAGATAATATAAGTAAAACGTAAAAGAATACTATAACTTTCCACCTCACAAGTCAAAACACTCACCAAAATTGAGAGTAATAAAACATATATACACATAAACAATATTTAAATTTCCCCAAATTTAAACAAGTAGTAATATGATACATCACTAAAAGTGTTTAACAAATGTGTGTTTCGTTTGACAAGAAACTTAGGAGCCGTTTGGTTCGTGAAATGTAATGGAATTGAAATCTTTTACTTTCTAAATTGTTATAAAAGTTATTATAAGTTGGGCAATAAAGGAATTTAAATACAATGAATTCTTTTAATTAATGGAATTTGAGACTATCTAACATTCCTTCATTAAAATGAAGGATTTCTAAAGAATGTTGAAATAGTATAAAATTCTATTGATCAAAGTAATTCATTTCATTTCAAATTCCTTCATAATCCAACACAGAACAATTTTGAAGGTAAAAACTTTCAATTCCAATTCCATCGCATTCCACGAACCAAACGACTCCTAATCATATTGGTTAAGTGTGGTGGTAACACCGTAGTAATAATCATGTTGTGAGTGTTCATGGGGTAACTTTTATTTAATTTTTTATTCTTTCTGTTAATAAATAGGGATAACGTAGATCCTATTAACGACATTTAACTTAGGTTCTGTTGAGGCTTATATTTTTTCATTATCAACTCCGGAGTATGTTAAATATACATAATGTATCCCTTCTTTAAAATTTGTGTGAAACTGTTGCACCAAGATCCGTACAGTTAACTACATAGATCATTTCCCCTTATAATAAGTATATATTCGTTGTGATGATTTTAAATACAACATGCACATAAAAATACACAATTCCTTTTCCAACAACCAAAGAATAATTTGGAAATTTCTAAGTATACGATACCAATATGTTTATGTAGCCAATAGGGTTGATGACCCATTAGTAAAGTCTTTGACATTACGCTGCATTCTCAAGTTTAAAATTAAAGGAAAAGAAAGGATAGGATTGTATAGGGGAGGAGAGGAAAAGAAATTGTATATAGATATTTTTTAAGGTTCGAGTCTCGCTTCTTACATTATCTCTCTCTCTCTCTCTCTATATATATATATATATATATAAATCCCTATCTCTAAAGTCCATGAAAGATCGCCACATAGGATAAAATCCTATTTGTCATCTCCATGATTTTTTTCATTAAATATATACAATATTCCTTTTTAATTACAATATCAATTTAAATATATTATAAATAAAATAGTCAACTTTTTATATGTTTTCAAATAAATAATTGCTAGCAAAATTTTTTATTTTTGTCAACTAAACAAATGTATTATTATTTATATCTAAAACTAAATAAATAAATTTAATACTTATTGGAATTTTTATAATGGTATCTGTTTATGAACCAATAAAATTCAGGAAATAATTAAAAATGACTCCTAAAAAAAAAAAAAATATAGTTCATTTATATGATTGGTAAAGTTATAAACATTGATTCACAAATAAATAAAATACGATATCTAAATAAAAAATTAGTTCGTTTTGATTCGAAGCGAATTCCGCCCTAAAGGTTATTAATAAAGGGTAGCTGGTGGGGGTGATAGATCATAAAGGGTGATAGCTCATAGGGGTGATCGATGATGGGGTAATCTACCTGACGGGCTTCGCCCTTGGCCGTCATGACTGTGCAGGTATGATCATTTAGTAATTTACATGTGAAAACAAAGGTTCTATACATGCATAAATACACAAGTACAAACAAAAAAAATTGAAAATTAAAAAGTCGACGAAAATATATCAAATGACATTTCTAATGAAAGAGGATAAAATGTCAAGAACACTCATATAATTTTTATAATTTATCGATGTACGATTTTTTAGATAAAGTATTTTGAATGAATTAGATAAATTTTTATTTTTTAGAAAGAAGATAAATGTATGGTCTAAAATGATTTTTGTATTTTTTAGGAGGTTTATAAATAGTTTAATCTCTAATTAAACATAATTACATTTTTTTATAAATAACACATAACATATTAACACAAATCAGAAATTATATTCGAATTATTTTTTTTATTCAGTGATTTTTTTATATATGTTAAAATGATATTATTCAAAATTGGTAAATCGATATATTTATAAACTAAAACAATATGCAATTTTCTTACGGATCACGTAATTTTTAATTATTTTTATAATATAATATGTGTATTAAATATTACTTAAAACCTTATTATTTTTGATAGCTTATAACTTGCATGCGCCTATTTTATATTACCACATAAGGAATTATTTTTTATAATAACTTACTTGCGCATAGCGACAACGACAATACGGTACATGCGTATCACACGAGTAAATAATTTATAAGTTATTTGTAATATATCATTATAGATTTATTAACTTTGGAAAAAAAGGACAGACTTTAATGTTTATGATCATATGACTAACTTATTATTTGATCCGGTTGACATTGTAATGAGAAAACTTCGATCAATGTGGACATACACATGATGAGCTTAACCAGACTTTTGCATTTGAATCTATATCAACGTCTAATATGCAATCATTCACCTCAAATTCTACAAATATTTTTACTGTATATAGATTATAAGGAATCAATATGAAATAAGATATAAACGTACAACGCACGAGGCCTAAACTAGTAACTTATAAGGGTGGATTATTGGAAAGTTTTTTGAAAGTTCTGAGTTTAATTTAAAATTAAGATAGTTTGTTCTTTGTTGTTAAAAAAAAATATATATCATGTATTCATGTCTGTCATGGGGCCACTAGATCAACCAACCAACCTAGTTAGCTGATGGTGTGATTTTGACGATGGCACCATAATAATCACATCACATGCGCACTGGACTCACCCACCTAGGGGTGTCAAAAAAATCCGTATCCAAATAATCCGACCCAACCCGAATGAGTTTGAGTCATATGGGTCACCTTATTCGGGTTTATGTGGGTTATTTGGGTTAACCCGAACCCAAATCTTTTATATGGTTTGGGATATGGGTTAAACATAAAAAGATTTGAGTCGCCCAAATAACCCGAATAAGCGTTTTGTTATTTTTATTATTATTATTATTTGATATTACTATTAATAAACTAGACTAGTCATCATAGTTTATACTGAATTTTTCAATAGGATCAATAATAGTAGTTTCATATTGAATAATAGAATGAAGTTTTTGAGTTATGTTTTTTGCATGAAACCAGATTGAAACATTGTGAAATGGTTGATTGAGTTTGCTCTCTCGTCCATTTTTTTGTTATTTGAAATGAAACAATAAAAGTGATAAATGGATAACTCGAATGCATGCTACAATACATACATATGTAATAACATATATCTACACTTACTACTAAATGGGGGAGGGGGGGGGGGGGGGGGGGGGGGGGG
>JAOXNX010000031.1:14843615-14860062 GCA_028566075.1 Solidago caesia
ACCAAACAAAACTTATAATTTGGTATCTAAGTTGGAAGTCTAAGGTCCGCAGCGAAGCGCGGATAAAAAACTAGTTAATGTAAAAAAAGGATAGTGTAGTTATTTGAATAGCTTAACAAGATTTTACATTCTTTTTTAATTTTCCAGTTATGAAATGGTTAAAAAGAGACAAGTTTTAAAAAATCGTTGGTTAATTAAAACATAAAAAGGTTAAATGGTTATAAAAAAAACAGATAAAATAGTAGTTTGTTATTTTAGATCATTACTCCTATTTTATACGCATAAAATGATATGTAGGTGAAATGTACAATCTTTAGTTGTCGGATTATTGAATTTTACAAGATACTAGTAATATTGAATGTAATAAATTTATTTTGTTTATTTGTGTTCAATTCAATGAAAAAAACCGAGTAAGTGAAAATTTAATCAACTTAAATGTGCTAATTACTTAAGTTTTGTGTTACGTCTCAGAATATACAAATAACAAATGTCAAGCGTTGGTGTAGTTTTTTCTTTTTCTTACTTGGAGTTACTAAGTAAAGAGACTCTAAAACTTTGAGGGCTCAAAACGTCGGTTGTCTTATGCCGCCACCTCTACTGCACTTGTTAAGATCCTCTACTACCAACTTATAGCCCTTTAATTATTACAATCTTTTTCATTTTAAAGTTTTTATATTATTTTTACTTGCAAACATCTTCATATATATCCATTTGCAATTAAGATACAAGCTAAACAGTATATAGCTGATAGTCGGGAGGTACTAAAGGTGGTCAAGTCTACGAACAAAATATAAACATATGAAAACAAAAAGATGGCAAGTGGGGAATAATAAACTCCAATGGATGGTTAATTTCCTTTTCTTTTATATGTATTTTTAGCCGACTAAGAAAGTATATCTAAACTTTGCCGTTGCCGTTACTTCGTCGAGAAGCTATAATAAGGTCAAGGTGAGGAATTCCCAACGAGTCAATCAATTGACCAAGATACGATATGGATTTAGATTTACACCTACAAAAACGACCTGGCATGACTTTAAGCCAAATTACGTATGCCACGTACCCTTTCATTTTAGTAGAGTTCCTCTAATCATATTGAAAACGTCAACTAGCTATATAGTAGCTTCTTGTTATTATATCAATTGGGTAAGTTTAGGGTTGTATACGAACAAAACATTCGCTTCTAATTCGTAAAATCATCAGGCGGGAAGTTTGTTTATGTTCGTTTATCTAGTAAACAAACAACACGGAGAAGATTTACCGTTTGTTTAGTTAAACGCACAAATACGGAAATATGATGGTTTCTTTATTTATGTTCATGAATGTTCGTTTGCTCCCAAGGTGTGCACGATTGTCGGTTTTGGCACATAAACTTCAAAACTAAAAAATTGTAATCGATAGATGGAGACGTTTAATTTATAAGTCCTTAAGTGAATTTATGAAGCTTGACGAAAGGTATACCCTTAAATATTGTCATTGACGAACAAGTATGTGAAACAGATAGAAAGAGATATAGGAAAAACTTGAAATAGTAAGCTCATAGGAAAAACTTCAAATAGTATAAATGAGTATGAGTTGGTTTTGGCCCAAAACCTGGTTTTTGAAAACTAAATAACGTTGGATTCAGTTTTTGGTCGGTTCGGTTTTCAATTTTGATTCGGTTTGGTTTTGGTGTCAGGTTTTTTTATAACACTTTTATTAAGTTATAAATAAAACATTCAATACTAAGATCATTGATTTTTATTAACTATTTTTATCTTTTAGGGTTTCAAAACTAATATAATTTTTTGTAAATCGAATCGATTATGATGTGCATTTTATCTAAAACATATAATTTATTTTGTTTTAACTTGTACACTAGAAAGGTAAAAAAAATTCAAATATATAAACATATTTACTAAACATAATTAATATTAATAGATAAATTTCTATATACATATATATATTTGGTTCGGTTGGTTCGGTTTTCTCTTGAAGCCGAAAATCGATTAGAAAAATTCGGTTTTTGGAAACCAAAAACAACTTATTGGCTCGGTTCGGTTTTTAATTTTTTCGGTTTTTAGATTGTCGGTTCGGTTGTTCACCCCTAGTTGATAGTGAATTACTAAATTGTGATGCAAACAAGAATTACTTTAAATTGAATATTATCTTTTTCTTTCATTTATTATTATTTTTTGTGGTTGATGTCTAAAATGGGCGTAAAGTAGAGATGGTTATATAAAATTTTGTGAAAGTTAAAATAGATAATTACAAACATCCATACGTTTAATTGGATTGGAAAAAACAAACAATGTTAAATGATTCAGATTTAAGTTTTGTACCACCTCTTAAAATTTTAAAATAGCTTTTAGATTCAAACATAAAAACCTCTAAAGAAAAAAAAAAAGAAGAATGTAGTATTTTAAGTGATTTCTTACAACTTCACAATTTTCATATCATTCTTTTCTGTTTGATGATCTAGGTATCTAGAGTTTAAATGTATATACTCCTTAAATCTTAGTCTATCGTCCTATATTCGAAACACATTAGGTTTGATAGTCACATTACTCGTACTATGTAATTTATTCGCATCTTTATACAACTTGCTAAACACTGACTTTAAAACATAATATTTCGTATTATATCTATACTATCTTATAAATGAGATGGCAAGTGTCTTAACTTTCAAAAAAATTAAAAACTTTTTAACTATGAAAATGTTTTGTTCGTATGGTATCTTAGAATTGGAAATGATGTTGTAAGTCATTAATACAATAAAATCAATATTAAATCATTTGTCAATATTAAAATATAATTATTTTTTTAGTCAAGTTTTTTTTTTGAACGGCAAAGAGATGTATTACTATATATAAACAAGAAGATTAGCAAAACGCTAATCTTCGAATGTACAAGATCTAGAAATACAAAAATATACACAAACTTTAAAAGCTATTTTTAACTGCTAAGTTTAAAGTTAAAATTTCTTTTGCATCACGATTGATCACCGGCGATCGGCGGAGCCGGACTCTGTCAACTTTAGTTTTGTCTTTATGTTGAAATTATACAACTTCACGCATTGTGTGTGTACACTTCTAATTATATTTTAAACAAGACCAGATTCATAGCCTTAATAGAGATATATCATATATATTTTTCTATTTTCCCGAAACTTATTTTTCATCTATCAACACAAAAGTTTTCTATTTTTAAAGTGAGTGAAACAATTATGAATGTATTATTTAGGGACACGTTCGATTTTTCCTCCAAGTATTATATATATATAAATAATAATATAACCTTAAAAGTTGATTGGAATCGTTTCACATATTTAATTCCATTCCATGGTGTGTAAATAATGTAATTGAGGTTAGATTCAAAGATGATGGATGACGGTTTTTGAAAATGGGTTAACGTCAAAGACGGCCCAGGCCCACATCCTCTCAACCGCTTTGCGTTGAATTCCATTCCATTACATGGATTCTTTTCTTCCGTCCCGCGCAACACGCCTTCATTACCCCACTTACTACTCCACTTTTGTTTTTCTTTCTTTCATTATCTTTGTTAGATTTCTTGCTTCAATTTAACGTTTGCTTATTATTTTATTTTCTTTGACTATTTAAACGACATTTTAACAAGCTCCGTGAAAAATGGTTAATATTTTTGAATCTTTACATGTTTTAAGGTTCAAAGTTCAAACTATGTTAAGAAAGTTTAGATAAAAGTTTGAAAACGATCACAGAAAAATCCTGAATTATGCCGTATATATATACTAGTCTTAATATACGTACGATGTACGGATTGACTATGTATAAAAAATTTTCTTTCCGTTTATGACTTTTAAAGTTTTTGTATTTATTTATTCTTCTTTTTGTATTTATTTATAAAAATAAATCAGAAGATAAGTTAACATATTATTATTAGCTAGAGTATAGTTAAACTAAAATATATATATAACATAGAAAGTAAATGTATAGATATATAAATTGAAATTATTGATTTAAAATATGATCATTTAATTATAAATATGTTTTAAGTGTATATAAATAATAATATGATACTTATTATAAAAAATTATTTTGATAAGTAAATTAGGAATTTTAATTTCAAATGATTAATTTATACATTGATAGATATGTTAATAATATAATAATAAGTTTTTGATTACATTAGGTATATTTATCTATTAATTAAATAATAGTTTAATTATACATGGTACTAAAAAATAAGATTTATTAATATAGACTAAAAGGGACATGCATCGTTTAAATATTGCGCCACATGTCGATCAAAAATTACTTCAATCATGTTTTAGTATATTGATAGATAAATATTATATATGTGAGTCAAAGGATCAAAGAAGAAAAATTTGTATTCGTTTATTAAAACAACATTCTATAATGCGTTTATTTTTTGAATGATGGACTGATAGTTAAAGAAAATAAATTTTTATCGTAAATTGGTTACTAGACACTTGGAGTGAGAATTCCAATGAATCAACCTTAAGGGGTCGTTTGGTTCAAAGAGTTTAAAGGAATTTGATAGAAAGTAATTTGAATTTAATTCATTGTCATATTAGGTTAAGATATGAAAATTCAAATTCATTTTCATTAAATTTCTTTAAATTCTTTAAACCAGACGACCCCTAAAGGATTTGGGATTGCAAATCTTGTAATATGCAACTTTATTTAGACCGTCGATTCAAGCAACATGACCTTATTTGATCCCAGGAACTTTGGTTTATTTTTCTAAATGCAAGTAATTTGATTAGATTAACTAGCTTTGAATGCATAGATTTGTAAGTATCATTATGTTTTTGGATATGTGCGAACAACATTTTGGCGGGTTGCTTAGCAAGTCTAATCATAACTGATAACTACATATTGTTTTAGAAAATGTACAAACTGATTCATGTTGCTAGCTAGATCATTTCCAACCCAAACCTTCTTCTCACTGTGGTGAGGCCATCATGCTAAACTCACCGATATGATGGGTTGGACCCTCAGCGCTCAGTGCAGTGGCTGGTACGATGGGACGAGGTGGTAATGACCTCAAATCCACATTTGAGCCTAACCTCACTTTGACCTAAAACAAACTCATTTAAACGTATTTCTAACCCACATCTGAGCCTAATCCATTTTTACAAACAGACCACACTACCCCATGGCATAAAAAAGGCTCCATCCAACTATCGTAAGAGAATTGTTTGATGACCCGACGAGTCATACATTTTTACCTCATTTAAACGTATTTCTAACCCAAGGTCAACCCACTTAATTATTGTTACAAGTTAAATTGAAATCAACTTAAGAATACTTTTTTTTTAATATGTCATTAACCATACTTTTAATTAGTTTTATTAAACTATTATCATGTCATAATAATATATATTTTATAAAACTAGATGAGTACTCGCACAATGTGGTGACGACAATACATAGTGTGCGAGGTACCATAACGACGTTAATTTCAAACCAAACACTTGTGTAAGAAAATGATATTATAGTACTCGTTAATGTTTCGATGAATTAAAAAAATTAATTATTATTTTTCATAATTATTAAAAAGTTATAAAATATAAGTTATAATAAATTAAATTAATAAATAAATAAGGTAATTATATAGAAAAAGAAGAGAAGTTAAGTAATAGGAGTATTATAGATATATCAAGCAGAAATGTTTAAAATAGTTAATATTTATCCAAAAAAAAAAAAGGTTTTCTTACTATACCTATAAGTGAGGATAAGTTCATCCTATGTGGCAGTCACTGAACCTGTCCACGTCATTATTTACGTGACACGTCGAGGTTACACTGATCTTACGTGTCAATCAAATACAGTGTCCATGTCATGAGTTACGTGGCATTAGTAACCACAACTATCACAAGCATTTATTTAAAATAAAAAATAAAACATGCCTAAACTATGTTGTTATGCCAGCTATACCATCATAAGATGTTATCACTTTTGGACAAACACCCATCTATAAACTAACCAAATGTCTACCTACCTAGCATTAAATGTATTTTAGAAGTCAACGTAACAAGCTTTGAAAGTGCATAAAAAAGTATACTATATAGAAATGGAAACAGAATAACATTTTCACAATTTTATTGTCTGAAGCAACATTTACCAAAAGATTATTTATGTTAAAATTTATATATGTTTTCAATATGTTATTATACTTTGTTAAAATTTTAAATTTAAAGGCGGGTTTTTTTTCGGTCCAAGCGATTGAACCTTGTGACTTTAAGTCAAGTCACCGCAATCAGTTTTTAATGTTTGGATAAATAGATTATGTTTTATCAGATTAGATTGCTGAAGTAGTTACGTTGTTTTGTACTGAGTAAAAAGTAAGCAACAACTCAAGATTTTGATTTGTGACATGAAAGTCATGTTACAAATCAAACAACAAATGTCGTTTATAAATAACTGAGCCGTGCATCGCACGGGTTCTAACCTAGTTGAGTATATACTAGTCAAGTTGTTTATGGATCATAAATATCTATGGCAAGAAATAAATATTGATTTAATAATTGTTTCTAAATTGAGTTTGATTTTTATTTTTATAAAAAAAAACATTTAAATACAAAGCCATCCATTGCAATTTGGATTATGGACACACAAAAAAAATCATTTTTTAATTAACTATTAATTAAAATTTATTCTAAATAATTCGGTTATAATAAGGCCGAATCAATACCAATATTCTTCTTGTATTAATTAAAAGAAAAAACAAAACCATACTAAGTAAGAAAGAAGTTGCACAATCTTTCTCTCCCAAAATCAAAGTTCACACTTTTCATCTTTGTTTGTTGTTTTTTCTTTTTCCGGTCTCCTTTCCCACTGCAAAACAAAAACGCTCCAACCAACCACTAAAACGACATTCACCAATCTTCTTTATTTTCCCAAAACGCGTACTCTGTGTGTGACAGAGAAAGAGAAAAGACCAGAGTGAGTGTGGTGGTTATGATGATGTTAGAATCATGTTACAAACCGCTAGAAAGATGTTTTGGTGTTGGTAATGGTGGCAGTGATGGTCTTTTATGGAACTTGGATTTGAAACCACACATGTCTGGTGGTCAATATTCCATTGCTGTTGTTCAAGCCAATTCTTGTCTCGAAGATCAAGCTCAAGTCTTTACTTCACCTTCTGCTACTTTTGTTGGTGTTTATGATGGTCATGGTGGTCCTGAAGCTTCTAGATTTATTACTAAGCATCTCTTTCTCTATCTCCAAAGTATGTCCATTCTTTTTCTTTATATTTATTTTATTAACCCCTATTATTGTTATTACTATTAAATTTTTTTATCCTTGTTGAATTTTTATAAAAAGTTATGTTCGTGGTTTGGTTAAGGGAAAAGGAATATTTAACGATCCATTAAGATTCAGTCCTGGTTACCGAGATTCATACCTATGTTGCTCAAAGATAGGGGGTCCACAAATAACAAGTCAGGGAATTTTGGACCAACAATCTAATTTTGGTGTCTACTCTTTGGTTGGTCGGTAGATACATGAATGTGTCGATTGTGTCGGATTAGGAGGAGGCAACTAAACTAACCAACCAAACCGAACCAAATCTTTTCTTTCACTTTTTGTTATGAGGTTTGGTTTCCTCTCTTTGCTAGAGGCGAGCCATCTTGTGATCAGAATTGTATGATGTTGATTTTACTTCAAAAGGAGTTAAGATGCTTATTGGGAGGCTTCTATATTACAAAATTGAGTAGTGTATATATAAAGTTGGATTGTTCACGTATTAATTTTAGTGTAGTGAAGGGATTTAACTTGTACCTCGATAATGATAAGGGGTACGGAGTGTATGAGTCAATGTAATTTCGCATCCAACTGACGGGGGTCCTAATGTCAGTGCCTAGCTGATCAGAAAGTCAGTAACAACCCAAGTCTGATCAACAACTAAGCTAATAAAGGGCTAGGCTAATCAGTGATCAGACTGATCAATGATAAAGCTGTTTAGTGACTAAGCTGATCAATGACCACGCTGAAATGTGAAACTTCAGACATGTAACTGCTCCTGTTCCTTTATATAGAGAATATAAAAGTCAAATTTGTCACTCTCTTGCAACCATGTTCTCGGTTGGCTGCCAAAATAAAGAACACAACACTTCATATTATAAGATAAAGTTAGTATAATCCAGGTTGTATAGGGTCGAATTGCTCTTGTTGGAAAGTGATCTAACGATTTGAAGTAATATCCAGCCATTGAAATCCTAGGCCTATTTACACAAATCTCCCAACACTTGCTTGGTTGGAGTATCAGTGTGACAGTTTTAGGTGACAGGCTATTTATAGGCTTGATGAAGCAGTGCTTATTTCCTCGTGTTGTAGAAAGTGATCTTTAGTTGATGGGTTATTTGGTTTGTGGTTGGAGATGCATTTAAACTTCGAGATTTCATTTCTTCAAATCATAATCGTTTGGTTTATATTGGTGGTTTAAGCATGGCAAAAAGTAGCTTTAGACAGACTGCGAATTCCAAGATATATTGTGCTAAAAGAACGGAAATTTTTGTCTCACTAGTTGAACCTTTGAGAATTTGCAAATTAGTAAACACCAGATGTCAATATAGAATATCAAGTCTATAAAGTAAGATGAAAGTACTTCAAAAAACAATGAAAAGCTTTTCAGTTTTCAAATGAGTTCTTGTGTTGTATATGACCTACAGAGTGACTAGTTATTGACTGTTGATATCATATTTCAGAATTTGCTGCTGAACGTGGAGGATTATCCCAAGATGTGATAAAGAGGGCATTTGATGCAACTGAAACAGATTTCTTACACTTAGTAAAAGAATCCTGGCTAGATAGACCCCACATTGTATCAGTAGGTTCATGCTGTCTTGTTGGCGTGATCTCAAATGGTACTCTTTTTGTGGCAAATCTTGGAGACTCGAGAGCTGTGCTTGGTCGACAAGTATCAGGTGGCAGAACGGTTAGTTCTTCAACAGTTGTGGCTGAACGGTTATCGACTGACCATAATGTTGGGGATGAGGAGATCAGGAAGGAGGTCAAAGCCCTTCATCCTGACGATTCACATATCGTAGTGCATACTCGTGGTGTTTGGAGGTTAAAAGGCATTATTCAGGTACTAGTGACTTGTGTTTATGTTATGTTACTTTTATGTATTATTTGACTGTTAGATAATTCTATGTATCTCTTACAATGCTCCTATGATTAGGTGTCAAGATCAATCGGAGATGTCTACTTGAAGAAACCCGAGTACAACAGAAACCCTCTTTTCCAGCAATATGCATCCCCTATACCCATAAAAAGAGCTGTGATGTCAGCAGAGCCATCAATATTGACCCGCAAGTTGAGGCCCCAAGACCTGTTCTTAATATTTGCTTCAGATGGCCTTTGGGAACAACTCAGTGATGAGGCTGTTGTTGAAATTGTCCATAAAAATCCCAGAAATGTAATGTTCTGTGCACTTTCCTCTTTCTTTGTCATGTTTTCTGTTAGCTATTTTTTGAAGTGACAAAATGCATGGGTCATTGGTCAAAGCTAGTTCAAGTCAAAATGGTAGTTTTTGTTTTGGGTCGAAAGGGGGCCGGGTTGGGGAGACCTGAAACACTTATTGACCAAGTTGTACAACTTCTTTTGTAAATAATTAATGTGTCAAATATGGTTAAAAAATGTTTTATGATTTCAATTTCTTTTTTGAACAAGATACTTTAAGATGTTGTATGTGTACAAAATACACATTGTGCGACTTTTGGCTTTTGACCCACTTGATCCGTTCCCATTCCCTTTTCATCTATTATTTTTATTTACCCATTTAACCCATTAAAGATTAAAAAACCCAGGTCGACCCATGTGTAACTAAATTGTCAAAAATTGCCTCATATAATACCAAGTCATGTTAACTCTTCACAACCACTTTGATTTCTTTCAGGGAATAGCAAAGAGATTAATACGGGCTGCAATAGAGGTGGCAGCAAGGAAAAGGGAAATGAGATACGATGATATAAAGAGAATTGAAAAGGGGGTAAGGCGCCATTTTCATGATGATATTACAGTGGTGGTTATATACCTTGATAACCAGCAAGTATGGCCCAATGGGAATCACAACTTCCAAGACGATGCTAATAGTGACTGCACTTCTGCCCCTCTTGATATTTTCACTTATAATTCAGATAATTCCGACCTTTCTCTCTGATTTTGCTTACAAGTTTGCACCATATTTTGTTCATACAACAAACCTTATACAGGATGGTCTCAAAATGGGTATATGGGTTCCTTCCAACGAGTATTTCAGATTAAACAGGAGTTGTATATAGTTTCTATCTGTTGTAGGTGGTGACGGGTGTACTTACTTATAGAAGGTTGAGTTGGATACGAGTCATGGCTCTCATGAAATGACCCGAACCACCTTCTCATCACGGCCTCTGGGAATGTTGGTTTGTTTCACAAGTCAGATTCTCACTGGTCTCCGTCAAGGGTGGTTAGAGCTTCTAACCATATCAAGTATATGTATAATAATAACTAGATATTTATAGCTATCAGTCAGAGATCTTTGTACTTGTTGAATAACGTTCTGACTTCGGCTGTTGAAAACTGAAAAATCATTAGCCTTTTTTCCCCTTTGTTGAAACAAAAATATACATATATACCTATAGTTCTATAATATAGAGGACTGTACTGGGAAGTGAAGATAGATCATGTTATATGTTAGTGTTATTTTGTATGACATGTTATGTTATAGAGTATGTTATTATGGTAATGGATAAAGCCCAACATGTTGGCCTAAAAATTACCAAGTTTTCGGTTCCCCGACAGCATGATATTATTATGATTTATGATTATTATGATAATTAAGGACCAAGGTATGGAAGCCTAAATTATAGGTTGATACAACTTAAATGAGATTATATAAAAAACATTCTTGCCAAATATCATTTAAACTTAAGGAATAACTGTTAATAGGTAATGTATGTGATGTGATGTATCCACAATACTTTTTGAATACAAAATAACGATAAATCAGTGCACATATTAGGAAATTACAAACCAAAACTATTACTCTTTTGTCTCGATTTAAATGTCCGTCTTATTATTTTGGATTATCCTACATAAATGTCTATTTTCAAGTTTCAACTAATGGAAAATGTTTTTTTTACAAGATTTAGATGATATTTCATTGGTGCAAATTTTAATGACTGTATATTTAATTTGAGACGATAAGAATATTTCGAATGGGTCAAACCATGAAATTAGTTAACAGTACTTGTTATATCAAATATGAATATTATTCAAAGACAAGTAATATACATCAAAAACGTCATCTAATTGTCTATGGTATTGCCAACACTTTCATAGAAGGGTTGGTGAGGGGGTTGGCTATCAAGGTCCTTTCTATGCGTGGATCGAGAGTTCAAATTTTAGAGGCGATTGCTCGCTTGGATGTATTTTCTAGGATGAGAACTGCTAACAACTAACTAGCTGATAAATTTTTTTTTTTTGTCTATCGTATCATACTATCATGTAAAAAGGTGAATGGTGGATGGTTCACCCGGGACCATTGTACCCACATGGGTACCTACGTATTTTAAGCCTGCTACAAGGCATACGTACCGGTAATTGTCCCTGGAGCATACCCACACATGGAATCGGTTGAGCACAAGACTCGAACCCACGCCAATTTTTGATTAGGCACCTCCCACGTGGGGCCACTCTTAGTAGGGAGCAGCTGGCCACTGGGGTTTACCCGGTGGTTGTATCATACTATCATGTATATGATGTAAGGGTGACGGAATACGTAGGGGAGCAAGGTAGTGACCGACAAGTGACCGGGTGAAATACCACCTCGCCCTATAGGTACCGATGGGGTGGGGAGCAAAGTGGTGATCGTAGTGCCCGATTTCTTCCCACCCTCTCACCTTATTTTTTATTTTAATTTTTTCTTTTTCTTTTTTGTCTTCTTTGAAGTGAGGAGAGATGGTAAAGAGCGATGAAACATTTTTTGCTAGTAGAGAGGAGATGGGAAGGGATAGAAAAAATGGGGGAAAATGGGAAGGAGTGGGAAAACACTCTGCCCATCCTTATTGTTAATTTATTTTTTTGTTCACTTGGTATCCCATCAACTTGTTTTATACCACAAGCTCCTTTTGCACGGAATAATATTCCCTTTTACAAAAGGAAAAATGTACAAGTTTTATATTGGCATATGATTGTTTGCATAATATAAAAGACATCCTTAATGCTATATAATCTATTTATCTTTTATAACCAATCTGTTTTTACCGAACAATCTCACAATCAACATAAGAAAACATAATAATGTTTTATAAATTGTTTATTATTCATTTCATAAAAAGAACAATATCAAATATGCTTTACCTATATAGGCTCATAGATTGAAATTAAAATATCAAAGATGTAAAAGATGATACATCTACTTTTATTCATCATGTTTTTAAAAACTTTTTGTTAATAGACTCAACCGTATTGAGCTCATTTTTAACTCATCACACACTAAAAATATTGTTACATTAACACCACCTTTTCTTTATACCGTTTCTTATTTTACCCGAGACCCACACACTAACCCCCCCCCCCCCCTTTTTTTTTCTCTCACACACATATATACACACAAAAATGTACCCATCACCCCCTCCTCAAGCCGTAAAAGTCATCACCTTCCACCTTCATCACATCCCACCACCTCCCTTCTCTCATCCTTCACATCTCCAACCCTCAATGAAAGATGATACATTTACTTATATTCATCAAGTTTTTAAAAACCTTTTTGCTTATGGACTCAACAGTATTGAAATCAATCTTAACTCACCACACTCTAAAAATATTGTTACATTAGCACCACCTTCTCTTTACACCGCTTTTTTTTTTTAACGTGAGACCCATCACACTAAAACTCCCCCCACCCTCACCCTCACCCCACCCACACATATATATACACACACACAACGTATATATAAGTATAAACCCATCACCTCATCCTCAAGCCGTAATAGTCATCACCTTCCCTCTTCATCACATCCCCACCACCTCCCCTCTCTCATCCTTCACGTCTCCAACCCTCAGTGATCAACTCCTTGTTGGGGATGATCTTATAAGTTATAATCATGTTTTTTCAAAGTATCTATAAGAAAATGACCAATTATACGTGTCATTTGAAAAAGGTAAATCAGAAGGAACATTTTAATCCTTTGTACCACATTGGTACCTAGACAACCACCCTTCAAAGTTTTAGTATACCGAGGTAAGTGTACCTGAACGCATACCCACATATGGAGTCGATTAAATCCGATCTAAGACGATGATAGAACCCGCGCCAATTTTTTGTTAGGCTCTTCCCACAATGAGACCCCGCATAAGCAATGACAGGTGACACTTAATCTATGACCAAATAGTTAATTATATGTGTCATGTAAAGAATAGTAAACGCAATTTGGACATATGTAAAACTATCAAAGATCTATCCAAGTCCACATATCATTATATAACAAAATGTCACCTAGTTGATTATTCTTAATCATTAATTTTCTCTTTTCATTTCTCTTTGTAATTTTTTATGATCTTTTAAACTATAATTTACTTTTTTTCTTTCAAGGATTAAAGTACCTTTTTATGTTCTTTTTAGTTTATTTTTATGTACATTTAAAAGAAACCCAATTATTTTCATTAGTTGTCAAAGTTAATACTCCTTTCGTACCATTATAAGTGTCGATATTTCTTTTTAATCCGTCTCATTTAAGGTGTTCACTTTCAAAAGTGAATTATTAAATTCCAAAAATACTCTTAATCACTAGACACAACAAAAATTATCATTTTCGAGACAACTTCAAATACTTTTAAGGGTAAAATTTCAACTAAAAAAAGTAATAATTTGACTCTCCTCGAAACTTTGTTATAATCAAATATGTACACTTGAAATGGGATGGAGAGGGTGACTAAATATTTTGATTTGACCACATATAAAGTATCATAAAAAAAATCGCCTTCAGGATAGCTTACTTAGAAACTAGACTCATGCCTGTGCGATGCGACGACGATGGTGGTAACGGCGGCGGTGTGATGTTGGCGGCGATGGGTGGTGCTGGCGGCGACGGGTGGTGTGGCGGGGGCGGCCAGTAGTGTAGGTAATTGATGTAAAATGGGGTACTTTAGTTATTGGGTTAATTGATTGGAAAGTATACAAACTTGGCAAAAATACCTTTAGTAGGACCATACAAAAAAAATGTCTGTTGTAGTATCCAAAACTGGTTAAAACATCTGTTGTGGGCCCGCACCGGCTGAGGTCTTACGTGGATCCGGTCACTCGCCATGTCACATGCCACATGGTATTCATTTAAACACATCATTTTGCCACATGTATAATTGATTTAATCTAACATTTAAATACAAATAATAAAGTACATAAATATCTCTCCCCCACCACCAAACCCGTCCCCCCCACTTACACATTTTGAAACCCTAAAACCTTCAAAATGCCATCTTCCTCAAATCATCCAAGAATGTCGAACCGAAGCATTGCTTTGCGCGATGGTGAGTTACTCTGTAACTGTGGATACCGAATAAATCCTCGCACTTCGTGGACGAGGAAGAATCCTGGAAGAAGGTTTCTCTCATGTCCAATAATGGTAAGTATTCATCTAATCGTTAAAAAGGATATCTTATCTATCTTTTTTGAGATTGTAATATGTTTGTGGTGTATATATTGTTTGGTAATAGGATGATAGAAGAAAGTGTAAGTTGTATCAGTTTTTGGATGATGAACTCCCAAGCAAATACTACAAAGATCTCGTATTTGATCTTCATACTGATTTGGAAGCTTTGAAAATGGATAGTGATACTGACTCATTGTTTGAAGAAGGATTGAAGGTCAAAGAAGATTTGAAAGTTGCAAATGGAAAGCTGCAAGTGTATGAAAGGGTCTTTATATTGATGTTACTTGTCCTAGTTGTTTTGTGTTTGGTAATAGGTGTGTTGGTGGTGTATTAATGTAGTTGGTTGTATTGTATGCTCAAAAAACCTCTCAGATTTGTATTTAGTAGTGGTTGTAATGAAAGTTTAAGTTTGTATTGTTGTCATATACATGAAATATATTCTGTATGCTATATCTATATGAGACAATCACACACAAAGACACAAACATGCAACCTGCAAATACTAATCTTACTTAATTGACCAAAAGATAAGTTTTACATGTTACATCCATGCAAAGATAAAACCAAAATAAAAGTTGTAGTTCCTAGAACATTATCCTGCCATTGTTTACAAAACATAACATAGGATATTAATGTAGCAGATAAGATAGTAGCAGCACAGACTAGACTATTACAACTCCAATGGAGCATCTTGAGAACTTCCTTCACCTGCAAACTTCATTCCAAGCCTTTTCTTGATAATCCTTTGACTTGGGGCCCTCCTAGCCACTAACCTTGGACTCCTCCTATCTGGCATCAAACATCTTTTGGTAGTTTTGGGTGTTGACATCTCCATAGGTTCATCTTTCTGCTTTGACATCTCCATAGCATCATCTTTCTGCTTTGGCAACTCCATAGGTTCATCCTTCTGCTTGGACATCTCCATAGCTTGTTTCTGGTTCCACATCTCCATTGCACTAGGCAGTGGGACATCTTTTGGCCAAGCAGGGACAGGGATGCCATCAGAATTTCCTATGAATTGTTCCCCAGTTTTGGGATCAACACACACACCAGCACCCCACCAAGTAGGTAGCTTCATTGGACCTAAAAAAACAGTCAAGATTCATAGTGAAATGATGCAATCAAAATGATTATACATTATTTAAAAATTACAATATATTACCTTTGACACCAAGGAATTTAGGACTACTAAACCCAGCACTTGAAACACCTAGCCCCACACCTGATTTCATTGCTGCACTACAAGATCCTATGACAAAATTGTCACTTGGACTAGAAACATTCTTTTTTGGACTGAGCACTTTATCCACATACACACTTTTCCTGGTCCACCTGGTTGGTCTACTTATGCCTTGCATTTGCTCTCTATAACCCACATTTTCACTAGTCTCTGCCACATTGTTTCCTGATCCACATGGATTTTGACTACTCTCACCCACATCCTTTCTTGGCCTACCCATCTTCTTAGGCACTCTAGCTGGTTTTTCAACAGGTTCATTTCTACATCCCTTCTTGTTGTGCCCAGGTTGAAGACATCTTTGGCATGTCATTGTCACACCATGTCTGGTAACCCTTTTAAAACTACCTTTTTGTGTGACATGGCTCTCATGTTGTGCCCTTATTCTTTTCTTCTTTGGTCTTCCTGGCATGACCCTATGTTTGGGTGGTAGAGGTGATACATATGGGGTTGGCTTCCATGTTGTCATACCACCTACTGGATGCAAGTAATAACTATATGTTTCCTGATACAATGTTTTCCTAAACCAGTTAGGCACATAATCCTCTACATTCTTTGCCATTTTAAATATAACTGAAACTGCATGAGGGCAT
>JAOXNX010000031.1:14860162-14876039 GCA_028566075.1 Solidago caesia
ACACAATTAACACAAAAACCAACAATCTAATTACCTTGTAATTGTAATCAAATACATAACCAACAATCTAATTACCTTTTGCCTGTCTGAGATGAAGGTCAGATTGGCATTTGATGGTAGTTCTAAGTCATCTTGTAGGCAACTCAAAAACCATATCCATGAGTCAAATGTTTCTGCTTCAACTATACCATAGGCTAGGGGATAAATTCCATTGTTAGGATCTACCCCCACTGCTATGAGAACCTATCCTAGATATGGACCCTTCATAAAGGCACCATCAAATCCTAGTAACTCTCTCCCACAAGCTTTAAAACCTGCTTTCAAAGGGTCCAAACAAATGTATACCCTTTTAAACACCCTTGTTTCTGAGTTTGGGTTTGGTTCAATATGAACATCAAGCTTAACTGTGGTGTTTGGGTTTCTTCTTTGAAGCTCCAAATAGTAGTCTCTCAGTCTTTCATACTGTTGGTTATAGTCTCTAGCAAGTTGTTTCTTAGCTTTTTCCTTTGCCCTTTGAGTTGTCATCCTTTTTATTCCCAACTCAAACCTGTTAACACATTGAACTTCCAAACAATTAACAATTATAGAATAGTTAATTTATTAAAGAGTAGATCAGAAATTGAAACAGTGAACATATTACCTTTTTGAAACAATATCTTGAATTGCAGCCCCTTTTATCTTTATATCTGCATCCACTGTATCCAAGATTTGTTGGGATATGAATGTGGAGTCACACTGCCTTAATTGTCTTAGTTGAAGGCATTTATGCTCTTCAATTAATGTTTTAACCATCTACCTATCTTCACCTTTACCCTTTGAAATATGTAAAGTCCATGGGCAAGTGGGCTATTTAACTTTTTTGACCTAGACATCCTCAAGAGATTCACTGCTTCCCCAACAACCCCATTACCTTTTCCATCTTTACTCTTTACACCCTCTGATCTCTTTTTATCCTTTTCTAGACTTGGCAACCAATCTATCTCTTTCCTTATAAAACCCTTTGTCATCAATGGCTTAGATGTAGGAACATTACCAAAACATCTTGTCATCAATGGTATCGTGACGACATTAATTTCAAACCAAACATTTGTGTAAGAAAATGATAGCATAGTACTCGCACAAAGTATAGAACATTATAAAAGTTATAGTGGATTTCGATTGAAATATAGAACATTATAGACGACAATAGACAGCGTACGAGATGCTTTAATAAGGAATCTAGATATTTTACTATCATATTATACATTTTTAGATAATATAACATTATAACAAGATATTTTAATAACATATTATACTTTATTAAAGTAAATTGACGTGAACAGTAACTGCTTTTGGAATGATTATATATTAAACTTGGAAAATATAAATCAAATGAAGTGTTAGATGGAGTGGTCTAAGCTCCTATTGGAGTTTTTAAAACACGTAGAGGTTGTATGTTCAATTTGGGTTTTCAATTTTCTTTATTAATGCTAACAACCTAACAGTCCTAACTATTCAGACTCTAAAGTTGTTGTTGGGCTTTTGGGCCGAAATTCGTGGGCTTCATTTAAGAAACGTTCGTTAGTTAAAATGAATTTAATTTTGTTAAAGTGATTTGTAGTTTTAAAAAATATACTTTTATTTTCATTTTTTTAATTTTTGTTTGTTTTTTATTTTTGGTTTTCTTGCACAAAGTGAATATATATTTTATATGACAACTTTTCAGCGTGGTTATGATATTATCCTTAACTTTAATATTTAATTATTTAAATTAAACATGTTTTTATTCGAATCTTCATATGAATATTTTATATATATCTAACATAACATAAATGCATCAATAACAAACACAAACACGATAATTGAGGTCACGCAACGCGTGACTTGAGCCCACTAGCTCATGCATGTATTCAATGTAAGTGGGGTCCCAGGTTCGATTTCCAACCTCACTTTTTTCATAAATATACTTTTATTAAATATACTTTTATTTTCATTTTTTTAATTTTTGTTTGTTTCTAGTTTTTAGTTTTCTTGCACAACGAGAATATGTATTTTATATGACAACTTTTCGGCGTGGTTGTGGCATTATCCTTAACTTTAATATCTAATTCTTTAAATGAAACATGTTTTTATTCGAATCTTCGTATTGATTATTTTTATATATCTAACATAACTAAAATGCATCAATAACAAATACAAACATGATAATTAAGGTCATGCAACGCGTGGTTTGAACCCACTAGCTCATGCATGTATTCAATGTAAGTGGGGTCCAAGGTTCGATTCCAGCCTCACCTTTTTTTTTTTTTGGTTTTAAGATTTCAAAATTTACATTTCACCCCTTGGTTTTTGTTTTCTTTTCTAATATTTAAACTTTACATATATAAATCTCAGGTTTTTTGCTTTATAGAATTAGAGGTTTGTTCAAATGAATCCTTAATTTTTTTTGGAAACCAAGGAACAAATCTCAGCCACACATTTTCCCTCATTTTTCTCTCTCCTCCATAAATCATTAGTTTCAACTAATACATTCAAAATCTTTTATCTCAAAAACCATAGATCGATAAATTATAAAAATTATATGGGTGTTCTTAAAATTCCGTCCTCTTTCATTAGAGATGTCAACTTATATACTTTCGATGACTTTTTAATTTTCATTTTTTTCTCTTCCAAAAAAATATAAAAACTCATATTTAAGGATGGAGAGTTACAAATGTGAAAATAAAATAACCAATTTATTACTCTACTAGTCTGGTAGTATTTCTTTTAGAGGCCGTCTATTTCCACCAAAGAGTATTAACCGCTTGTAGTATTATTTATTATACGGTATAAATGGTTAATGCTTGTCTATTTTAACTAGGGGCATATTAACTATCTTTGCTTTGAAGGTAGGATAGCATATAATATCTCATCCATCCATCCATCCATCTGAGAGAGAGAGAGAGTATTTGACTAGCAGTACACTAGAAACCACTAAAAAAGTAAACTCATCAAATCATAAATTCTACCCTAATATCTCCATCTTTCACCTTCCGCCACGTGATACACTCATCCTTCGCCTTTACCGTCCGATTCCTTCAACGCCTTGTGTTCCTTCAAATTTCAACTCTATTATCCTGTTACACACACACACACACACACACAAATAACAGTCACTCCGATCTGTAATATCGCCGCCGCCGCCGTCACCGATGGCTTCTCCGGTGACTCAACGAGCTGAACTCGCTAAGCTTTGTAGCTCACGAGATTGGTCTAAAGCTATTCGTGTTCTCGATTCGCTTCTCTCTCAGTCATGCGTTATTCAGGATATCTGGTGATTATTTAACTTATATATATATGTATATCATTTGAATTTGTTAATTTGTATTGATTTCTGATTCAGCTGTTTTGTAATTGATATATGTATATGTATATGTATGTATGTATTGCAGTAATCGAGCGTATTGCTATAGTCAATTGGAGCTGCATAAACATGTGATTAAGGATTGCGATAAGGCGCTTAACCTTGATCCTACTCTTCTTCAAGCTTATATCCTCAAAGGTTTTATTTCTGTATTTTTTTTTATATAAATTTATAGTTTATATAGATATAGATATAAGTTATAAGCTAGTGTTTGTAATTAAGTTTATTAAGCTGATGGATTCGTAGTAACCTAACTCATTAATTTTGATATATAGCATGATACGAATCACTTTTTGTATTGTTTGGCCAGATGTTTATCCGTTGTTTAGGTGGGACCGTGACACTTTCAGTCATTAGTTAACCTTTAGCATACAACATAGGCTATGTTAATTTCTCGTGTATAGATATAGGCTTATGATTTTGGAGACAACCTTTCAACTGAGTTTTCATATGAGTGTGTTCTTTGGTGTACAAAACGGTGTGCCACATAGAGCCTCTAGCTTATGCTCCATCTTAGATAGAAGTGGTTATATCAGTATTTGGTAATTTGTGGGTGTATCCTGATCTTGGACGACTTATATATATTATACCAATAAATTTTGAAGTTCATGACTTCATGCCACTGGACCTTGATCGAGGGTCTATTTGTTACAAGCATAAGCTCTTGCAAAAGAGGGCATAAGCTACACAAGCGAAGTCTTTTCGCAGTTTTTATGCAATGAACTGTGTTGTAAGCATCATTAGAATGGTTGTATATGTGTGTTCTAAAAAAAAAGAAAATGGTTGTATGTGTTGTTCTATATGTTAGTTTTTGGACATCAATTACTTCCTCACCCGTGCATGTGAACCTTTAGCAAAAATACAAAATGTTAGGATGACATTTGATTTTGATTTTATTAGAATGCCGTTTTATATAAGTTGTGTATTGATGCCTGAGGTTGATGCATGATCAAACTGGACTTTATGCTTTTAATGTTATGCCTGTCTTCCAAATGTCATCCATTACCTAATCCATCCACCCTCCGTTTATGTTATATACAACAAATTACATTATGCTTTTACTTTAAAACGTAAGTTCACCAAAGAATTTGGTCATAGCAAACAATAATGGTTTGATGATAAAGAAATAAAACTATAGGATATTAATTGAAAATGATTGTGGGTATGTTTGTCAAAGCTAGCTGGAGCTAGAGTTTGTAGCTGGATTTCTTGTTTGTATAAATGTATTTGGCAAAGTGACTGGAACTGGAGTTTATAAATGTAAAATGTTGTAAATGTAAATGTATTAGGTTTCCGACTTTCCGTGAACCGTTAATCAAGTTCTAGGCATGAAGGCATCCATCTATAAAAAGTTGTATTGGTAACTAGGCAGGGCCTAGTCCCATCCCATCCATACTAATGTCACTAATATTTATATGGATAACTTAATAAAATTTTGATCCATAATGCATTTGGCCCATCCCACCAAAGCTAAACATCTCTTTTTGGCCTAGTTTTTAAATAGACTTGTATGATTTTAATGGCACAAATGACCATATTTTGGCACTTATTGATTTTAGAACATTTTGGCCTACTCTGAAACAAAATCCTGGTTTCGCCACTGTAGGCATCCATCTCTAAAAAGTTGTATTGGTAATTTTGTTTAGGCCGTGCATATTCTGGAATGGGGAGGAGAGATGATGCTGTAATGGTTTGGGAACAAGGTTATGAATATGCGATTCGTCAGTCCACAGATTTGAAGCAACTGCTTGAGCTGGAAGAGCTTTTGACAGCTACAAAAAAGACTATGGCTGCTTCCCTTGATAAGGATTCTAAAGAGCTATCTGAATGGTCCGTATCTAAATCTGAACATGCTAGTTCTAGCAAATCAAGTACCTTTAATGATCATACCATGTCAAGTCTTGGTTGTGAACCTTCTGGTGATTCGAGGGAGTTATTGCAGATGGAAAGCAACCCAAGTGAGATATCACACATATCCAATGGCTCTAGTAAGAGAGCTGAGGGTTCTAAAGGTTTTCACATGGGATCAAATGGAAATCATGACGAACAGCAAAATGAAACCTTTGACATATCTGTCGACTTGGGTGCCAGGTCTGAAGCCCGTAGTAGTACAAGTGATAGCCGCAGCAAATCTGAGCAGATCACTAAGATTTCATTAATTCCGAGTAAATCAGGTGATCTATCTGCAATACGTGGCAATTGGAGTGATAGATCTGACATTCGCAGTGAATCAAGTAATGATGCCAAGGGGAATAAAAAGTTCTCGGTTACTAGGATTTCAAAGGCTAGGTCAATAAATGTTGATTTCCGGCTGTCACGAGGAATTGCTCAGGTTTGTTGAATATATGCTTCCTCATTTATTTTTTCATTAGTGCTATCCATTAGAATCAGTTTTTTAGAATATTAGTAACCTACATGCATTGACGACCTTTGCCAAACCTATACTTTTGCTCCTATACTCTTCTCTGTCTTGCATTGTTTTCTTTTCTATAATTTTCAGCCTCCTTTACCATCCTTAATTATGTCTAAGGGTCTGGTTTGAAGTGAACATTTTGTTATTATAGGTGAACGAAGGGCAGTATGCACGTGCCATATCCATCTTTGATCAGGTTAAACCTTATGGACATTGCTCTTTTTGTTATTTTTTATAGTTATTTGAACATGGAATATGTTCCATGCTGTTCATGCTAAAGATTATCTCTGTCTAAAGGGTTATTTTGGTGACAGTTGTAATGTTATAAATTATAATGTGCTCATTGATGTTTTTTTCTTATATTTAACATTATGTTTTTTCTCTTGTGTCTTCCTTTTTTCCTTTTATATTATTTGACTACAGATCTTGAGAGAAGATCCTACATATCCTGAAGCATTGATAGGAAGGGGAACAGCATATGCGTTCAAAAGAGAACTCGATTCAGCCATTGCTGATTTTACGAAGGTACCCAATGGTTCGCAATACATTGCATGTGCTATTTATTCTCTCCTTCCCTTACATTAATTTTTTAGGCAATACAATCAAATCCATCAGCTGGTGAGGCGTGGAAACGGAGAGGGCAGGCGCGGGCTGCTTTAGGAGAATCAGTTGAGGTCAGGAACTCATTTTAAGCACTCACTTTGTTGGCCATTTGAATCGTTTTTAATTTTGCATCTCATGGAAGATTAACAACCAGGTCTTTCATAGTTATCGTTATCCTGGTTAGGTGCTGTATATCAACCTTAGCTCTGATATATTCGCCTTGCAAGTATCATAGTTGTAGTTATACTGTTATATGTTTGAATTTAAGCTGGATTTCTGCTCTTAGAATGGCTGAATCTGTTAGGCATGTATCACTTACAATATATGTCTTAACTAACTTCAACCCAAAACTGTTCTGAAATTTATTTAGGCTTCAATATCATCATTTCATGTTGTAACTTGTTAGCAATATGTAATGTATAACAGAGCTATGACATTCTTTGTTTCTTGCATCTTTTTCCGTTACTTGTCATTATATTAAGTTTGGTCTCCTTTCTAGCTAGGTTTGATGTCTTCTGGTTATCTGAATCATCGTACTATTATGAGAGGTCTAAGAATTGATAGTCAAACTTTTGTTGTAATGATTATAAATGTGTAATGGTCTGCAAGAAGCATGTCTGGATTAGGTGGGCTTGTAAGTGCTATTGGTCCTTTCTTACTTCTGAAATTAAATAATATTTTTGGGTGTACTAATACCCAATTTCTTCACAAACCCTTGGCATCTTAATCTGTATCGTATGACCACAATCGCGGTGACGCTGCATGTAATCGGTCCTGGAGTTATACTTTAGTCTTAGGACAGAGGATGAAACTAAGGTGCATAGAGTTAGTTTTCGTCATTTTGTGATGGTAAAAGTTAGCATCTCACATTCTGTCAAGACATCAAATTTTGTGATTTGTATTTTGCAGCATAGTTCTATCGATCTTTTGTGTCATTGTGGACGTTGTCGTCTTCCAGTTCTCTTTTGTGCTCTCTGAGGATGTAAGGAAAGGGGCAGAGAGAAAGACGAGGGGGTGAGAAGGATATTTATTAGTTTAGATAATTGTTACTGAAAATCAGCAAAATATATATGGAATGATGTTCCACCAATTATGTGTACTGTGCTATGTAAGTTAGAGCAAGTAGAATGTATAAGTGCAAGTAGTGCTTTGACAGCCATTTGAGTAAGCACCCCCGGGGCATCGTAAACCAATCTTTTGGTGCATAACGATAGCTTAATGCTCATGTTTATGATTTTTGTTCATTTATGTCTCTGCCCTCTGGCATCTAATGTAATTACTGTACAGGCGATTGCAGATTTGACCAAGTCTTTAGACTTTGAGCCTGACTCTGCAGACATACTGCATGAAAGGGGTATACTGCTTGACTTGTTTAAATTTACCTTTATTTCGATGTATTTAGCACACACGTGGGAAATTATACTCAAACACTGCTAATAAACTTTACCAATTTTTATCTAGATGCATATTTTCAAATTTCGTTTTTAGAAATATGTTTCTCCAAAGTAGTAGTAGTGAAAACATATATTTTTAGTTCATGTGAGATGTATATATTGGCATTTCTTTACCAACAACTTCCGACACATCTTGACTGGACTTCAATCGCCTATTTCACATGGTTCATGGGTAAGGTTATCACTACTGGGCTAAAGATATCTATTGACTTTGTCATGTAAATTTTATTGTTGTAGTAGCATTATAGATGAATAGATCCTCTTTAGATTTGCCTTTGGTTAAAATAGTCGTTAGCTCTTAGTAGTATTTCTATGGCACTAACATTGAGATGGATGCAGGAATTGTCAATTTTAAGCTTAAGGATTTCTATGCGGCCACTGAGGACCTGTCCGCATGTGTAAAGCTTGATAAAGATAACAAATCAGCTTACACATACTTGGTTAGTGCATGGATTGGAATCAAGTTAACCTTCTGTTTTTTGTACTACAAATATGCTGACTGAAAAGCATAATTGAACAGGGTCTGGCACTAGCATCAGTTGGGGAATACAGGAAAGCTGTGGAAGCGCATAAGAAAGCAATTGAAATTGATCAAAAGTTTCTTGAGGCATGGGGTCATTTAGCTCAGGTATTACAAGATACTGTGTTACTTTATTTTCCTATACCTGATGACAGTTAGGTGGAGGACCTGGAAGTAGCAACAGATTCGGTGCTGTTTAAGTTGTCACACTTTCCCATTTATCCGTTGTAAGTAGCTTAAAAATGTACTGATGTATGAATGTTTTGTCTGTTATTAGTTTTATCAAGACTTAGCAAAGTCAACGGAGGCTTTGGATTGTCTTCAGCGGGTTTTGGAAATTGATTCAAGGTCATCCTTTTTGCGTTAGATCTATTGTGATAAACTAAAACTTGATACCCATTTTTCTGAAACTGTTATACTGATGAAAGACATTACAATGATTGGTAACTTCACTGACCTCGCATTTTCATCTGATGAGACAAATTATTGTAATTTTTAAATAGGTTTGCTAAAGGCTATCACTTGCGTGGGCTGCTACTTCACGCTATGGGAGATCACAGGTGCGTTCCCCCCTCCCCCTCCAAGAATATTTGAGGGGGCATCAAATACTGATTAATCCTTGAATTGGATTTTATTACCAAGACTCTGTTAATTTCAAATGTTGGATTTGGCTGATATGATGATTTTGCCTAAAGGGTCACCCTGGGGTAGATGCTTATGCTTAATAATATGAATTAGCTAAGGGAGATATGAACCTAACTGAACTGCAAATGTCAACATAAAAATTATATCTTGTTGACATGCGCACAGTGAAGTACTAATTTGTAATGTTTGATAGCAACAAGACAGAGGAGTACTGAATTAAACAATGTAAAGTTTGCCACTCGTCCTTGGCTAATCCTTGTAAACTGATGTTGTAGGAATGCCATTAAAGACTTATCAGTTGGGCTTAGCATTGAGAGCTCAAACATAGAGTGTCTGTATCTACGGGCTTCTTGCCACCATGCTGTTGGAGAATATAAAGAAGCTGTATGATATACTTTTTGCGTTTTATCACTATAAGTTAATTGTCCAGGTGTTTTATAGGTGTTCTATTTCTTTTGACTTATCTGCTGTATGATGATTATGTAACAGGTGAAGGATTATGATGCTGCTTTGGATTTGGAGCTAGACTCAATGGACAAATTTGTGCTTCAATGTCTGGCCTTCTATCAGGTTCCATTTTATCGATTTCTTTTGTTCTTTTTTGTTAAAGGCAAATATTTCACACATATCACCATATATTTACACACTTGTCCCCAATGGGACTTGAACCCACAGCCTTTTGCTTGTAGGGTTACCTCGCCATCTCGAATAATGCTAGTCCAAAAAGTCCTTAGGTTTTTTTCATTGTTCTCTTTTCTGGACAACAAACTTGCCGATAGATGCTAAAAACCGACTCCTTTCTAGGCTTATTTGCAAGAAAATAAGTTACTTTATCTATACGGACCAAGTAACCATCACGATATTTATGATTACTACTTAAGGTATTAGAGTATTAGACCTTAAAGTTTATTAAAGCATATAGACAACTGCTTGTTATGTTTTGTATGCAAACAAAGTAGGTGGTTCTCTTTTATTACATAAAGGTTTCATATCAAGTTGTAGTTTACTGTGTTCACTCATTTGCTATTCAATAATACAACATATATGATAGAGTTTATAATTGTAATATAATAGAATTATAGAAAGTACTATTGGATTTACTAGTTGATTATCATGACAAATTTTAAACAGTTACTAAATTCTTATGCAGAAAGAAATTGCCTTGTATACTTCTGCAAAGGTCAATAGTGAATTTAGCTGGTTTGATATAGATGGTGATGTGGATCCCCTGTTTAAGGTATATGCGTGAACATTTTTTTTCTTCCATGCAGCATTCTTGTTTTTTATTTCCTTTGGAAAATTAAATTTTTTCTTATGATCTTGATCCTTTATCTGTCATTTGTTTGTTTCTCCTTGGCTATTCATTGATCAGTTTTTCGCTACAGTTACCCTGTTTTTGTTCACTTCATTTTCCTTGAAATTTTGCAATGCCCTTGAAGATATGTACTTAATATTTATTTTCTACAGGAGTACTGGTGCAAAAGATTGCATCCTAAAAATGTATGTGAAAAAGTTTACAGGCAGCCTCCTCTAAGAAAAGCGAAGTTGAGAAAACAAGATTTTAATTTGACTAAACCAAAGAATGCGCTTCTGCTTGCTGCTGATCGTATCGGTAAAAGCATCCAGTATCATTGTCCAGGCTTCTTACCAAATAGGCGTCAGGTGATTTTTTTAATGATATTAAGTCTCACTGTGGTGTTATCCTTTCAACTTTTTCCTACTTCATTATCTTGTTCTGTTTAATGATCTTAAATCTAAATGGCAACCACCAGCATCGCATGGCTGGGTTAGCTGCTATTGAGATTGCACAAAAGGTGTCTAAGGTCTGGCGTTCACTGCAATCGGAATGGAGGTTTTCTACAAGGAATACATCAAAAAGCGGAAAACGACCCCGAAGAAAAGAGAAGATAATAATTCCTAGTGTTGACAGAAGTGGAGCTGGATGTAGCACTAGCTCAGAAGCATCAACATCAAGTGCCTTGGAAGAGAAGTCACCTGGACAGTCTGTTTTCTCATGGCTTCATCTTTATTCAGTGGCTGTCAAATGGAGACAGATATCTGAACCCTGTGACCCTGTTGTGTGGGTCAACAAATTAAGGTATTTCATTTTCTATGTTGTCTGGTCGATAGTTATAAAATGAGACAAGAAAATAGAGAAAATAATAAAAAAAATTAAAACCCTGCTAAATTGTTAATATGGTTTGAATGTTAAGGAATAATAGATCTTTTCATTTTCCTGGCTTTGTACTTGTCCTGACTTTTAGTACTTACATTGGCTACCTATTTTCTGCAAACCAAGCGAGGAGTTCAATTCTGGATTTGGATCTCACACACCTCTTATTCTTGGGCAAGCCAGAGTCACTCGCTACTATCCACATTTTCAAAGGTAGAATCAGTTTCCTGTAAGTTTTTACTCATGACTTCCCTTTTAACATGTTCACTGTTGGCAATGCTGCAGAACATTAGATGTTGCGAAGACAGTCATCAAAGAAAATGTGTATGTATACAATAAAGCAAATGGCGCCATTGATCTATCAAAAGATGGAAAACTAGAAGAGGTGAGCTGTACGGTTCTAAAGCTATAAAATGTATTTTTGTGCTTTCTCATGATACAATATATTTCAAAATAGGTCCTAAGGAAGTCCAATAATAGTTTGAAATTTGACTTATAAATCTGTCAAATTTATGTATGTGTTCTTGAGTTTTATGAATCTGAGTTTAGTAAAGACGATAATTCAAGAGAAATTTGAGGTTAAAGACGTAAATGAAGAGGGTAATTTGGTCATTTTCCCATTATACACTTTCCACGTGGTAGATTTTGGACTTGATTGTGCAATTGGATAAATTTGGATTCCATTGCTCACTTCAAATTTTGTTGACAAAATCGAAACTTTGGGTATAAGTGCCACAGGAAGTTTGTAAATTTACTTTTGCTTTGGGCTGCGGCAATCTAGTGATCTAGTTCTCATGCATAAAATTACCATTTATCCAGTTCTTGTGTTTCACTTATGTGATTGATTGTCATGCAATATACTAAGCTCATTTATGTCTTGCAAAGTTGTTAGAGTGCATACAATCCTATCAGATGGTATTTAATTAAACATATGTGCAGATATTGAAAGCCGAGTCATGCTCGGATCTTTATAATGTTGTTGGCGAGGATTTCTGGCTGTCTACTTGGTGCGATAGTACAGCTTTTGAGGGGTAAGAACAATATGAAATGTAATTTTATTATGTTTCATGGAGTTGTCAAGCACATGCATCATTATTGCCTTTTCTGTTTCACATTCTCTTCCATTTGTCATTGTTTTCAGGAAACGTCTGGAAGGAACAAGGATTACTCTAGTTAAATCGTAAGTTGTTGCTTCGAATTGCTTATTCGGTGAGTTCTGTATTTCTTTATCCAAGTTTAATTTCTTTGTTTATGCCACCTCAGGGGAGAACGCGGGTTTGACTTCTCAATTCGAACACCATGTACACCTGCTAGATGGGATGATTTTGATGCAGAAATGGCATCCTCTTGGGAAGTATGCACTCTGATCTGAAATAAGCTGTCTTTCTTATTTTTCTATTGGGTGTGGATCTTGATTTTGCTGAAATAGATTTAATGATGGAACATTTTTTGTGATTGTTGGTCTTTAACATAACAAGTTATGAACTACAGAGCTTTTAAATGTATATCTTTCTGAAGTTATGCATAATGAACCAATATATGCAAAATTTAATCCAAAACTACATTGAATCAACAGGTATTATGCAATGCTTATTGTGGTGAGACATATGGCTCAAATGATTTTGGTACACTTGAAAATGTCAGAGAAGCAATCTTAAGGATGACATATTACTGGTAAAGACTGATACCCCATCAAGTTGCCATATTATTTTATTCTTTGAGTATTTGATGGTCAAATACTCAAATATCATAGACGTAATTTTATAAATTGGCACTTTTCAGGTACAACTTCATGCCCCTTTCAAGAGGGTCTGCTGTTGTGGGGTTCTCAGTCATGCTTGGACTGCTTCTAGCTGCTAATATGGAGTTCACTGGGAGCATACCAGAAGGGCGTCAAGTTGATTGGGATGCCATTTTGAGTTTGGACCCAAATTCTTTCATGGAATCGGTCAAGACTTGGTTGTATCCATCTCTCAAGGTCACTACAACATGGAAAGACATCCCGGATGTAGCCTCAACTCTCGAGACCACCGGTTCAGTTGTCGCTGCTCTTAGCTCCTATTCTAACTAACATACATTCTTAATAAAACCCAAGTAAGTTGCATCTTTTTGGCCTTGAAATTGACTAACATTCTTCTTTGTAAAACTACTACTGGTTTTGCATATGTTAACCAACTATTATTATACTTTCAATATGCGAAAAAGAAAAACAAAAATCAATTCATTGCTGTCAAATGATGCTTCAAAAATTTTAATCTAAAATATTTATTGCTGTTGTCATCGGCACAAAGAGTTGAGTTGGTTGGATCAGCAAGATTTCTCTTCTTTTTGATATAAAGGGATGCTTCAGACGTTTGTTTCTAAAATTCGTGTGGAATAACTGACCAACGGTGCCTCTTTTAACAGCTCGCATTACATTGTGTCCTGGACATTGTTTTCAGAAGTTGATACATCTTGGTGTAATATTTAGTTAAATTTGTTGGTTTTGGCAGGGTAACTGGATGAGAGTGTATAAGCCTCAATTTTGTGGCATATTCAGCATGATCAAATTTTGAGGCTGAAGTAGAGAAATTGAGGCTTTATTTGATTATATCATATCTGTTTGTATCAATGTATTTCATAAATGTAGTTGCTAGGTTTTTTTCTTAGCTTACTTCATAAGTTATATTTATTTCCTGATTGTGTTCTGGCTGTATACAAATTAGTTTGTGAGGATTATAGGTTTGAAATTGTGATAATACTTGTACTATTTTAATTATTTAAAAATAAAACAAATGACTTTTTATTTTTTATTTTTTTTTAATTTATGCAGCCCCTTTTAATTATGGGTGGTGAAAGAAATGGTCTTTCAAGTGTAACTGTTTACCTAAAATTACTTTATCCTTTCCCCACACATTAAAGTCGCAGTACTTGAATGGTTGTTAGGTACCTATACACAATAAAAGAATTGAACGAACTTGGCTGTAGTCTTTTGTTCATGAACAGATAACATAATTGGGTTGTTCATATTCATTTTTTTATGTCTATAAACGAATATATATAAACAAACATATAATATATGCATTATGATTTAAATTTAACATTACAAACTAAAAAGTTAATAGACTTTAGAAATTTTAAAATAAATTATATTTAAAACATTTATATCTATAAATATACATATATAGTGGTTTTTTTTTATATCAATGATGAGTTGGTCTAGTGGCTTGGTATCCCCTTGGTGACTGAGAGGTCTCAAGTTCGATCCCCACCTAGGCCAACTTTAAGATAAAGAAAGTCCCTCCATGAGGGCTTGGATTTGGGGAGACTCAGGTTCAAGTCTGAGGGGGCAGGGTTACCCCTATTAGTTGTCGTGCCTCATGCCGGATTAGTAGGGGGTTTTCCCCCCATTGGGTATTTGAAATAGGCATTTCTGCTTCGAGAGAGCTCTCTAGCACGGATCCGGTTAAAACAACGTACGTATGCTAAACCCCCCGCTGTCAAATCGCGACACGAAGATCAGACAAAATTCACCTTTAAAAAAAAAGAAGATATATAGGTTATGGTTCAAATAAAACAATCATTTTTTTTAACTGAAAATCATTGTGCATAATGAAAATCTTGATGCATCAGTGTATATACTTATACTTTATGAATTTTCATGTATCAGTTTTATCATGATCCAATGGTTAAGATCTTATTTTATTTGTTTACTTTAATACTTGTTTTATAATAACTAGCCCCTAGATATATATTACAATTACAACTAAAACAATTTGTATGTATGTATGTAAGCAAACTAACATATACAAACGAACACAAATGAAGTAATCTTCACGAACAAATGAATGATCGAGACTTGTGTTCATTTAATTTAACGAACAAAATTTTATTCATGTTCATTTATTTAACTAAACGAACTTCCCACCGAATGGTTCATGAACTGTTTGTTGAACATGTAGTTCGGCTAAAGCGCTATATATATATATATATATATAGGGGTAGTAGGGTTATCGTAAGAAATAAAAACAAATGTAAAAATTATGAGAACCACTAATTTCCCCCCTTTTGGTATTGCTTTTTATTTTTATTTTTATTTTTAATAAAAACTCATTCCAAAAAAAGAATCAAATATATATATATATATATAATCCGAGGACATTGGGTTATGTGTTGAAAGCCAATTGATACGGTATGGACGTGGGCGTAAGCCGTTCAGGGGGGCTTCTCCCTTATCGGGCATAACCCTCAAGGGTATTCATAAAGGGGTAGGGGGCTGAACGGATTTGAGAATGGTTGGATTTGATAGGCGGCGATCAAATATGGTGGTGGTTGGATACATTACGGGTTTCGCCCTCAGAGATGGTATTGATCGTATTTTGTGAGTGTGGAAGTGGGAGAGAAAAAAGATGAAAAGTTAAGAGGAGAAATAAAAGTGAAAATATAAATAAATAAGTGTTTTTTTTATAAAAAAAATTGATTTTTTAATAGTTCTCATGGTTTTCACCCTTTTGATTCTCATTTTATCCCTTCAATATATATATAGATGTGAGTTCCTGTGCGAAGTGTGTTAAAATGTGAGTGTCAGTGTTAACTAAGATGTATTTTAATAGTAACTATTAACTGCATCATAGTTAACACTAAAATGCATCTTAACTTCATCCCTGTCATCCATGGCAGAGCCATGGCACTAAGGGCAGCGCCCGTA
>JAOXNX010000031.1:14876139-14887002 GCA_028566075.1 Solidago caesia
CGATTGGAAAAAAGAGGTATTTTTTCCAACCGACACTGCATTTTAGTAATATTTAAGCTGCATTTTAGTGCATTTTAGTAATATTTAAGCTGCATTTAACACAATTCGCACTTTAAAACACTTCCTACAGGAACCCACATCTATATATATATATATCGTATTATTGTTTAGAAGTACCGTAGTTACGTACTAATTGATTGGCCAAACACACATGTTATTGGACGCTGCACTAACTTTGATTACATTGTCTCTTTTTCATTTTCCTTTCTTAAAGAGTTTTTAATGATAACTTCTCATCATTTTCCATTTCCACGTATATGTGATATAATAGGTTTTCATTGTTCGGATTATTTGATAATGGCTAATTAGTGTTTTTTTTAGATATATGCTTTTTAACTGGACGTTCCTATAACCCTTTTAATTATATTTCTGTCTACCCTTAAGATATTTGTTTATAGAGATTTCGAACTTGAGATTTCTTTTTAAAAAATATGACGCATGACCACTACGTCAGACTGTTCTTTCCACATAGTATGTATACGTATGTATAATGTATATGATATGATATGATATGAGAATTGTGAGTGTAACACAAAGACAAGAAATCCAACGGCGGGGACCCACATTGACGGTGAAAGGAAGAAGAGGTGCCACGGACCAAAATCACTCGTCTAAGCAAAAAATCAAAATGCAACGGTTGTTCTTGAATTGTCTAATATATGATTTCTTTCATTATAATTATTGTCACTTGTTAAAAAATTTATGAAAAATAACTTGATTGTAATGATTTCGGTGGACAGTATCTTTTCTTTTGTCCGTTAAGTTTATAAAGTTAAAAAGAAATATTAAAAGTAAAAAACACCCTTCTTTAGAAATTTTTTCCCAAAAAAATATAAAAAACAGAAAAAACATGATCAGATTAAAGTTTTTTAGAAAAATTTTACAAGAATATAAAAGACACATGTTTTCATTTTATAATCTAAAATTATAAAACAACATTTTAATGTTTTCCATTTTCCATTTCCCATATTGTAAAATACTTAAAAGAACGTTTCAAAATTTTATTAGCACTAATACAAACTTTTAAAATTAGACACCTTAGATCGATAAAGCTTATGTAATACTATTATATTTCAAATTCATCGGTCTGTTTTTTTTTCCTGTGCATGCATATGTAATACGAGTACTACTTACGTAATACTTATTTATTCAAATTCATCTATAAAACTAACTTTGAAAAGAGATCTTTCAAAGTACTGAGTTTTAAGGATTTTACCTTTAAAACACGGTTACATTACTTATCATCTAAAGACGAATTCTCTCATGTGATCAAGTAAACGTGTATAAGAAAGTTCCTACACGAATTCTCTCAACTTGTTAATCTGATCATTTGCCCATAATACAATGTCCTCAAGTTCGAGTACCCCTCTAACTCAATTTGAAGTTTGGCCTCATTAAATATTTACTACGAAAAGAAATGATTTTCTCTTTAGTCATGACTCACCATGCTTCATCACTCACCATTTATATTCTGTCACCCCATTTCAACCTTTCATGCCTCATTCTCATACTCTTTTTAGTAGCATTCATGACTCACCTATTTTTTATTTATATTTATATTTATAATAAACAATTTAATAAAAACATAACATTTCATTAAAAACATAAAATTTCATTAATAATTAAAAAAAGTACATTGCATAATAACTTTAAAAAAAAAAGAAACTACGGAAAATAAATATCTAAAAATCGCAAATCCGTCCATATTTCTCCGCGAATTCACGTTTTTTCGCAAGAGTCCGCGCTAGCATCTTTGGATCGGTGATGTTATCGTGCGGTTGTTTAAAAACTTGTACTCCCAAAACATAGTCTTTTCTTCAACATGACGGAGTTGTGCCGCGAACAACTTTTCAGCCAATTCATCTTTTTGACGTTTTTTCTCCGTTGCCTCCTCCAATAGTTGTGTTTTTCTTGCCATGTAGGTGTCGAATTAAGCTCGCGGCAACACTATATTTTGACGACGAATCGCTAGCGGTCTTTTTACCTTTTCTTTGCCGTGTAGGAGTTGTGTCATCATTCGGATCCAACAAAATAGAGTCAAGGCTTTCATTGCTAGCCGATTCATAGTTGCCCGATTCTGACGACTTTCTTCGTTTGTCGGAATGAAACGAAGATCCTTGACCCACACATGGTTGTTCGAACCATTTATCATGATGCTTGACAACCATTTATCATGATGTCTGACAATCTTTCACGCTTTGTTTGAAACTTCTTTTGAATTTCTTGGATCCATGAAGTATATATAATTTTTTAGAATTGTTGTAAATCATGAAGTACATACAATTAATGAGAGTTTATTTCTAATAATAATAATTTTTATAAATCATTTGGAAGTATGATAATTCGATAAAAGTTAATTTTTATTTTATGCATTTATTTTATTTATTTACTCTCAAACAATTATCCCACAATTATAGCCATAAATCTCCAACGAGCACTCATACTGTCGGTGGCAGCTGTGAGCCCCAAGAGTTGGCCCATAAGAACCACGGGTGTTAAATATCCAAGTAAAACATTACACGTGTTAAAAACTTAAATCATAAAAAAAAAAAATGTTCGCAAGAAGAGAAGTAAGATGCATTTCAAGAATCAAGATTATACCGAGAAAGAAATTGTATAACGTGCATTGTATTAAAGGGGTCTCAACCAATTTAAGGAATTAATGCCAACTTATGAAATAGACTACTTATTACTCCAATAGCCAATTACAATTTACTAATATATTCTTGACTTGTTTATTTTTTTTAAATGTGAATTATTCGTAAATGTCGAGAGGTCTAGCATTTATTATTTCAACCAGGTCCGCATTAGAGAGCTTTCTCGCGGAATAGTTCCTTAAATTAAATCCCTCAATGAGAAACCCCTATTATCTAGACTCGAACTCAAGATTTGATGAAGAAAACTCACTCGGGGTCACCATAGGTGAAAATCTTAAATACCCGTGGCCAATCCACATAGATGGATTGGTTTCTTGACTTGTTTATTTAAATATCTTTTCAAAAGAAAACTTCAGGAATTCAATTTTCATACAATCTTACTTATGAACCCAATCAATTTATACGGAAAGATTACTAAGTTTATTTGTAAACCCGTTTGAGAAAATTGTTGGCTCCGTCGCTGGTGCTCATGAACAAATTTCTAAGTCAATTCTTAGTATAAGCAAATGAAAAAGTAGCATGATCATCAAATAAGTTACAGTAACTATCTATTTAATCACCATGCCAATTTTGAAATTAAAAACAAAACGAAATATGATACCAAGAAGTTACCATAATCAATAACCTAAGTACCTAACTAATATATAATAAAACTAAAGAAAACAAAAACCTAACCACCAACCCAAAATTTCACATGGGGAAGGTAGGCCCAGCCCATTAATAATACACATTACACAGTCTTTAATTAGCTGCTACATATCATCAAAGATTTTGTAAGTATACGTTGTAATGGGCCCCACACAAACTCTCCCGTTAAACCCCTTAACATAACAACAATGGCTACTTATACCTCCCTTTCCTCATTTCCTTCTTTTCCATTCCATCCCTTTCTTTCCATTTCCTTCCAATTCCAATTCCGATTCTGATTCCATTTCTTACAACGCAATGGAGCGGAAAAGCACTCTCCTAATCGTACTCATTTGCCTCATTGTAGCTTCCGTCGGAGGTCAATCTCCGGCAGCTTCACCAACACTACCTCCACCGTCATCCGTCATCACTGCCCCCACCATTTCACCTTCCAAATCCACTCCATCTCCCGCCAAATCTCCGATGCCTTCTCCAACACTACCTGCACCAGAAACCGCTCCAGTTTCAGCTCCACCGACGGTTTCCGTACCTCCGATATCTTCTCCAGCACTACCTGCACCTGAAACCGCACCAATGAGCTCACCACCTGCTCCAGTTCCGGTTAGCTCTCCGCCGTCGGTGATTGAATCTCCACCTGTTCCGGAACCTACTCCTGCTCCGGTTGAAGCTCCGACTGCTGCTGCTGATGTTCCGGCACCGGCGCCTAGCAAGAAGAAAACGAAGAAGAAACATGCCGTATCTTCGCCGGCGCCTTCACCGGATATGATGTCACCACCTGCTCCTCCTAGTGAAGCTCCTGGACCCAGTGACGATTCTCTATCTCCTGGTCCTTCTGCCGCCATTGCTGATGATGTAAGCTTTTTTCTCCTACATTGGTCTAAATTAATGCTGGATAACTGATCTTTATGTTAATCTGTTTTATTAGTGTTAACTAAATTTGTTAAATCTGTTAGGGCTTAAGTTAATTGTTGCTGCTGCATGAATATACATTACTATTATTATTAGGATTTTTTTAATTACCTGCATAAAAAACTTGTACCTTCCATATCTAAAGTTTATTCCCTGAATTTTATGGTAAAAGTACAAATATTTTATGCACATTATCATTAGGGCTGTCATTAGCAAAACATTGTTAATTTAGGCATATATTTAATTTAATGCAAACATAATCTAGATCTACTGGCTTTTTACTTTTCCAAAAAAGAACAGTAACTAGATATTATACAAACATTTCAATTTTTAATTAAATTGTCCTTTTTAGTAAACTTAAATTACCCATATTAGTTTTAATGGACAAGATTTTTAAACGAGTCTTTTTAACTCAAATGTATATGATCCGATCCGATGACCATTTTCCAGATCATTCTTAAAATGTTTAGGTATTGAACGTATTAAACCTGTGTGAGGAGTCAGCTTAACCACTAGATAGATATCTTTAGCAGTGGTTAAATTACTCGTATTAGTGTGTGACTCTTTTAAATAACAACAATATTTGTACTGACCATAAATATAAATAATAATTGGGAACTATATTACAATTTAAATAATAATGGTGATGTTTGATTTATATTTATATTATTCTATTATTATTATTATATGCAGAATGGTACAGAGAAATTAAAGAGCGTACAGATGGTGGTCGGGAGCTTGGTATTGGCATGGGCCGTGGTTTTCAGCTGGCTTTAGGCCCTTTTATTATTTTCTCTTCTTCATTTATTTTTCTCCATTTTATTTATTTTATTTTAATATTTGTATCATCATCATCTATTTTGTTATTTATTTTTTTTATACATTATCATTGTTATTGTTATTATATATATTGTTTAGCACGTTTTTATATATATATTTAACTTGCCGCTTGATCTGCCCCCCTTTCATTTGTTTATTTGATTTAATTTTTAAATCTTTATAGTAATAATGCGTTTGGATCGCAATCAGATTTTATATTTGGATCTTTCATTTATTTATATTCATATTGTCGTTTTACTTCGGTGGTTGTGTTATTTTGTTTAATAGTCAACTTTAACAAATAATAACTTAAATAAGTAAATAACTCCAATCTAAACATGTTTACACCCTTATACATTTGTTATCCAGAATTACACATGTAAATATGGCAGTTTTACCCTTCTTATAATAAAGAAACTCATAAATTTGGTTAAAATTTTCTTCACATCCTTTTCTTCTTTCTAAAGTTCCCCGAAAAACTCATTTTATCTTTGTGTTTAGTATTTTAGTGTGATGGCATTGTATTTTATGAGGGTTTGAAGGCACGGAATGTACGCCTTTATAAACCAATGTGTGTCTGGGTCAAAAATAGAAGCGGTTGAGGGAGTTGCGCCCCTTTGCGGGGTCCTAGGTACAACACCAAATTCACATAGTTGGTTGTATTGGTTTTTACTTATAAGTGATATGTAATACTTAAATGTTGATATGTTGTGGGCTTATCGATATGTTGTTTGGCTAACTATCATGTCTATCCAGGGGCATTTAAAACTACCTCATAATATGTCATTGAGACAGTTTGATACACACAGAAAAACCACACACAATCAGAAACTCTTTGCAACCAGTGATTATATTTTCAGTCAAAATCTAGATCATTACAATACTTATTATCCCAATACGAAATTCGTGTAACCTTGACTGTCTCTGAAGAATTGTTGTATTTGAAAAGTAAGATCACGATCCGTATTGATATCCGGCCAATTGAAATATTTCCAGATTACAATACTTACAACACTTTGTACGACTAAAAATCAAATTAACCTAGTTAGAAATTTGATTTGTTGCTGGGAAAGTTTTAGTCACAATGTTAAGGGTTTTAACGGGAAAAAAGCTATAGTAGTTGGTGTGTTGAAAGCAATTCAACTCTAACACAACAATTAGAAGAAATGCAATTGCATTATTTTATCGAAGGGTTTATGATGGATTAATAGTGAAATTTCGTTTTAATTGTATTTACCTAATTAAGGTGCCTCTAGCCAAATCGATGGTAATGTAATTGCTTTGAATCCTTTGATGACCTAATTTATCTTCAGATATTAACATAAATTTACAGCTTTGTAAATGATATTGATAAAATAATCTCTAGTTTTCAAATATGATTTTCAAAATCTTTATAGGAAACCAATTAATGTTAAATATACTAGACTCATGCCAGCGTGATGTGGCGTCGATGGTTATAGCGGCGGTGGTGTGGTGGTGAATATAAAAGTAATTGATATAAAAGGGGGGTGGTGTAGTTATTTTAAGGGTTAAAAGATTTATAGTGAATAAAAGAGATAAACATTTTAGGCACTTTAAATCATCATTTGGAAAAAAAAAAAAAAAAAGGTTATTCTTTTATATATAAGTAAAGAAGATGTTTCAACCAACTCACTTAGGTGAGTTGGCCAGGGGTATCTTCCAAATTCACTATGTGGGTCCCGGGGGTGAGTTTTTTCTCGGGTATTGAGTTCGAGTCTGGGGTTTCTCATCCCAAAGGAATTTTCCATGAGGAAGCGGTTGGAGGTCCAAAAAATCGCTGGTTAAAATTACCTTCAACACGTCTGAACCGAAACTAACTTTGCAAAAAAAAAAAAGAAGTAAAGATGTTTCCTTCTACAGTTTTACACTTTTACGTACGTGGACACAGGACACTGGACACACGCAAAATACATCCAATTCTATATTTCTATATACGGAAAAATGGGCTTAATGGGTTGCTATTGGGCCTTTAAGTTCAAAACCAAACTTATCAATTTATGGCTGCTATCAGGCCCGTACGTTTAAAGCTAAATGCCTAAATTTACTAAAAAGGCAGAAAGAGTATATTACACTATTACAGTATTACACCTTATAAAAAAAATTTGAAATTTTTTATAACAATCTTAAAATTTAAAATTTAAAATTTAAAAATTTAAAATTTAAAAATATATATAGATATGAAATGAATAAAGTTTTTTGAAACCAATGTGGGATAATAAAAATTTCATGTTTTCATTTATACTAATTGATGAGTTTATCCCATATTACTTATGGAAAAATTTGAAGTAGAATGAAAACCTTATAAATATAGAACCAAGTGTAAGACTAGGCTTATGTAAGAAAGAGTTTTTTCTTTTTTTTGAGTTAATTGCAAGATTGGTCCCTGTGGTTTGTACGTTTTAACAAGGGGGGGTCCCTTTTTAAGAATACTAGCAATGGGGGTCCCTATTTTAACTATTTTTAGCAAAATTGGTCCCTAATTGACGGATCCGTTAAAATGGGCGTTAAGTGTACGCGTGACAGGGGTATCTGAGTAATTTCCACCCCACCTTCCCCCACATCCCTTTTTCCCTTTTTATACCTGATCAAAAAATTATTGGGGATAAATCTAATCACACACAAAACACATACATATATATACATATCTATATATCTATATATCTAATCTATATAATCTATAGATGTGAGTCACACACACAAAACCCACCCCTACCGGAAAACATCAACTGCCGCCGGAAAACCAACAGCCGCCGGAAAGCCTCACTGCCGAAAGCCTCACCGCCGGAAAACATCAATCTCTCTTATCCTCTCTTTTCTTCTTTCCCCCTTCTATGTTCTTCATTCCCTCTTTTCTGGGTCACCGCCGAAAGCCTCACTGCCGCCGGAAAATCCTCACCGCCGGAAACACCCCCTTTTCTTCTTTCCATCCTTTCTTCTTTCCCTCTTTTATATATGTATTTATGTGTGTGTATATATATAGATATATACATCACAGCAGCAACACCATCACAGCAGCCGCAGCCGCTCTCACCAGCAACACCGCCACAGCAGCCGCAGCCGGCCACCACCATCGCCACAGCAACCGCCGCCTGCAGCCAAGTCCATCATCACCACCACCACGGTTTCTTTTAGGGTTTTTTGGTAATATTTTGTTAAATGAAATTGATATTTGTATATGTGTTTTTTATATATAAGATTTATTTAGTTTTTTTAAGATCTAGTTGAATTCATTTGTGTATATGTTTTTGATTAAATGAAATTGATATTTGTATATGTTTTGTGTATATGTGTATATGTTTTTGATATTTGTATATGAAACTGATATAGATTTTTAATATACAGATGTATAGATTTTGTTGATGAAGAAGATGGGGGATGGTGGGGTGGAAATTACTTAGATACCCCTGTCACGTGTACACTTAACCTCCCTTTTAACGGATTCGTCAATTTAGGGACCAATTTTGCTAAAAATAGTCAAAACAGGGACCCATTGCTAGCATTCTCAAAAAGGGACCCCCTTGCTAAAACGTACAAATCACAGGGACCAATCTTGCAATTAACTCTATATACTAAAAAGCAACATGAAATTTACAAGTTTATATGCTTAGTTTACAACTCTTACAACTCCACTATTTTATTACTATCTTTTATGCAATTAGTACAACTATTTGCTGCTGAAATCTTGGGTATCTGATATAAGCAATCATATACTGTTAGTTAGTGGACCCCTTTATCTTCTTCCTCACGTTTATTTTTTCCCGGCCAGCCTATCTCTACCGCCATCGGCTGCCGACAACCACAACCACCGCTGCTGCCTACCGTGTTTAATGCAATTGCTGCTGGAAATCTTGGGCATGTCAGTATGTCATATAAGCATCATATACACTTAGTTTGTGGACCCCTCCATCTTCGTCCTTCCTTTTATTTTTTCCCGGCCAGCCCATCTCCACCGCCATCAGCTGCCGACATATCTTAATCTAAGTTTAATAAACACAAAAGAAAATAGTGTTTGAAATGGGGTGAGATATATAGATGGAGGTAAAGAACAAAAGAAAATAGTGTTTGAAATGGAAAATGGAAAAAAAAAAAAGAATAAAAAAAAGCGCTTACACATGGGCCTGGAAAATGTAAACGCACCCAACGTTTTTTGAAACAGTGAAGGTGGTTTTGTTTTTTGATTTCTGAAATAGATATGTGTCTAGAATCTAGATGCAATAAATACTGAGTAGGAACTCCTTGATATCAATAGATATTGTAGTTTTTTTTTTTTGAAAGGTAACTATTATTCACACTTGTCCCGGCAAATCGCCGACTACGAACTTACACATATTTAAAACAATTTGAAATTACACCAATCTCGTCACGTGATAATATTGTTCCTCTTTCTATTTTTGAACCAAAGCTACCCGAGAGACTTTATAGATTGAATGATAGTCGCGACATTGACACTACTGTTAGCCAACTTAATGTCGTTCCTGCGATTCCAAATAACCCAACAACTTATTTCAATACTCATACTCATCAAAATTAAAAGAAAAACATAATATGTGAACATTGCATCAAAATTAAAAGCAAAACATAAACCCTGGCAAATATGTAGTATTGGTAAAAGTAAAACAATAAAATTTTCAAAACAAATTATTTACTTTTTTTTATATTATTAGATTAGTATGTTATGTTATATATGTTTGTCGACTTTAGTCAATTAGTGATATATAAAACATTTAGATATATTAATACAACTAATATAAGCAATTTTTTCTTTTAATTTATATATGCAATGTTCACATATTTATGTTTTTCTTTTAATTTTGATGAGTATGAGTATTGAACTAAGTTTAATATATTTTTAAATCATCTATGTAAATTTTGACATATAATCATCATATACAAAAGGTATGAAGCAATATACGATACGTCAAAACTTATAAGTAACCTATTTAGGTCCCGCAGCAAATCGGGGGTATAATACTAGTATATACTAAAACCAACCCCTTTTTTACAACCTTTTATGCATAAAGTATAAACCTCTTTTTTACAACCTTTTATGCATAAAATACACTATTAGACAACCTTATTCAGCCACAAACACTTATCCTAAGGTGATTCTCTCCACTCTTCTATAACATTCCATAACCCATCTGTAAGTTTCTTAACTAATTTTTTTTTTCTTTCTCCCTTTCTTCCTTTTTCGATTTATTTCCCCTCTTTTAATCATCATTTTCCTCACTATTGATATACAATGAACTACTCTAAAGTTATATTTTACTAATTAATCGAATTTCTACATAAAAAGGATTTATTTCAATATTTTTTCTGTCCAATGTTTTTCTTATCGTCGACCACATTAGGATTTTGGACGGTTTTGTTAGTAATGTCGTCTGCCACACCTAATCTAGCTACCTGCCTCATAAGTCAAATGGGTTAAACCTTAGCAGGATCTGACTTTTATGCCTTCAAATTTACGAAGTCTTAAACCTGGTTCCATATTTTTAAGTATGTATGAAATGGACTAAGTCGTCTAACTGACTTTAGGTCCTTTGATTCTTAGCTTTCGTCAATGAATTATAAACCCCGCTGCAACGCACGGGTAATATTGCTAGTATATATTAGATTTAGCACCGTGTCAAACACATGGGAGGTTAACAACATTTTTAAAATAAAATGAATTGTTAAATAAATGCAAATAAAAAACCTTATAAATTCAAATTTAAAAATATAAGAAAAAACAAACTGGTAATTTAAATGT
>JAOXNX010000031.1:14887102-14897932 GCA_028566075.1 Solidago caesia
AAAGTATTTTACACACATGTGTACGTTGGTTTTACAAATGTTTAAGTTGGTAACTTACACATGTGTAAAATACCTTGTACACCTTACACATGTGTAGTTTAAATACCTTACACATGTGTAAGTTGTATACCTTACACGACTTACACATGTATACGATTAGTTCTCGCAGTTCTCGACATTTTATTGGTTCTCGCAATAACTGCCCCCTATATATATATAGTCAACTATATATACCCACTTCGTTTTGATTTACTACTTGTTTGTTGGATTTGAAAGAAAAAGAAGAGAAAAGAAAAGGTATGGATTTAAAAATCTCGGTGACAGAAACATGGATGAGGAAACACCGGTTACAGTACGTGGGTGCCACCAGACACCCTTTTATTCTCAGCATCCGTGATGGTTCCCTTCATTTTTCCTCTTTTAAAACATGGCTGGTATTATATATTTCCCACTTTCTTTCTTTTTTTATTTCTTTATATTTTATTTTTATTTTATTTATTTTATTATTATTCGTGGAACTCGCCATGTTTTTAATCTAAAGTTTTGCATTTGAATATTTCGATAGGTTTAAGATTATCATCTTGTTTTCAATTTAAAGTTTAGCATCTTGTTTTATTGCCTCAATTCTTGTTTTTTGTATTATTATTATTATTATTATTATTATTATTATTATAGTGTATGGAGTTTAAATTTAAGATGGAACTTTAAATACTTATAAGTTTTTCGAATTTCGGCTTTTTTTTCTATACCATATTCAAACGTGACTATTTTTTTACCCGGTAGCTTTTTTTTTTTTTTTAATCAAAAAAAGCCCATATTTTTAAACTCCTTTACCAAACACTTTGTATATGAAGTTAGTTTAAATGGATTGGATTGTACTAGAAAAATGATAGACTTAAGGACTAGTTTGGTAGGAGTAAAAGCATGCTCACACGCACGCACGCACCAAAGTCAATGAAACTTTACAAGTGTTATTTGGTTTTTTTGTAGGCCAGTTTATTGGACTTGTAAATTAAGACATATACTATGTAATGGTCACCTTAGTTTTACATAAATCAATAGAAGTCATTAAAATTATATACTCTATTATTGAAAATCTATGTGAATAGTACTTTTTTGTCCTTATATGTCTTTTTAATATAAATAATAGATTTAGTAATTATAAAAGAAAAAGGTGATTTGGTGGAGTGGTTGAGTGTTTGAGGTGTGGGAGAGAAGGCCCCGGTTCGAAACCTCCCCCCCCCCTCCCTACTTCTTTTTTCTTTGGTTTTTTTTTTTGGCTGTAAAATAGAAATGGTGGGACCCAAGGCTTTTTTCTTTGGTTTTTTTTTTAAATGGTGGGACCCAAGGTGGTGGTGGTTGTTAAATAAGATAGTAAGTATATATTTTTTTTGTGGTTGTTTTTTTTAAACATTTGTTTTTTTTTATATAATTTTTCTACATTTAATATTTTGTTCTTTTAAAACTTTTTTAAATGCTATATATTTTGTTTTTTATCCTTTTTTTATTATATATTCCTTTGTATTTTTTTAAACATTTGGTTTTTGTAATCTTTTGTTTTATTATATATTCTTTTTTTATTTTTTGTTAACATTTGATTTTTTTTTACCTTTTTTCATTTGGTTTTTGTATCCCCTTTTGTTTTTGTTTGTTTTTTTTTTCTTTCCATTTTTTTGGTTTTTATACAATTTTTTTTGTTCTCTTTTGTATTTTTTTTTATTATATATTTTTTAACATTTTGTTTTGTATACCTTCTCTACATTTGGTTTTTGTAATTTTTGTTTGAATCCGGACGTGTGAAATTTTTTAAAGATCGTATATAAAATAGCGATAACACATTTAATATTTCATATGTCAATCAACACACATTCCCACCACGAACCAACTTTCTTACACGCCAACAACATCTAGCTAAATACCACAACACGCTTCAAATACGGCACAAGAATTTCCTAGTTATTTAGAATACTTAATGCTCACTCTTGTAGGGTACCATTTATTGGTTCATTGAATCTGTACAACTTTTTTTTTTTTTAATGGTAAATTTAAAACTCAATTATTGTCTTTTCATATATTTTAAGGAAAATTCATTTTAAAAAAACTTCTATCTCTAATCGTAAAAAAGCATTTTACTTACACCTCTTCTAATTGTGCTTGAAAAGAAGAAGAAATAAAAATAATACAATAATAATAGATACATATTTTGTTGGAAATTCACTATGACACTTATCTTGTTAAAATAAGATAAAATACTTGAAAATAATAATATATCCTTCTAAATAATCAACCTATTAATCTTTCGAACAACTTCATTATATGACAAGTGTAATCTACTGATTGTCTCTCCTAATTTCATCATTTGATTTTACTAAGTGGCATGATCAAATTGTTAGATCATCTTTAACCCTTCACCCCTTTCACTCACACTTTTTTCTGTCACGTTAGCATCACCTTCTTACCACCATCAGTTTCTTTTATTTTCCTTTAACCATTCATCTTCAAATTTAATACCCTACTATATTCTATAATACCTCACAATATATTCAATCAAAATAAAATAAAACAAAAAAAATAATATTAAAAAGAGAAAAGAAAAAAAAATGTATTTCACTTATCCTTTTCACCTATGTATTTCATTCACCCTTAAATATGCTTTTAGGTAAATTATTAGACTGAATTTATTAAAAAGATGTATTTATTTTCTAAAATAATTAGGCAAAGAATTTGAATTAAAAAGGTGGCAACTAGTACTACTAGTGGACCAACTATTACCAAATGGTCTAGTGGTAAGAAAGTCTCTTTCCTCACAAGAGATCAGGGGTTTGAGTTCTACCCTAGGCATATTTGGGGTGACCACATGTATTTAATTTCCACCTATGGTGGGCCTGGGTGAGTTTTCCCCTCCAGATCTCTGGGTAATAAGAGTTTCTCATCGAGGGGTTTAAATTGGGGGCGAGGGGGCTCTCTAGCACGGACCCTGTTAAGACAATGTATGTTAGAGCTCAGCGAGTAATCCACACCTTAAAAAAAAAAAAAAGTACTACTAGTGGACCAGCAAGCAATTATAATGGAAGTAAATTGCCCATCGTTCATTGTAACTTGAGGCCCCATGTCTTTTAAAGTCATGGGCCCAATTGAAAACAATCCATAAATGGCTCACATCAACAATTTAACACAAACCAGGACATTTTGTTTGTGAACTCAATCTACTTATCGATAACATTTGTGCGGCATTTCTTTTTAGTGAAAAACCTCCTTAAAAAAAAGGAGACAAAAATTTATGATAGTTCACTTTTGTACACTAGCATGGTGTCTGCCGCATTAATTTAATCTTTTTCACATTATGTATATTTTGCATGTACATTATTAATCGTATTATTATAAAATAATCATGATAAATGAGCTTTAATGTCTTGATTTTATTTGATAAAATATTTTGGTGATTATATGAAAAAAAGTTACGGAATGAAATTAAAAATATTTATTAAAGATACCAATGAGAGTATTTTACATTTATTAAAACGTAAATAAAATGCTAAATTTTTATATTATAAGTTTAGAAATATAAAAGTATATATATATTTTTTGACTTTGATTAAATTATTAATTGTTAGACTTTTATCATCAATACTTAAAATGAAAATACAATAATTGGATGATTAAGTTTTAATGAAGTTAACTTTTTATACTGTATATATATATATATAGAAAGGGTGTTGCTATTTTCACCACTTTGGTGGAAATAGACAAGCAATAACCACTTGTATAATACAATAAACAATACAGACTGTATAAGCATTAATGCTTGTCTATTTTCACCAAGGGGTATTTCTATCAAGGGGCGGAAATAGACAGCCACATGTATACTTTTGACATGAATAGCTTGACAGGACCATCCACGTGATATTTATCCATTTTCCCGATGAGAATAACACGTGGAAAATCAACACCAAGAAAACAGCCCCGTCTTTATACGTGACAGATCATATATTCATCCATTCATTCACAAATTGTCAATTATTATTATTATTATTATATTACGAGTATATTAGTAGAAATAAGTTAGTTTGCTTTTTTATAAGCCAAAACAGAGCTCAACTCTCTCACACACACACACACACACTCAAAACTCACACAATGCAAAATTTCATTTGAAGATATAGTAAGTAACAGCAGAATTTTACAGCTAACAAAAACATGTCTTATTTCACTCCAAATATTTCCATTTTACTGACCAGGTAATTCATTTGTCTGTCTTTAATTCTTGCATTTTTACATTATTTTTTTTAAAAAAAATTGTTATGATAGTAGAAGTGTTTTTTTTTTATTTGTTTATGAAATTTGTAAATTTTTATGTAAAAGTTATAGCAGGGCTCCATTTAGATTTTGGGTGATAATTATATGAGCTTTTGAATGAATTAGAGTTTTGTTTAGCTTAAAAAACTTTTAGAAAAATGAAAGATTTATTTAAAAGCTAAGAGCGTTTGTAATGGAGGCCGGCGTCTTCGGTGTCGTGACCCCGGGAGTGTCGGGTCGACCACTATGGCTCCGGCGTTGTCGTGGGGTGGAAGGGCCGATGTCGTTGGGTCGACGGCGAGGTGGAAGGCGTCGTCCAATTTTCTATTATTTATTCTTTGTTTTTTCACTTAAATATGTATATGTATGTTAGTATGTATGTGTGTGATATATATGTGAGACTGTGTTTATATATGTGCGTGATGAAAGAGACGAAGTGCTAGATTTTATATATTTTTTATTACTTTTTATAACTTTATACTTGATTTATTTAAGTTTTTAAAACTTCTTCTTTTTGTATAAAATTTACAATTATTATATGTTTTTTTTAATTATTGTAATGTAATTTTTAATATCAATAAAGCTTTTATTTATATATTAAATGCGTTAAAGTAATATAGTGAGGTCTTGTTTTTGGGTTATTATTACCGATGTGGTGTGGTTGGTCGGTGGTGCTCATGTGGCACTGATGTGTCAAATCACTTTGGTGTGTCAGTGTGACCATTACAAATGCCCGCTTTTAAAAAGTAGTTCGAGATTATGAAAAAAGTAATTATTTAAATTTCCCTTAATTAATTGTACTTTATGCTTTCTTTCTTCTTTATTTTTTAATGTAATTTTATATTTATAAGCTTTACAGACGCATTTATGCTAACAGAAGGTTTAGCTCCGAGTTTCCAACTAGTTGTGTTTAACATAGCCTATATATAATATATAACATATAAACGGGTAAATAAATGAGGTTTTTCTATTTAGGTTACCAAGGAAAGACAAGTTCTTTTTGACTAAGATGTACGCGGTCTAACAGGGTATCTTATGTTGTTTCTGAACCTTTCCCGGGTCATTTCCAAGATTGCATCTAGCAGAATTCGGGATTCGAACCTGAGACCTCTTGTCAAGAGGTCGAGTATATTAACCACTTGGCTACCTTGGTGGTGGTTCCTGAATATAACTTATCGTCCAGTTTATGCACAGAGTTTTTACATTTCTATGTGGGAATTGAGTTTACTACTCGTATTTAACTTTAGAGGTTAAACTTGTTAGTTTTCAAGATACTATTTCATAATTTGAGCCAACATTTTTGTGAACTTCAATTTTTTTTCTATTTCAAAATATTTTGTATAGCAGGTGAGTTGTTTGTTACTTTCGGAAAATCCAAAGAATAGATTGATAAATAAACTCTTGTTTGGTATTTTTGGCGTCTAGGGTCAAACTTTATCGAGTTCTTCCTATGTCCATTGTAGGCCTTATAATTCAAACTCTTATATGGTCTTTAACTTGCAACATATCTTGTATGAATACTCTAGGTACTTGGAAATCTGCCAGGCGCATGAGGTGCAGCCTAGCTCAGCTGTTGTATCATGGTTGAAGAAGGTCATATATACTTTGTGCAGTACTCATTTTATACTGTGTTACTTTTTGAAAATGTATCCCGAGATACATTCTTAGGCTGGTAAACCAGTGTTAGTAAGCTGATATATTCTTTTCCTTCTTATTAGGCAATGGTTCAGAAGGTCACATGCCAAAAATGTACAATAGTGATGTTACTAGACCAACTTACAAATGCTGACTTGTTTCCCCTCACCGATCTTTTCCACTCAAATGATTCTGATATGGTCGACACTGTTGACTTGCTGCATGAATCAAGTGGTGACTTAAGCGAATATCCTATGTTGTCATTGATGCATGCTATCAACACCAGGCTTCGCGTAGTTGATATCCGGGATATGCCGTTAAAGGACGTCTTGAGGTGGCTTCCACCAGATTGACCATAAACTCCATACTCGTATTCTTCACTTGTTTCATTTTGCAATCAAAAGGTCACTCCCATCCCCTGTATCTACCAAATAAGAAATAGGGGAGGTTGGGAGGGACGTAATATAGCTTAGTACAAATAGCCATCAAAAGGAGCATTATTAGAATCCATGTGTACCATGTTAAGTGGTTTCTTTATACCTTGTATGGATTTAAATTGTTTCCAGGGATCTTTTTGAGACCGGTCTGGACTGCCGAGTTTTGAACATAAGGTCCACTGAGATTCAAAAGCTCAACATGGCTGGGAGATTTATGCATATGCACACCCTTAATCTGGACTTTTGCACTTCACTTAGTAGCATGGAGAAGGATTGCTTTACTTACATGCCTAATTTAATCCGTCTATCAATGTGTGCCACACAAATATCCAATCTTTGGACAACTGCTGCTGCCTTGTCAAAACTTCCTTCATTGCTAGAACTACGCTTTCAAAACTGTTTGTGTTGCAAGGACACTGCTCCATGCCATTTGAAAGATTTTTCTGATGAAAATACCACCAAAGCTTCAAGTGATATTTTAATTGAGGTCCGAACATCGTTACATGCTCATTAAAGCATAGCATTTTATTACCTAAAGTTTGTTGACAATTCTACTCCATCTTATTTTTCATGATCTGTTTGCAGGGTTCGTTTGGTAAATTGCACGTTGATGAACAAGAAAGTGGCTTGGTTCATGCTTCTACTGCTTCACAAAAGTACAACTCGCATCATCCTTCTCCGATATGCTTTCAAAAGCATTATAGGGAATACATGATTGCGTCAGTACCAAGGTTAGGAGTCCTGGATAATTGCCGCATAGGAAAATTTGATAGAGAAAGAGCAAAGACTGTCTTCTCAACATATTATGAGTTATTACCAAATAAACGACAGCACAAAGAGAGCATCCTTAGTGTATTGCATATGCGTGAAACAGGAACGAGTAGTATAGTCAACCCAAAGACCTTGAGGTTAAAGGTTCCCTCACTACATAAGAAAAGTCAAAGTTTCTATTCAAGGTCTCTCTGTGCTGCTAAACTTGGTTCATCTGCATGGCCTGTTTTACACCCAATATCGAATATTAGCCAAATACCAAACGAAGAAGGGAATGTCCTTAGACCAAGACAGTTCGAGTATCACCAAACTGACCCCAGCCTAATGGCTTTTGGCACTCTTGAAGGGGAGGTAGTGGTTATCAATCACGAGACTGGCAATCTTGTTAATTATGTGCCATCTTTTGATACACATAAGAGTGTTTTGGGACTGTGTTGGCTTAAGAGATACCCATCCAAGGTATGTTTATGCTTAAACAATAAGTAGAGGTGGAAAAATGGAGTCGGCTGGGTAACTGTTCAAACTTAAATCGGGTCAAAATGGGTAATTTTTGTAGATAAATGGGTCATGTTGCCCGAACGCTTGTTATCCATGGATTTTATTTTATTTATAAATAATTAGTGTCAGACGTGATTAGAAAATTTATATCACTTAAATAATAATCTAAATTTTTAAATAACATGATTTAGGAGGGTTTATGTATTAAAAAAACACACTGGGTGACCTTTGACTCGTTTAACCCATTTGACCTGTTGCCTATTAACCTTTTTTTTGTAAAAAGTTTTATGCGTCTAACCCATTAGAGATATAAGATAACCTGAACCGACCCATGCACATGGGGCACAATTGCCACCAATAATCATTACTATACTCTGGTTTACTTTCTATTCAGCTTAAATAATACAACTTTTCTACTGTGACAAACAGCTAGTAGTTGGTTATGACGATGGATCCCTGAGATTGTACGACATCAATGACAAACTTCTAGACGTTTCAGATAGTTATTGCAGTTCTACTGGTGTTGCTTTTGATGACTTTCAGCACTTGACTTCAGTTCATGTCAACGCAACAGACGATCAAATTCTTACAAGCGGTTACTCAAAGAAAGTTGCTGTCTATGATATCTCCACAGGCAAACGTTTGCATTTGTTCACTGATATGCATCGTGAACCCATCAATGTGGCCAAATTTTCTCATCATTCTCCTTCTCTCTTTGTTACTTCATCATTTGATCATGATGTCAAAATGTGGGACTTGAGAACAAAACCAGTTAATCCGTGCTACACAGCTTCAAGTTCAAGGGGAAATGTTATGGTTTGCTTCTCTCCTGACGATCTTTATTTGCTTGTATCGGCCGTGGATAATGAGGTATTTCACTTCAGTCTAAGACTCTAAACAATGACTACTACTTTGATTTTGTGGGGGCAATTTTTACCCCCTTCGTATACAAACAGGTCGATTTGGGATATTTTATAACTATAATGGGTCAAGCTAAAAGATTTAACTCAAAAGGAAACATGTTACAAAGCACGGGCAGGTTATAACTTAAAAGACATCTGAAATGTATCAAATGTATAGAACCATCTAAACCACTTGTTGTAGTTATATAGTTTTGAAGTCATATCTAACACAATAAGTATAATATGCGATGTCAGATTGTCCCAACCCGGCCTGTTTTGACCCATATATAAATTACCCATTTGTTCTGTTACTCAACCTGACCAACCCACCCATTTTGCAACCCATACTTGTATCGCTGTATGGAAAGTCGAAATAGTAGTCTATGTTAGTTCAAGGTTAATGGCCACTGCCGGTTGGTGGCAGGTGAAACAACTTTTGGCTGTAGATGGGAGGCTTCATACAAATTTTGATATAGCTCCCACTGGAAATACTCAAAATTACACTCGCTCATATTATATGAATGGGAGAGACTATATAATTAGTGGGAGTTGTGACGAACCTGTTGTTCGTGTTTGTTGTGCTCAAACTGGAAGACGACTCAGGGATGTATACTTGGAGGTACATTTGGAAAAAGAAAAAAAAAACTCTTTTGTTCACTTGAAACCAAGGTAGTCTAAAATATTATTGCGCCTTTCAAATTGGGTCTCTGTGATTTTTCAGGGTCAGAATGAGAGGAGCCTGATGTTTGTGCAGTCTCTAAGAGGAGATCCATTTAGAGTAAGCTTTCATTTATTGGAAGTAGTGTTTCTTTCTAGAGCATGTATAGTTTGTTACCATGAATGTATGATCTGATGGTCTACATTTATATTCTTGATATTTTTACAGCATTTTCACATGGCCATCTTAGCGGCATATGTGCGCCCTAGCTCCAAGTGGGAGATCATAAAGGTAACACATCTCATGAATCATTATCGATCATCCTTCCTACTCATAGCATGTTGAAAGTTTTAATACCATGATATGAATAATTGTAGGTTAATTTGCTTTCTTCGGATCAGAATTCTTCTGAATATCAAAAAGGCCAACATCTCTGTCCTTCCTATAGACCGGTTTTGTGGTGATGCCTTCTCCCTGTTTAAAATGACCACACCAGATGCAAAATGCAACACGCGTTTCATTAATTGCAAGAGTGGCATAATCAAGTCAAATTTGGTATTTTATGTTTTCCAATACATATGTATCGGAAATTACAAAGGTTGTACAAATCATCGTTGAGTATATATGTATAATTAACTCCAGTTTTCTACGGGTTATGGTAAATGTCGTGCTGGAAACCCCTTGTGACATGTATTTTTGTGTATATTATATCATGGATGAATGTCAAGAGTCTTAAGAGAGGGTTACAACCAGAAATGAGGAGCAGATCAGAGAGAACCCTTTATCATGCGTAAAAATGTATCAGGTTAATTATGGATCAAAATTAATACTTATATTTATAATCTGAAATAAGATATGAAACGTTAGTTAAGTGAAACACATGGGTAAACCTTTTAATTCACCTAGGCTTGAGAATCAGACGTCGTTGGTTCTTTAACTGGACCGTCTTTTAAGCCTTTAAGGTTCCGAATTACTTTGTGCTATAATTTTTTATTTATTATTTTTTTTTTATTTGAAAAGTAATTTTTATTCACACAAGACCCGAAAAACTTGTCGGGTCAAACATACCATCAAAAATTACATCCAAGTTGAAACAACACCAACTTTTACAACTAGTTCTATTGGTCATTTTTCTGTGCCTAACCAAAGATACCCCAAAGTTTTAATATCAAGCTACATCCTCTTAATATTTACATTGACATTAGAAAAATGTCTCTCATTTCTAGTCTTCCAGATACACCAACACGTAACCATAATGATTCTTTAAGGGCTTTTCTTTCCTTTTTTCCCACCCCACATGATCGTGTATCTCGTCGAGGTCTTTCACACTAAAAATGAAAAGTGGTCCAGCCTTACACCACACACTCACAAACTGCCAAACCACTGTGGCAGTTTATTTGAGATTACTTTTACACTATAAGTTTTTTTTTACTGTTATATGGGTAAATGGATGGTTTTTTGTTATTCAGGTTAGAGGATAAGTCTTTAACTCGATTAGGCTAAGAGGAGTGGGGCAGAAAGGCCGATGACCCACGCCCGGATCGCCTCCGGATTGCCGGGAACACCAGCCCACGCCGGCGACTTGCCTTCCAAACGATCTCCGATTCTCCCCACATCTGCTCTCTTCTCTTTG
>JAOXNX010000031.1:14898142-14911862 GCA_028566075.1 Solidago caesia
TCCCCCCCCCCCCCCCCCTCTCTACAAAAAACCCCCACTCCCTTTTTTTTTGAAGGGGCTACCCAAGACAACCCAATATGCCACATGACGCAAGTTTCCCCAACATGAGGCTACTCAAGGCTACTCTAGTCCTCTTAGCCTTAGATGTGCGGTCTAACCACTAGGGGTGGTGGTCCATTGGTTGGACATATGTCTCCAAAAGGGTGAAACTCCCTAGAGGTCACAGGTTCAATCTTTGGTTTCTTAAAAAAAAGATACCCTAGTGGCCACAAAGGCTCACCTATCTCACTTGCTTTGACTCTGGACTCGCAAAACAAGTCAGCTCTTGGGATTAGTTTGCTCGCAAAGCGAGTAGGACACCCATGATTACCAAAAAAAAAAAAGATGTATGCGGTCTAGTCTAAACATCCTTTGGTCGTTTCTAAACCCTTTATCTGGTAGGGCCGAAACTACATTGGAGGTAAGGGTAGTCCGGGTTACGAGTATGTTCAACCCATATAATGTAAATTTTTTGAAAAACGTTGTGTTATTTATTAGTGATATGGGTCAAAGAAACATAGAATACAAGTCAATATACCTAACTCTAAACTTTTAAAATATTTTCCTAACAATGAAACTTCCAAAAACGTATTTGTGTAACTGTATGGAAAATGGAAACTATTAAAAGTCCCAAAAATTCTTAAAAGCCACAAAAATAGCTAAAAATTTTGAATACAAAGATCATAACAAATCTAGTGCGATTACAAGGCTAGTGTTAAAAAATTTGTGCTATATGTCACTTTTAATTCTGGTTTTGCCAATGTTTTCTTACCACTAGAACACCTTAATTCGAATTGGTTTTTACTGCCACATGAACATGTGTTTTCATTGTTTAATTATTAAGATGCCAGTTAATTAGTAGGACATACAGTTCGTATCGAAAAAATTGTGCGTTACAGGTTGTAGCTATAGGTGACGCAAGTTTTAATTGTGTGGGTAAATGAAGTACACTATATTTGAAGAAACAGGCTGTAATGTTTGGACATAAGTTATCAAAATTAAATAATGGAAGGTGCGATCCAACTGTTTTTACCTCACCTTCTACCGAAATAATGCATGCAAAGCATTGGTTGTTCAATGCATTATTATATCCACTACCATGTTTTATTACCACCGATGAATTATTATTATATATGTATAGTAGTGGCAAAGCCGAAAGTAATTTCTCTTTAACGTGTTCAAAACTTCAAACGGTATGTTAACAGTAAAATTATTATCTAAAGTGTTTTTTGCAAAGCAAACCACCTCCAAGTAAGCTAATCGGGGTAAAACAATCTTTTACTAATAAAAACCACCTGCAAGTGCCCTATAGTCAAGTGATCCGATTTTCTCATAAAAGATATTAGGTTTTAATTTTGCTAGGTAACATCTTAGCGTGATTAGAGAAATGGTTAGAAAATATTCATGGGATGTCCCGATTAGGCCACATATCTCATTAAAAAATATTCGTTATTCTTAAAAGAGGTGACGGCGGACAGGTTTGTCAACCGCTGACTCTGACTTTGAAATGTTTAAAACACATGCAATATAAATTGTGTTTGTTATTTATTTTTAAAAAAATTTAATATAAATATGGAAATGTTGTAAAATACAAAATTTAAATCACTATCCATTTGTTTTATAAAAAAGTATAGATATTGATATTCGTAGTAATGTGCAACCTCTTTGAGTCATCTCTTCATTTCAAGCCATTCTCTATTAAGCTTTTTATGAGTTGTTGAATCATATAATCAGGTGTTAATGTTTTTTTGATATAAAAGAAAGTTGAAAATTCGATTGTTTGAAAGCTAACTTTATAAAATGTAAAATTTTAAAACAAAAAATATACCATTGATTGACCTCGATAATTTCTATAAATAAAAAGTTTTAAATTTTTTATAAAAAAAATAAGACAATTATCTTATGCGATATATATAAATTGATCCTTTTAACTCGCTTAATCCGTTATCAAGGGTGAGAAAATCAAATCAAAAACTATAAAAACCAAATAAACCCATAAAATTGAACCGAAAACTCCACAAATGTAAGAAACCAACTTTATGGTTCTTGTATTTAAAAAAAATCAAACTAATGGTTTGGTTTTTGAGTGCATATAAAAACCCAAACTAAAAAAAATCCAAAGCGAACCATATTATATATTACCAATAATATTAAACTTTAGTATTCAATGTACGTGTATATCCTTAAAGTTGCCATGTTTTTAGTTTGAGCATTTGAATTTTGTTATGGATCATGGAAGTAGACTTTGAGTATTTTAGTATCAATATTTGCACTGACATGGATTGTTGGATATCTTGCAATTTATTGTTTGTTTATTGAGTGATTGTTTAATTAGACTTTTGATATTCAGAACTTTTCGTCCATTTGAAATCAAAAAACTTAATGTAAACAAGAAAAGCAAAAATAAATCCGGCCGATAAACCCAAAAACCATAGTGATATTAACCGAACACAAATGATTTAATATTTTCAAGGGCAAATTGCATAAAATAGCAACGTACTATTTCCTCATTCTCGATTCTAGCAACAATCTATAAAAATTACCAGGAACAAAAATCAGCTATCAATTGTTTGCGATTTTTTGAATCAAGTTAAGTGATAGCATGCCCGTTAACCTTTTTTCAAAGCTATATTTTATGTCTTATTTAAGCTGAGTTGAAATATAAAAACCAAGAAAAAAAATCTTTCAAACTATAAAATCCAAACGTTATCATAAATAAGCTACCAATTACCGTTATCCATCCGTGTTTTGAAACATAACATTATCACCATCTCTATGTATGAAATCCAAACAGTTATTAAATAATACGTAAAAAAAAAAACAACAAATAAATCTCAAATTTAAACGATAAATTATTAAAATATTGAACCCGATTTAATTGATACGTTATTACTTTATAAAGTTTATAAATGAAGGGGGAAAAAACATTGAAGCATTGACATCTAGAAAAAAATGGAAGGAAATGGGCAACTAATATTGTGTTAAACCGGATACAACAGATCTCTAATCTTTAATTTAATATCTCTAATAAAAGAGATCCCTTAATTCCATCTTGGTTAAGGGATAACTCTTAGATGAATTTCAACAATAACGATATAGCCATTGAATTTTTTTACGATGTCATCATTGATCAAACTTATGGTCACTGACATCTTTAGTCTTTGAAATTTGAGTAACTTTGATAACACTTTTTTTACTTCACATTAAATTGAATTGACAATATTTTATTTTATTAAGTTTTTTATGGAAACTTCATTTTGTATACTTTGACTATAGTCTGTAATAATTAAAATGAGAATTGCTTCTATAAAACTTTTATCAATTTTAAATCACGAAACAAAAATTATGTTATAACGTTCCATATAAGTTTCACATTTTATATATTCATATTTATGCATTAGTCTTCATTAGTTTTATAATTGTTTATCTTCTTCAAACTTTTATTTTCTTAGATACTATAAATTCCTTTGCGAATGTCATAATAATCACAAACCATTTTGTTGATTTTAGCGATATCTTGATCTTCATCCTTTGACTATCATCATTAATGAAAGGTAAATTTTCTCGGTAATCTTTACTTCTTTTTAAAAATTCTAGCCCCTCTATTTTTGGAAATGTTGAAAAAAAAAGATGCGAATGTACGAAGTTGTCCTTCATTATTTTATTTTACCAGCCACCCTCCTTCTAATTTCACCCCTCCAATTTATTTATTATCATTCTCTCTCTCACAAACACACACACACGAACCACAAAATGCTCTCAAAAAATCCCCCACCACGACCGCCAACATCACAACCATAAACGTGCGGGTATCTGACGCCCTGTAAATTGTATCCGTCGCAACGCGCGGGTACCATGTTATAATGTATAAATATTTTGTCTATCAATATGTTTAGATGGTTGCTATTATTCTTTTTTTAGGTAAAAAAAAAAATCAATAGTAACATCTAAATCCCTTTGAATACAATTGATATTTAACCGATGAAGTGTGTGGCTTATATCCTCACTGGAACCATTCAAACCGTGCTCAATAAAGTAACTTCATAATGAAACTTATAAGAATATTACCATTTTGGAATAAGACTACATGGATATACGACACAATAAATAACGTTGCCTCTTTTTAATTAATGAAATGGTTAATGGTGTCCTACTTATTTATTTTAACATTTTACTTATTTAGTCCGGGTAATACCCGAGGTTATAAGCTAGTAATAGATTTATACATGAAAAAAGAATAAAAAAAACTAAGGGGGTGCTTGGTTGAAGGGTTTAAGGGGTATGCAATGACAAAAATAATGAAAAATGATGGTTGATATCCAGTAATGCAATCATTCATTGGCCAAAAGTAAATAATACTCCGTTACCTAACAAATTGAAGGTATAGGTCTTTGATCAAAAAAAGAAGAATCGATCGACTCGCCTTACTCCATATACTAATGTGTTGCCACACAACCGAAGCCACCGAATAGGAACAAAGGAGATGCTCCGCAGTCTCAATATCTTCCCCACATAAAACCCAAAATAACTGGTTTTATTTTTGGTTTCAGCATTCCAAACCAATCTATGGTTATACTCAACTTTATCCGTTATAATAAACTTACACTTCAAATTCTAACAAAATTTCATGTAAGGTCATATGGGTGTATATCAAGCCAACAAACTATGTATTGAGACCAACTTGTAAAGTATTTGAAATCCAATCCATTAATATTAAAATATTAATTCAAGAAAAACTCACAACCTAAGTTATATAATTACCCTTAACGTATCTACATTTGCATAAACACAAACAAAAACTCTGTAATCGAACCGCAAAGTATTGTGTGGCTAATACTACATCTTCGATAAATACTACTAAAACTTTTGACATAGCTAAACGTCTAAATATATATAGTCGTTCACAACATATATATATAAATAGGGGTAATGATTTGTCAGCAGATCTCCCCTCACACCACTATCATCAAGTGATTAAAAAGATTTTTTTTTTATAAAAGAATGTGAGAGCAGCCGTGCGCAAAATGGATTATTGTGCGTATGCTTATCCCATATAGTAGATATATTATATAGTATACAAGCATTAGAAGAATATTAAAAATGTCTACACATTTGACAATTGTATAAAAATGATTAGGCTTTTTCACATTTATAAGTGTTTAAAAGTATGTTACTTTAAAAACTTACACTTATAAGTTATAATTGCGTATAATTAGGGGGTCTTTTATTTCCACATTCTTTTTCCTATATCCACGTCACTTCAAAACAAAGAAAAAGATGCCAAAAAAGATTCACTTTAGCTTCGAGCTCGCTTAGTGTAGGTTGCTTGCAATCCTGACATCCCGAGTTAATTTACTTACCATAATATATAAGTTTTATAGCTAACTGTACAAGTCAGTTCTGTATGAGTGTGATAATTTACTATACCTGTAAGTTAGGAGAAATGAATCCTACATGACATTCACTGGATCTATTTACGTCATTGCTTATGTGGCTCATTGAGGTTATATTAATCCTACGTGACACTCGGTTATCGTATCCACGTCATGAGATAAGTGGCACCAGACACAACAACTAACATAAACATTTAATTAAAATAAAAAAAATCATGGGTATACAAAGACTCGAACCCGGGTCTTGCGTATGGAAGGTAAACACGCTTAAGCCACTTATATAATTTTAACATGTTGTAAATTTTAGATTTCCCCTCACCTTTAAACCTTTAATGCCAAATGAATACATTAGTATATATTAGCTGTAATCCACAAATGTTGTAAAATATATATATATATATTTTTAAATGGCTCACTCTTCCAAATAATTACCTGAATAGTGTATGCTGCTACTCAACACTTGTCACTCATCACCGTAATTTCTCGAGTCGTGCATTGCACGGGTTCTAACTTAGTATATATATATATATATATATATATATGTATATTTCGGTTCAAATAAAACAAGTATGAAAGTAAAATAAATAAAACAATCATTTTCTCTTAACTGAAAATCGTTGTGCATCATGAATATCTTCGAAAATCAATGTATATACTTGTGCTATATGAATCTTCATGCATCAGTTTTATCATGATCCAATGGTCAAAATTTTATCTATTTGTTTTACTTTAATACTTATTTTACAATAACCAACCTCTCTATATATACACTAGTATTAATACACGTACTATGTACGGTTTGACTATATATATTATTCGATTATTTTTTAAAATAGAAAATAAAATTTGAACATGCCCCATCACATGCATTTAGTCTATCTAATGATAGACTAATAGTAAAAGACATGTATCATAAACGTATCCATCAAGATCTAGCATTACTTTTTATATTGGTAATGTTATCACCTAATCAAAAGTCATGATGGTAAAACATGATTCATATCGTTTTATAATTTTCAACCAGATTTCGTTATATTAGTAGATGGACAAATAATAAAAATAATAAGTAATATTAAATTATAAGTTAGAAATATAAATTATTATTACTATTATTATCTAATAATTAATTTAAGATATTTTATATATTAGAATAAAAAGTTTTAATTTTATATTATTATAAATAAAAATATGTCATAAATTATAAATTACTATTAAAAAATATGATTGGTGGTGAAAATCTATATTTATGGTAGTAATGAATAAAATAAGGTTTTTATTAGGTATCTATATCTATTTATCAATTAATTAAAAGTTTTAATTATTTATGGTATCTAAAAGAAAAGGATAAATATGGATTTAAAAGAACACATGTCGCTTAAATAAAACGACACATGTCGATCAAAGAAAGCATCAATCTTGTTTTATTTTATTGGTAGATAGATAGATATCAAAACGAATAATACGTATATCACCCACATTCACTAATGGGCCCTTTAATATACTTTTATAAGAAAAATGTTGTAGCGAGTGTTTTTGGAACTTGGAAAGTGGGAGTGGAAACTACACTTAACTCGGAGTATGACGTTTGGACTTTGGAATATACGTACATTGTCAAACTTACAATACAATTTAATACACCCCATGTGAACCAAGCCCAGATCTTCACATGCACCGTCACCCACCCACCGTGCACCTTTATAAATACTCTTCTTTTTTTTTTGTGCCAAAACCATCACCCCAAAATCGATATCAAACAAGATGATGAGGCAGCTTCCATTTGCAGCTCTGCTCATTGCCACATTGCTCCTCATTTCCTCCGTCGTCTCAGCTATCGTATCCCCGGCACCGTCTCCATCTCTATTAGGTAATCGTTTCCACTTATTTATGTAATTAACAGGCCCATCGATCGATAAGAAAAGTCTCTATAGTAAAAAACGTAGGACGGATTTAGGTGTTGACATTTATCTTGTGTACATTTTTTTTTTACACATTTATGCATAGTTAATTTTTGGTGTTTTAAAGTGTAAATAAATGTGCATCAACGTGTTAAAATAAAAAAAATATATCATACATATGTCAAACGTACACTTTCTACTATAAAAAGAATTTTCCTCAAGTTAATAGTGAATATATATATATAAGTTATATTAATAATTTGATATTGAATTGATTGATGTTAAAATGAATGAATGAATGAATGGTTTATGGTATAGGCACATTGGGATGTGATGGAAAATGCGAGAATCGGTGTTCGAGATCGGGTTGGAAAGACAGGTGCCTCAAGTATTGCGGGATCTGTTGCGGGAAATGCAATGGCTGTGTGCCATCGAGTCCTTATGCCGATAAGGCTGAATGCCCTTGCTACCGAGATCTAAAGAACCCCAAGGGCAAAGACAAGTGTCCTTAATTAGATTTATATTTATTTTTTAAAAAATAATTAACAAACAATTATGTTTTTGGTTCATGTCTATCGTGGAGAGTTGTAATCTTATATTTAATTAGTTTGATTGATCGATGTTTGAAATTAATCTATTTAAGTGGTCTAATCCATTTTAGCTAAAGATTTATATATTTGTCGTTAAAAAAGATACATCAAACTCATCACTATGAATACGTATGTACGGTTTGATCCAACGAAGCGAAAGCTATGTGAGGGGGCCCATGATGTTAAATTTGAATAACTACAAATAACACATATCCTCTTCTAATTTGATATCATGTATATCCATTAAAAAAAGGGTTTTTTTTCTAAAACCCCTATGAACTTTTTTATTTGTCCCTTCCAGACCATCGTATTTTTTATTCCCTAATAGGCCATTAAAACTTGGCAATTTGTCCCTTCCAGGCCATTCAGTTTTAAAACCCCTTTGACCATGGCTGACATAGCATTATTTAGTTGACGTGGCATTGCTTACTTGGCATTAACAATACACATGGATTTTTTAAAAATAAAAAAACCAAAAAATCGCTGGTGACGAGCCACAAATACTAATTTAGGGCTCTTTAGCTTCAAATCTCAATAAATCGATTAAAAAGTGGATGATTGTAGCGATTCAAAAGGTGAAGTGGCTTTCATAAAGCTTAATCTCATCGTATTGTTAATGCCACGTATTGTTTTGATTTTTTGAAAAGGGGATATTTTGTTTTTTTGATTTAAAAAAAGCCATGTGTATTGTTAATGCCACGTAAGCAACGCTATGTCAACTAAATAATGCCATGTCAGCCATGGTCAAAGGGGTTTTAAAACTGGATGGCCTGGAAGGGACAAATTGCCAAGTTCTAATGACCTATTAGGGAATAAAAAAGTACCATGGCCTGGAAGGGACAAATAAAAAAGTTCATAGGTGTTTTAGACAAAAAACCCTTAAAAAAAACATAAATTTTAAAATCCAAAACAAAGCTATTAAAAGTGTTACAATACAACAAAAATAAACTTATAGTCCATTAAAAAATAATACCGAATATTTATAATCTGACGAAATTATAAGTGTTAAACTTCACAAACATATTGAGACACTCAAAATCACGACATCATCATTATATCAATAAAAATAACATCAAATTTATAAATACATCATCATATTAAACAAGTGACTAATATAACATTTAATTTTAACAATACAAACATGAAAAAAAGACAAAAGTAAAAGCATTAAAAATGCGTTTAACGAATGTTGTCTTTTATATATTATTTTTTTTTTTGAGAAAAAGCCGGTCTGAGTAGCTGGTTTAACCAGAAAAACTGTCATAACTGGCTGCTTAGATGATTGTCTGACACTTCACAAACATATTGAGACACTCAAAATAAAGACATCATCATTATATCAACAAAAATAACATCAAATTTATAAATACATCATCATATTAAGTGACTAATATAACATTTAATTTTAACAATACAAACATGAAAAAAAAGACAAAGGTAAAAGCACAAAAATGCGTTTAATGAATATTTTGTCTTTTATATATTTTTTTGTGTGAAAAAAAGTCGGTCTGGATAGCTGGTTTAACCAGAAAAATTGTCATAACCGGCTGCTTAGATGATTGTATGGTTAAACTAGAAAACTGCTTAGAGTTAAAACGTTCAAGCAACGAGTACCAGTTTTTAAAATATTGGTATTTGAAAATAATTAATAATTACTCCATCATGTAACGTTAATTTTTTGAAAAAGTTAAATACATACGATTATTAATTATCATGTAACGTGAATAATATGATAATTACAAGGTACAAAAGTCAAATACATACAATTAATTTTGTTTTTAAGATTCGTATATATATACGAGTGAGAAACAATTTGAAAATAAATGAAAATAAATTTTAATCAAAAGTTATAAGCTATAACAAATTTAATACGAATTAATGCATATTTTTTTAATGGTTAATTTGAGGTGCTACTTCACTGATCTACTAAAATAATTGGATATGGGCGAACAACCGAGCACCCTCCAAACATCACCTCGGTGTCATCAGTTTTAAAAAAAACCCATCGCTCAAAGACCCAACGTGGAAAACCTCCATACCAATTAATGCATCATTTCATAACAATATTCACCAAAATAATTGATTGTGAATGGACAAGAGAGTAGTTGGCTCGTACGATGTTTAATAACATCCATGTGAAATTGACGTTTGTTTATTCATGATCATGGGCCAACTTTATCACATGGCTTCGTCCACCCCGACTAACCCATAATCACTATAAATATAAACCATACATACACACAAATACACATCGTTCCATAATCTAACACAATGAACAACCTTCCCTTTGTACTAATTCTACTCATTGCCACCCTTCTTTTCACCTCCTGCATCGGGACCATCGCCAATGTCCATCCCACCGATGCCGCTTCATTTTCCCCGGCCCCTTCCCCGTCTCTAAGTACGTAATCAAAATCATCAATGTTTTTTTTCTTTTTGTGTAACGTATAACACATATGTTAATTTGATTCGTCTGAAAATGAACTTGTAGGTACGTTTGGATGTGATGACAAGTGTGGTAAACGATGTTCCAATGCGGGTTACCAAGAACGATGCCTAAAATATTGCGGAATCTGTTGCGCGAAATGCAAGGGGTGTGTTCCATCGAGCCCATACGCAGACAAGGCAGAGTGCCCTTGTTATCGCGACTTGAAGAACTCTAAGGGCAAAGACAAATGCCCTTGATGAGTTTGACTCCTTTTTATTAATTTAAATTTCGTGTTTTATGTTTTCATCAAGTACTTTTATTAAAGTTGTTGATGAAATTACAATGTTAAATTATTTATTTTATTAATATCTATTAAAAAGTCCACTTATTTATCATTTATTATATGTGTGAAAAACTGAAAATTATATTATACTATTATATATATACGATTGTCATTTTTTATTTTTATTTTGTTCAATGAAAACAACATACACCAAAAAAACTAGTTTAATACCCAGTCGTTGACCGGGTTAAAAACAACGTAAGTATATGAAAACATGTTGTTCATTTTACGTAAGTAAAATAATGAAAGTACGTGGTTGAAATTCTCATATATGTTGATTGTCTAGTCTAATATATAATGTTTAAATACCCAGTTGAAGTATAGAGTTTTAATGCAATAGTATATATATAGCTTAATACTCGGTCGGTGATCGGAATAAAAAAAATAAGTTTATATATGTATCACATATTACAAGAAATATACATCAAATTGTTAGAAGATGTATTGTGAAAAAAGACAAAAAGTCTTATAGTTTAATTTTTAAAATAAATCTTTAGTATTTTACTTTGATATTTTTGTGGGTTTTATGATATTCATATTTTTGGATATTTTATAAAGTGTTTCCAACTTCTATAATTATAAATTTTCACTATTAATACTTTTCCCGTTTACCAACATGAATTGAAGTTTAGTATGATAAATGGAATATAAAGTTAAGATAAGTTTTTATGTATGGTTAACCAACCTCAGGCTCGGGTTGGGTATTTTCGACCAGTCAACCTGATTTTTTTCAAGTCGGGTCCGGGTTGGGCCTTGGATTGTCAGAACGATCGGTCAACCCGAAAAATCTTCTTAAACTAATTTAATTATAATTAGTACCGACCAATTTTACCCGGTTAAAACAAATCAACCCCCCTGCCAACCCGCTTGCCCCAAAAGCAACACATTTGACCCAAAACCGATACATTTGACATGCCAACCCCCAACCCACTTTACCCAAAACATTCCATTTGACTCAAAATCAATCCATTTCACCTGCCAACCAAAAAATAACTCATTTGACCTAAAACAACTTATTTGACGTGTCAACCCATGTATTAATCAGGTCGCCCGGGTTGACCCGAGTTGGGTTAGGGTCAACCTTCCAACCCGACCCTGGTCGACCTGATTAACAACCTTGGTAAATGCTATACCTAAAAAGAACTGTCCCATAAATATAATTTTCAACTATCTTACTTTATTGTGTCTTATCCATAGGCCAAGGGCTATAATATCAAACTCTATTTTTTTTTACATTTTTGATGAATGAGTTATAACTTATTTTTTTGAACGGCATTAATGATAACTTATAATTTAAAGCTTTATTTTTATTTTCTATAATAAATAAATAAAAAAGTTAAAAAGACTAATCAATTATTTTATTAGAAATGGATATAACTACATGAGCTTGAAAAAAAAAAACCTTCAATTTTTAGACGTCACGACTATCTTAAAAAAAAACCCTTCAAACATTTTACTTATTATATACATTAATTAAAATTGAAGTAATAACTTATTCTTTCCTTTTCCTAAAAAATCATTTTATATTTTTCTAATTAATTAGAAAAACAATTTTTGTGATCTTTTCTAATTATTCAAATAGATTATGTCAAAATTACAAGTTTAAAATAAATTGTATTTATTTATTAACTTGAATTCGAAAGAAAACTTATTTTAATTATGATAAATTACAATATGTTTACATTTTATGTTTAATTTTTTTACGTTGTATATTAAGTGTAAATTGCAGATTGTACATTTATTCAAAGAAAGCTTATTTTAATTACAATAAATTACAATATGCTTTTTATAATGGTATAGAATAATTCTTTTACAATTTTATAAAAATATTGTATTCATTATGCAAGTTTGACTTTGTTGAATGTGATTGCCAATATGTGTATATATTTTTTTTTTTTTTTGAAAGGTTGCCAATATGTGTATATAAATTGCCGATTTTACACTGTAGAAATATAAATAGCAACGATTTTGTGTTTTAATTGAATTTGAATGCAAGTCATGTCAATGACATTCACGTATAACATTTGATCAAATGTAAAGTATTAGTCAACTATAACATTCTAATGTTTATACAATGTGTATATTAGTTAAGTTTGACTTTTAGTTTCAAGGGCTATGATTGTTTTGTTTTTTTTAATTTGAATCACCTGGATCTGAAGTTAAGTTTATTTTTTTTCTCTTAGTTGCGATAACAATATATATATATATATATATATAGTGGTCATCTATTTCCACCTATTTTTTTCCGATTTGCATATCTTTCTGTGCAATAAACAGTTGTATGATATGCATTGTTTATTGTACATTGAGAGGTGTATTTAGAAAAAGAAAAGTGGAAATAGGAGCACCCATATATATACTAGCATGGTACCCGCGCAATGCGACGGCAGTGACGGCAACGACGGTGTGGTGGTGGCGCCAGCAACGGGTGGCGGCGACGACTGGTGGTGGTGACGTCGAGTAGTGTAAGCTATTGATGTAAATTTTATTGATGTAAAATGGGGTAGTGTAGTTATTTTAAGAGTTGAGGGATGGATGTTGTAAATTATTTCATTAAGGATATTTTAGGTATATTAAGTGGAAATGTTTAAATTAATGAATAAAGGAGGAGGTAATATATAAAAAAAGGAGAGGGGTATCTGTGTCATATCGCATGTAGAAAATTTCAACATTTTCAAAAATAAAAAGGACTATAATTTTTATAAGGTAATATAGATATATATATATATACTAGACGTAAGCCCGCACGATGCTGCGGCGATGGTGGTAGCAGTGGTGGTGGTAATGGCGACGGTGTGGTAATGGCGGTGACGGGTGGTGGCGGCGACAGGTGATGGAGGCGGCAGCGGCGGTGTGGTTTTTAATGTAAAAATAATTGAAGTAAAAAGGGTAGTGTAGTTATTTTAAAGGTTGAGGGATGTATGTTGTAATTAATAGTTATTTTAAGGGTTGAGGGATGTATATTGTAAATAATTTCATTAAAGGTATTATAGGAATATTAGGTGGAGATATTTAAATTAGTTAATAAATGA
>JAOXNX010000031.1:14992952-15016721 GCA_028566075.1 Solidago caesia
TTATTAATACTTAATAATATTATTTAGGGAAATTAAGTTTTTATTTCAATTTAGGATAGTTAATTCAGTACTTTTTTAATTATTATGTTTTCTTGAAGAATGCACTTATTGATATGTACTTCAAGTGTAGGGAGGTGGAAATGAGGCTGAAAGCAGTTACGCTTTCAAGTTCTTTACCTGCTTGTGCTGACTTGGTTGCTCTAAGATTGGGTAAAGAATTGCATTGTTTAAATATCCTTTCATATTGATAACAAGCATGTTTTAAGATTGGGTAAAGACAATGCAATTGGGTAAAATTGGGTAAAGAATTGTATTATACATCTTCTCATTATTCAGACAACTGTTATCAATCATTGTTTAAATATGGACTATTTACTTATAATTATGATATGGATTTTTGGCATTACAGCTATGGGTCAACCTGATCATATGAGTTAGCAAGGTAAGACATAAATGGGTCAACCTGATCATATGAGTTAGCAAGGTAAGACACAAATGGGTCAACCTGATCAGTTGAGTTAGCAAATACTCACAATTTATGAATTTTTTTTAATTTATTTTCTGAATTTTGTTCCACTTGATAATGAATTTTGTTCCACTTGATTGGAATAAACTAAAGATTCTGACAAGTTCAATTGTAAGCAACCAATAGTATCATCACCATTGTGGTTGAACCGCTACTGTCAAACCCACTTGAACACCGACAGGATATATAGAAAATCAATGAAATCCGAATTCTTTAGGTTGTTTTTCAAAACTTTGTTATATTTCTCATTATTAGACGGATTTTAACTTTGACTTTGCTTTATCTAAATTGACTTTTGTTTCTTTTGATTAGATACAGTTAGGCTTTAACACCATGAGTTATTAAAGTGATGTTGATGATTTTCGTTCAACTTATTGGCTAACTATGGTAGTTCTATCGTCTTTTCATCTTCAAAGGTAAAAACCCAACATTCTTCCTTCATAGTCTTTTTAACATATTCGTTTTAAAATCTTTGGTGTTTTGTGATTTCTGGTACTTTAAACAAAAAGGTTGTAGATGGATTTGTTTATTACATAAAAAGAGGCAACAAGTTTTAGATTTATGATAGTTTTTTATTTGAATCTCTACCTATCAATATGTTCTGCATGGAGGTTATTTTTTTATATGCATATTTTTGGTAATTATTCTGCAATAAATTTTTGATTAAAAAATTATAGGTTGTTGGTAATGGTGTCAACTTATTTTAGGTACATATTTTGGCATCAACTTGTATTCTGGTAAGGTTGAACGAAAATCAACTTATTTTGGTAAATATTTTGGTTTCCTTCTTATTTTCATTAACATATAACATATATTTTCGGTATACATTCACAGCCATCAATATGTTAATAAATACCATGCCTTTGTGTATATAAATACCATTCCTCCCAACAAACCAACCTACATACAAACAATTATTCTAATTTTCGTTTTTTTTTTGCTCCAATAATGGCCGACACAGGTGCTCCATCCCCCGCTACTAATGCCGGTGCTCCGGCGAGTGGTTATGTTGTCCCCGTAGCCAATGCAGGTGATCCTACCCCCGGTTATGCTTGCTCTTTAACCTTTGCAAAGGATCCATTTATGGTTTCTTTATAACTCAAAAAGTATTTATCAAAAGAAGCCATTTTTATGGAAGTTGTTAGTAATTTTCGATAAAGTTTGTACGCAATTATTGTATAATATGCATAACGTACGTACTATGCATATTAAAATATAAAATTTGTAGGCAATTATTGTATAATTTTCAATAAAGTTGTTACCTAAACTATAAAGTTTGGATTATTAAACGTTATCATTCGTACATATATATATTGAATGATTGATATTAAAGTTGAATACTAGGATTCCTATTGGATTAAGTATGTATGTATGTATTGTTAACAGCCAAGACTATCCCTTTCACCATGGCAGATGACTGCCAGATGGTGATCGTCAAACGAATCGTAAAGGGGTATTTTAAGACCTTATGGAAGAGATGAATGATCATATCAAAGTGGTTGAAGAGCACATACAGGAACTCAATAAAATAATTAAACACATTCGTACTTTGAAAGATGTTATGGATAATATTTACTATAAGTAACGTGTTATACCATATTGTTAGTATAATTATTTTGGTATTACTGTTTTGTTATACTAAACTATACAATGTTGAGTTTTAAATAAAGTTTTTTATATCTATGCGTATTTATGCTTTTAGAATGTTGGTACTTTTTGGTGTCAAAATATCAATGGGTTTTCTAATGAATGTGACACTTGAATTATTTGATCATTTATGCTTTCTTCACTCTTTTAACAACCTCGTCGTAACGTGCGACACCAGGCTAGTAAAGGTTTATAGATATAGTATTTTATGAGTTTCAATACCGACCTAGAAAAGGAAACGTAAAAAGTATATAACATGGACCCTCTAGTAAAGAGAAAACACAATTATCGCGGTAGTATATAGATAATTTAATTTTAAAAATTAAGTTGAAAACCTGTAATAATTCTTTAAGACTTAAGTCAAAGTTGGTAATGAATGAATTATTTTATTATCATCATTTTTATTAGTAAAAAATAACAAAATTGAAAGAGTAACCCACATGTCAATCAATTGGTCTATTCAACTTATCACTTATCTACATCAGCATCCTATTAAACAATAATTTTTTCTACCTCATCATTTTAAGACCAATGAAAATGGTACCGTTCCTTCAACCGTTCCATCACCTTTTTTATATTTTTGAAGACTTGGTTTTCGTGCCACGTGAGATTTGGAACGGAGGTGCCCCTCTCTTCCTTCACACACACATTTTATAGTAATATAAATATAAATTTAAAAAAAAAAAAAACAGAGTAAAAGGGGCGTGGTCTCCAGTCTCCACCCCCATTCCCATCAGCCTAAACCTTTATTAGAATTTAGAAATTTATGATATGCTTGAAATTATTTATGTGATACTACTTTCGAAGCACATTGCCTATAGTTGTGAGCTTCCACAAATTATCTCCCTCCAACACAAGAAACTACCGCAAAACAAAAAATTACTGTTAAAAACTATTGCATTAAGCGAGTTGCGTGACAAATATAACATAAATAATACTAACAATAAAAATAGCTAATCAATTCATTCTAAAAGTTATTTTGCACACAACAAAAATGATACGAGTTAATAAATGTTTAAAATATTTATTCTATTTCAAGTTAACTATTTATTTACCTTTGGTTAAACTTGACTAAAAATTAAATGAACATTATGATATTTCCTTAATACATACATACAATGTGAAAAATATCAAACTTTCTTACATATATACATAATAATAACAACACCAATCCATCCATCCATCAATAAATGATGGAGTAGTATCCGTTACTAATGCAGCTTGAACTTATATTTGAAGTTAAAAGATGTGGGTTCAATATTTAGGGAAGCCCAAATCATATGAGTATTAAGTAAAGACATTTCATCGGCATAAAAAACTTTACGGAAAAATCATGATGGGAATCCAATGTGGTTACGAAGACAAATACTTATTTTATTTTATTTTTATTTTTTTAATACATAATAACAACACTAACATTCTTATTTTTACAACTTACAATTTACAAACACATTAAAAATAAATTAAAAAACGTATAGATATAGATACTAGATACATATATAAATTTTATGTATCTGGACCAGGGATTGGGCGAGTTGGAGATCAAGAGCTTAAGATTGAGAGTGTGAGATCGAGAGTTTTTCTCTCCTCTTCGGCTTTGGCTTCGCCGGCCATCAGGATATTTTTGCAAGGGTGAAAGCCCTAGGCCGGAGGTCCTCTGGAAACAGCCTCTCTACTTGGGTAAGGGTAAGGCCGCGTACATCTTACCTCCCTCGAACCTCGGCTATCGCCGGGATGAGTACAGGTTGTTGTTGTTGTATACATATATAAATTTTACAAAGAAACGAGAGAAACAAGGCAAAGAACAAACTATATACAAACACACCGCCACTGTTTAACCAGTAATCAAAAACAGGCGGGGGGGTTACGATCATCCCGTACAACCACCGTCACTTCTTCTTCGTCGTTGTCGTCCTATTCGCTAATGGCGACTGATTCCGCCACCGATTCCGATGATTCCGCCGGCAATCGCCGTCGCGTTACTGATGTTTCATCGAAATGTAAATTCTCTGATGGCGAGAAAGTTCTCGCTTACCATGGCCCTCGCATTTATGAAGCTAAGGCACGTTCGCTCGTTCTCATCGATTTCCGTTTTTTTTTAATTCAATTCGATGTAATTAAGATGATATATGTATATATAATGTATATACATTTAAAATATATAATCAGTAATTGTTTGTTGAGAGACCTGAATTTATAATGTTTTGATTACTTGATTGATTTTAGTTACTCTAACTGACTACTTATGGTTTCCGATTCATATATACGGTTAATCGTGTGTATGTATGTATATATTTACATGTATAGAGTGTATATGTTATTGAAATGTTATACAGTGATAGATAGATTAAGAGCTCATAACTGATCAGATGAGTTGGCTTATACTACAGCATTGATTTTTTATAAAATTTGTAAATTAGATGGTGGAAATCGTCGGAGTTGTTAGATTTACGTGCGTGGATTTGGATTAGATGTGATTTATCATGATGATCCATATCGAAAGGAGAATATAAGTCAAACTAGAGTTACTATTTATGAATTATGATCTGATCTTAACTAGTTAAGAGTTTGGAATCACCGTTTCAAATACTTATTTTGATTAACGGTTATTTTAGCTTTTGAGATATTTGGATGATGAGTCTCTCTTGTACTTGGTTTGATTGTGCTTCTTGAGTATTGGTGATGTTCTGTTATAATAAGTTGCTAACGCCTAACTGATGATTGTAGTACATGGTTAAATTTGAGAAGGATTGTTACGGTTTTAAGGAATAAGAAAACAAGGTTAACAATGGCAAGTGCCGTGAATATTGGTAGCAATAAAGATGGCTTCTAAATAAAGTGAAGGCATTACGTATGTATTCTATAACAAGAAAAGTGTGGAGATTGGAGTGCGTTGTACGAGATGATAAGAAGGATAACTGTTAAACTGGCTATTAAAACACGCATTACATGTTTCACATTGTTACAATGATCATTCTGTTAACTGTGACCGTCTAGGAAACATGCATTATTTGCTATTTCATACGCCACATATTATGTTTTGAATCATGTGCCATAACATAATTCAATTAACAATCTTACGATTGTGGATGCGAAGTTTATGTTTCTCCAAAAGCACTTGTTCTTTACCACTTTTTCTCAAGTTATAAACCATCCGAAAGTTAGTTTTTAGTTTGGGTATTTGATCACTTTAGTGAAGTGATTCTGGTACATTTGATCTAATCTTTTTATGCTTTTATTTTCTTTTCGTCTCATGAAGGTTCAAAAATCTGAGATCAAGAAGGAGTGGAAATATTTCGTTCATTACCTTGTAAGTTCGTGACTTGCCTTTTTTATCCTGCCTGATTGTTCCATAGATAACATCTTTTAATATGTATTTTTTAGCGTAGCTTATGTTTGAGAAATGGTTTATCTGCTGTTAGTTTTACAAGTTTGGATAATGTTTATTTGCATCCATGTTGCGATATTAACTGACATACACCTTTCATCTGTTTTGCAGGGTTGGAGTAAAACGTGAGTATATATTCCTTTCATAGATATTTTGTTATAAATATTTCAAACTCATGATGAATTTAAATCTCTGCCGTTCTAAATAAAAAAAGTGAGATTAAATGATAATCTACGTTACTTCATACCTATATTTGAGTGCGCATGGATCTAATTAGAGACCTATCTAATAGTTGATAACAATAGCTATGGTAAATCTGTGTACCTAATGCTGCAAAAGTTCTCTCCCATTTAGCGCATTTTTTCTAAGAACTTATGCCCTTTTGTATTTTGTAACTCTGGTAGCTCTATTATTCTAAATTTCATTGCATTACTTGGCTTATTTTACTGAACTATCTTTATTAAAGAATTAGTTATTCTCAATTGGATGCGGTTTATACTGTATGAAGATTTTTTACTTAATGGTAGTTCAATCAACCAGTTGCACTATGCTCATTCATTATGGCAGTGGAGATTTTGTTAGAATTTTAACTTTCTATAATGACATTTGATGATGGTTTGTCTCCTGTAACATTAGATTAGATTAGTTTTGTAAGACGACATTGGGTGACTAGTCGCTAGTCGGTATCATATGCGGTGTCTTATTATCCATAGGAAAGATGTAGGGTGGGCAATAGGGGATATTGATTGTATGCTAACTTGTTCCATATAATTGCTTCAGTTTATTTAATCCTTTTTTGTGATACGTAAACAAGTAGACTGTAGGAGCAAGGTAGTTAAAGGCAAAGGTGCACTCAAGGCGATGTGCCTCTACAAGAGCCTAAGGCGAGAGACGAAAACCGAATACATCAAAGGGTTAAATTACATCAGTAATGTTCATCATACATTTTAACATAGACACAAACATTTTAAGCATAATATGGGACAATATAATAGCATGCATACGCAAAAAACTAGTTCTCTAATATGTAATACTTAAATAACCAAAAAACAGAGGCTCTAAACGAGCTAAGTTGCTAATGAGCAGCTTAAGGGGTCAAAAATCATCTTCTAAGTTACCCTATCCTCTACTCTCCCCAGTTTCGACTATCAAGGAGAGGAAAATTGAATGTGGAAATTGGAAAACTAAATCTGATACTAATGTGTTTTGAATTTGAATTTAAAATTCGTTGTAATCTCTAGGCCCTGTTTTATAGTGGTTGTTAGTTATCTAACAGAAGGATAATGATTGAATTGTATTTGATTTTAAAATATAGCTGTTTGTAAACGGATTTGTGTACCTTTAGTTTAAAAATTAGCCGTTGGAAGACTCAAGATAATAAGGCACGCCTTAAGCCTCTATCACCTAGCGCCTTAAGCTCCAAAGGCACGCGCCTTACCATTCGCCTTGCCCTATGATATCACGAGGCGATGAGCCTTTGATCGCCTCGCCTCTCACCTAAGGCACGCGCCTTTTGCGCCTTTGACGACATTGTGTAGGAGCATCAGGAGGTATCAATTTAAGGTGTTCTCTTAGGCCCATGGAAGTAAAGTTCTCACTGGCTTTAAGACTTCTATAGAAACCATGATGCTGGTTGCATATGAGTTGGTATACATCATGAAGTGGAAGCCTTGGTGATCTGGGTTCTGTAGTTTGGAGTAATGTTGAACACTAGGTCAACACGGCATTCTAAAGAAGTTGCCAATGATGCGCTAACACATGATCTAAATATTTTTATAAATAACAAAGTCATAAGACTCATCAATTTGCAATAACATGTGATAAAACTAGACCATTTGGAAAGTTTTACCATACCTATTTTTGGGGAAAGAAACGGGTTGTTAGTTATTATCGTCAAACTGAGATAAGAATTTCTGACATGCTATAAAATCTATTCTTGTAGGAACAATTTAGTAACATTTATTTTTGAAAATGAAATATTTGACTGCACCTTGGATAGGCATACTTTGAAAGAAATAATTGATAGAAGTTTCAAGAAACTGAAGAAAGATACATAAGTAGCAAAAAGATCTGTTAATTGTAAACTCTGAGTTAATTTCAGAGGGTAAGCTCTAATGTAGCCATGTAGGTTGTAGCTTGCCATACACGAGTTATAGGAAGGAAAGAGATGGGAGTTTAATAAAATATATTATTTGTAAGGGAAAAACGAAGTGGAGGTGAGTGAAACATTGATTGCCAAGATAAATTATTTAAAAGGGAAGATGGAAACAGGCTAATTTTTATTTGTGTTCATATTCTAGAATGTATGCAAAAATGGTTATTGAAGATCTGTTATCTTGGTGACAGTTGGGATGAATGGGTAGGTGCTGACCGCCTGATGAAATACACTAATGACAACATCCAAAAACAACAAGCTCTTGACAAAAAACAGGGCGTTGAGAAGAATCCAAAGTCAGGACGCTCAAATCATATGAAGCCGAAAATATCAAATGGTATTCCCTCTTTCCGTCAACTTATCTTGTATTCTGCTTTTATTTTATTAGTCTTTTTTAATGACAAAAGACTAGTTGGCTATAAATTAAGTAAGTCTTACAGCCTTTTGTGTGAAACTATGTTGTCAACTAGTCCACACTGTTGGGAGATCAAGTTTTTCTATTTTATTAGTTTAGTCAGAATCTCAGTGGCAAGCATTATATGTAGTCTGCAATTTTTCTAGTGTTTTATATAACGGGAATTTGTTTTAACAAATGTTCCAGATTTAAAGGTGGATAAGGAGGATGTGAAGACTAACGGTATATCGTCCAAACTCAAATCTAAGTTGCTTACCATGTATTTGTCTTAATTTAGACAACAGCACTATATTGCTAGTTGTTCTTTTAGTGCTTTCATCTTGCAAGTTTGGATGTTGGATATTTCTTATTTGTGCTTCTTGATTTCATCTTTATAGTGATCACATAGGAATCATGATCAATAATTTATCGTACATTCAGTCTGATAGCTGGGATCTTTAGTAGGGAGATAATCAGTTCAAGTATGCTAACCACCAAAGGTTGTCAAGTTGGTATTCAATATTGAGCTAAAAGACTGGGGAATTGGAGGTCCAAGGTTCAAATCTTGACTGTTGCAAAAAAGAGAAAAATAATGACAACCCTTGTGTGGCCGAGTCAGTTGCCCACTGGGAGATCTTTACCCGGTTCGAGTTAGCGTGGCAATGGACTTGGACCCGTGGATTAGCCGCACCACGGTTACCAATAATTGAACGCAATTAAGTGTGCTGGACTCGCAATTATAAAAAAATTTCGCCAAGTTAGTCCTTTGTATATTTTGCAAAGCAAGTATAGAATTGCTGTCATCTGTAGGATTAAAAATAATGATGGTGCCCCCAGGTAGATTATAGTAAAAAAGGGTTAAAATAGAAGATTGCTATGTAACTTAAGCATTTGAAGCAATAGGATATAATTGTTAGGCTAAATGCATCATTGGCAAACTAAGTTACAGTAGTAGATAACTATGCTAAACTAATATGCATTTTCTTTCAAACATTCTGACTCTCAATTTATTTACCTCTCCTTATTGCTTGCAAATGTTATACTTTCATAACTACAAAATTATTGAATGTTATTGTAGGGTCAAAAGGTAAGAAGCGAAAGAATGATTCAAGCACTGAGGTATCTCACACCGTATTAATCTTGTGCTATAATTGGTTTATTATGAGCCCCTACATTCCGTATTTCAGGTTTACTTTGCAACATGTACAGAATTTTCAGTATATAGAACCTTTCTCATTAACATGTGTGTATTCGGGGTTAATTTTACCAGAAGGAGAGTGCATCTATTCAAAAACTGGTGAACATTGAAATTCCATCAAGTCTAAAGCAGCAACTTGTAGATGATTGGGTATTTGTCAACGTGCAGGATAAGGTTTGTGTTGCTAGTAACTACTACTCCATTTAAAAGTACTATACGCGAACATTTTACTGGTGTTTCGTGAAAAAGCAAGAAAAAAGGTGTTTTTTTGACAGATACTTGCTTTTTATTCCTTTACTATCCTAGAGACGTCGTATATTGGGGGATTCTCTTTCATTTCTGATTTCATTACAGCTTGAATTAGAGACAAATATATAGCTTGACGTTTTTGAATGATGCTAAAAAGTTGAATTATTGAAAAATAACATTTTGTTGCAGCTTGTAAATATCCCTCGTTCCCCAAACATTGATGCTATATTGGCAAAGTATCTCGAACATACGTCAAAGAAGGATGGCATGTAAGTATGATTTGTTTATACAGAATAAACTATCTGTTCTCTAAAAGTTCTAGTCAATCCAGATTAACTTGACCTGCAGTGATCTCTTTTTGTTGCAAGAAGTGTTTAATCCATTACAACCTTGCCTTGAATACAGGATGGCAGATTCAGTTGGAGAGATTTTGAAGGGATTAAGGTGCTACTTTGACCGGGCCTTGCCTGTTATTCTTTTATACGATAAAGAACGACAACAATATCGTGATAACATTTCAGATGACGTTTCCCCTTCAAGCATATATGGTGCCGAACATCTGTTGCGCCTCTTTGGTATGTTTATTTCTTATCCAAATATTCATCAAGTCATCAATAGTTAATAAATTAACTTAAACAACCCACACGAAAAGAAAACAGGAAGACAACTTGACCTTTCTAAATGCACTTGTACCATACAAACTACAACTGAATATGTATTATACTACCTTACAAGTTCTGAAATTAACAACTCAACTTGTAAAATTGAACACATATCTTTGTCACAGATGTACCATATGATTTATTAATGTACTCGCTTGCACCATGCAAGCTTGTAATGCATACTTTTTATTTTTATGATAAATTGCATACACAACTATAATATGTGTATAGTACCGCTAATACTGTATTCGTTCCATAGAGGACTCTGAGGCATAATAGCTCGCTCTATCTTTTTTTATGGTCAGGCACTTGAATACATATCATTGTAACACGACCTGTACTACAACTACTGAAATTGTGCTTTTACTTTGCAAGTCTTAAAATATGACTTCTAAACTTAGGTAATGTAAAATCCTTTAACAAATGATTTGTACACTGCAACACAGAAGAGCACTATTAACCTGTTTTAGATTCATCTAATATACCAGGGCAATACTAATATCAAATGTATTAAACTAATTTGACACCAAGAGAAAATTTAAACTAAAGACGGAAATAGTAGAAGACGGATAGTAACACAAAAATAGTACAAGCATAGTTAAAGGAAAAACATATATTGGAGAATGAAGTAGATAATGTTTAGAAATATAAAAAAATTGTATAATAATGAGCTTACCTGGAACTAGAAAGTAATAATAACGAATCAAAACTAATGCATGTTTTTTAGGTGAAGATTCATATTCTTGCATAAAAGCATATTTCATGGTATGCAACACTTATGATTTATGCATTTGTTGTACAAACTTTTATGTATCTATCATGAAAATTGAGGTTTGATCTATATATAAAAAAAATGTCTTCTGAAAGTACGTAAAGCTTTCAAGTTGAACTTTTTGATGAATGATGATGAAATTGAGATGTTTCATTATAGACTTGCGCCGTACGGGTAACAGTTCATCTCTAGGTGTATGATACAATATGTTGAGAAAAAATGTAATATTAAAGTTTGACGCACTTGTACATGTACATTTGAAGTTGTTTAGTACAAGTTTTTTGTAAAGATATATATGATATTATAGTTATCAATGTGGAGGCGTTATGGTTTAAGGTTACTTGTATATAGACATACAGTTGTAATAACACAGTATAAAGTTACATCTAAAAGTAAGTATTTTATCATGAAAGCAGTAGGATAACCTAATATAATAACAAAAAGTCATAACTGATGCCCATCTAAGTTGGATCATGATCATTCAGTTTTGTCAAATTTTGATTCATTTCCTAATGAATTAGATCACCAATAAAATATTTGAATAGGCTAATGCTTTCAAATACCGACCCCTTAAAAAAAATGAAGTTTTGCTCATTTTTGATAGTTGTCAGTTTTCTAACTGAGACATGAATTAGTACACTAATTAAATGAAATGTGAAAAGAAAAATATTACTCTGGTACTAAGTATTCCCTTGAAAAGTTTCTCAAATAATCTGTAATGTTTTCGATTCACTTCAAATTAATGTGTTTATCATGCAGTTAAATTGCCGGAGTTACTGCCATATGTGAACATAGAAGAAGATCTGATGATACACTTGCAGAAAAAATTTCTCGACTTTCTCAGGTACAGTTCTTATACTTTTTTTCATCAATTGTGTTTATAATATTGGTGTTGTGAAGTTTAGTTGAACATCATGTTGAATTTTTATCGTCAACTTGTATTACCACTTGTATTTTTATAGGTTTTTGCAGAAGAATCAAAGCTCTTTCTTCCTTTCTTCATACGAGGACTCAAAAGCTTCTGAAGCCTCAGTAGCAAGTGACAAAACGAATCGGGAATAGATACATCACTCCACCTTCATTTAAAAATACGTACAATCTTTGTGCCAATTTTGTTGTGACTATAGATTAAAATTTTCTTTGCACAATGAATGATCAACCCAGGTATTAGCCATGTGTTGTAGCATTTCTCAAAATATAGCATAATTTAACTTAAAAATGCTTTGTGAATATGATTGCGTTGGCTCTTTATTCACTGGGCTTTCTTTTATTTTATTTCCTAATTTTCCATTGTGGTATGTTACCCCGACCGGGTCCGTTGTGATCCGATTCTACCATCACATAAATTCGAACCACTCAAAGCCGACCTTTAAAAGATATTGGTATGGTCCATACACATATTGCCAGTTTGACCTGTTACCTAACCCGTCTAGTTAACCACACATGAAATATAGGCGTGTGCACGGTTACATGTACGTTTTCTTTAACAATAAAATCTTTTTGTTGCAGGAATGGTATCACGAACAGATTTGTCCACGGTACCACAATCTTTTATCTATCACATGACTCTTGCATTGCCTCACAAGCATGTGATGTGAACCATCTTTATAGTCAAAAATAATTTTAAAGGTCAACGAGATGTTAAGGTCAACCCCATGAGTTGGGTGAAGGAATCACAAGGTGTTAGATGACGAAAACGACCCTTCATACTACATTGCTTTATTTTTCTCCCAAACTCCTAACCATTACCGTCTTTTGTGAAAAAAGGCACAAAAAGAAGTGGTCAAAGAAACCGGGCCCCTTTTCCCTTTGCGGGTCACAATTGCCAAAAAGAAAATGAAGTAACACACAAATGTTGTGTAACCAACCATAAAGCATGTGGATAACACACAAATGTGTTACTAACAACGCGTTTGATTTCAAATCTAAAAGACTTAGCTGGAATGTATTTTTCTAAAATTTGTTATTTGTTTTTAATTGAATTAATAATTATTTCGTTTAGCAATAGTCATGTCATCATAAACTACTACAAGTAAAACGAGTTGTGATCAAATGATATACACAAAAAAAGGCATAGATACAAGCAAAAACGGAAGGTCATTTATACAAAGTGATTGACGGGTATATGTAAATCCAAAAATTTCAAGTGTATGGTTGGAATAATCATGATTTTGATTGGTCTATGAAAATTTGGTATATCAATGGTAATTTATGAGGAAATGATACGTAGCTATAACACTGCAGCAGCTCTCACAACCAAATTCATCATATGCATTAATAAAATTTTTTTAAAAGATATGTGTCACAACACAGTGTTGCAACAACATATATGATAACCCCATAGTTTATTTAGATATAGTATATACAACCAGAAGGCAAGATTGATTTAATATAACTTGTAAATATATATATCAAAGGAAATTAATATTCGTATCATTATTTTTTATTGATTTACCACACTGTACAAATGATACAACAAACTATACAAATAAATGATGCATGAGTGTGATAGCTTTATTAAAAGATGTGGTACTAATATCATCTCAAAATACCAAAAGGTTGGATAAATATAGAGAGAAGAGAAGATATTTATTTAGTTGGTAAAAGGTACGATTGTGTACAAGTGCAGATATTTAAGAGTATTTAATAGTAATGCATTTAATGGACTTTTGATGTTAACCGTTAAATGTAACTTTCATACTTTTATGATTGCCAACCCCTCACTCAATCAATTATTCCCATTTCTACAATTTACATGTAGAATTTGGTATATCAATGATAATTTCTATACTTTTAACTTTTAAGAAAACAGAAATGATTTTTTTTTCATACACCCATGTAGAATTTTTACCCATAAATATAGCTTTTGATTTTATTTCTTTCTTTGCTTTTCTGAAGACTTGATTACAGTAGAAAATTTGTTTATTCCATCAACATGTTAAAGTTGTGAAGTGATAGTCAAAATGCATACACAACAGCGATATCTTGAATGCCAGTGTCACCGGCTAGATTCACGAAAAGGATCTCTTATTCTTATTATCGGTTCTTTCAATTCAATACACACAATATTCTATTCTATCTACAAACATTTAAAACTATCCTTACTCATGGTTGTGTTAGAGAATCTTAACAATAAAATTCCCAAAAAAAATATAGATTGACGGAGATACTTTTGATCTCGGATACTTTTTGGCATCAGCTATCCTCCATAGTACATGCCCAAAAGTTCTTTCAGTGGGCTCATGTATTTTGCGAGTATTGGTACCACTTGAGCTATACTCAATTGGTATTTTAACAATAAATTCGTATTTTAATTATCTTTTACTGTTAATAAAAAATATATCTTTTATATGTACATTAAAACATCACACTATTTTAATGTAATGAAGAGTAGTGACAAATTTATATCAAATTGAATTTAATATAACGATATTCATCAAACTAAACACCATTTATTGTAATTTTACTAACTATATATTTGATATAGAGCTAAGTTATATTTTAAATTATCAAAACATATTCAGCATAAACTATATATATACAAAAAATCATGTGTGTATATTGACATAAAACATTTTTAAGCTTATTATTTCCTGTTGTTAAATCTATCGCGATTTAGTTCTTTGGTGTGGAGAGATCTCTACCATAAAAGAAAAGAGAGAACTCGTAGACCTTATTTTATGGGTAGTGATTTTCGTACCATTGTTTTTGATTAATCCATCACAATATATCATAATTTATGCATACCGTACAACTCTTCAATGCACAGTGATGGTAAAAATATCAAAAGTTATGGTACAAGTATCATTGCCCTTATTTTATAGATCAAAGAACAACTTAATTCAACATTCATAGTGTAAGCATATATTTATACACATAAGAGATATTCTTACACCTTGTATAAAAGAAAAGATCTCTAATATTGTAGTTAATCAATCATGTATTGGTATTATTACATATCGTGTCAAAAAAAAGGCTGCATTAGTTTTGGATTTTGTTAACTATAGTTTTATATAGAAAAGTTTTGTATACACAGTTAATCATTAAACTTTAACGAATGGTTATTTTTATAAATGTAAATATAAATAATACTTTTATATATATTAACCATAATCTTAACAAAATCTATTAACGATTATTTTACATATAATAACTAGTCTTAGTGCTCGTACGATGTACGGATTGACTATATATATCGTACGATTGAATTTTTGTGTAGCGAAAATAATATTAAATTGGTGAATATCTAATGGTAGTTTAATAATGAGATACGTGTATCATAAAAATATTGGTGAATATCTAATGTTACTTGTCATATTGGTAATGATATAATCGTGATGATAAAACATGGATCGTATTTTTTAAAACTTTCAACCAAATTTAGTTAGGTCGGTAGATATGTAAGTAACTAAATGATAAATAATATTAAACTATAAGTCAAAAATATAGATTGATTATTATTATTATTACTTATTAATTGATTTAATGTATCATATGGATTAAAATATGTATTATTAAAATATGTATTAAAATGATTTAACATATTATAAATTTTAATATATTAGTAGATAGCTATATGTTGTTATGTATGTTTTTATATGAGATAAATGTTTTGTTAAATTTTATTTAACATTATGCGTGCTGCTATAGGGTCAAGCGAAACATATGAATAATTAGACTTTTAAAGTTTTATGTGTTTGATGTCGTAAAATTTTTAAGTGATACGTATCAAGTTTTTAAATATTTAATATTTATTTTTGGATTGTCAGATTAAAAATAAAATTTTAAATTACTTAATTGTAAGCAATATTTAGATTTTTATTAAAATGAAAAATAAAATAACGATGAAAATAGATATTTATGATAACAATAACTATAATATTATTTTTTAATATAAGAGTTTAAAATCCGTTTTTGTTTTTAGTAGGTAAAAAAAAAAGTTGAAAATCGTTGCTTCAATCCAATTTTTATTAAACTTTTAGAAAAGATCAACTTGTAACCTTTCAAACTATTCTTCCTTATCCTCTTCTCACAAATCGACAACCCATACCCCAACCAATTGTACTAATACCAAAAAAGCGAAATGACTAAGAAGATTACACAAAATATTCCGTTAAATGAATCATATAATAAAATTTGAAAAGCATGAAAGTACAATCGATTTTCATTTGTTTCTCCTGTTCTATATTTTGGAAACTAGTCTGAAGAAAACAAAAGTTGCTAACATTATGTAATTAAAACGTAAAGTAAATTGTTTTCCTTTCATTTTGATTTTTGATGTCAATGTTTGATGATGTTTCAAAATTTTGGCAAAAAAAAGAAGATTCTTCTATTAAAAAAAAAAAGGGTAATGGGGGAACCCTATGAATGAATGAATTCGTTGATAGTTTAACAAATGGTGCTCGACAAAAAGAATGTATACATTACATTACATTAAATGAAATGACCACCATCTAAAGATTGATCTTCCGAGCACTAGTATATCTCAAAATGTACCTTGTATGATGAGGAAGATAAAGCTAAAACTAGTTGCATGAAGATATATAAGAACATATTGTAGTAAAACAAAATTGAATGTAGCAAAGTGCACCTTCTATTGCTCTTGAAAAGTTTCTACTTGAATGGAATTAAACTAGGGCGTAAATGAGTCAGGGCTACTGGTGATGTATTTGAGCTCGACTCGTTATAAGTTTGTGATGTATTTGAACTCGACTCGTTGTAAATTTGATACAGATTACCACCCGTATTATAAAATCGAGCTATGACATATATCAAAGATACTCTAACACAATGTTGCGAAGTGATCCAAGCTTTTACGGTTCAATAAAAGCAACAAAAATGCAAGATGGTACTTGTGATTTGTTTATAAGGAAAGGCACACGGTCTTGTGTTATGATTTTAGTTGTTCCTGTGATTTGGTAAACCGACATTTTCTTGTCGAAATCGCAATTGTAATGGTCACATTAGTTGCGATTGGCCCTCTTGTCCCCTCGGGTTGTATGCGTTCTCACAGGCTATCCCCAAAGGAGATGATAAACTCATAAACCCACATGAGTTTTTATGCATCCACAACAATTGATATATCATATAGTTATACTGTATAACTGTATGATGCAACAATTGTTTTGGATGGATAAAAATTCATGTGAGTTTATCGCTACCTTATCCCCAACATACCGCTTCCTCTTATTCCCTTGCTTTCGACACTTCATTTGGTTGTTCTTCTATTTGATTTAGCTTCCTCTCTTTGGGCACTTGAGCTACTTCAAAAGTGTAGGAGCTTTCATGTAAAATGTTCTAACCTTTTTCTAGAAACTACATCTTTGATAGTTTAAATGATTCACTTGATGTGAAAAGATAATCAAAATAAGCCCTTCAATTATCTCTAGTTGAATCTTGTATATCTAGAAATAATGTTATAGACTTTTCTTTTCTTTGATATATGCATTTAATATAGATTTTCTTTTTTTTTGTTAAATTAGTCTTTATCTAACAGCTATCATTTGATTTATTTAGTTTTCTACCATCAATTTTCTGCTATCAATCATCGAACAGTCCACAACAAACTCTTTTTTTTTTTTTCTGAATTTTGTTGGTTGCATAAACGAATATTTTTCTGAAACAAAACAAAAGTAGTTAATAATTTTGTCCAAATAATTTTCTAAAAGAAAAAGAACCGTTAGTTTCTCGTAGAAGCCCCAATATTGTCGCCTTTCCCTTTTGATGATTTTATAAACAAAATTAAAAAGGAGTTATAGAATTTCAGGGTCAAAACTAAAACAACCAACCACATCCTTGAAACTTTTTTTAAGTTCATACTGGTAGCCATTTAAACTATAGAATAACCGTGCAATACAACGACGGTGGTATGATGACGGGTGGTAATGGTGACTACTGTTGGTGGTTGTGGCGGCGTCGAGTAGTGTAGGTATTAAAGAACTTGAGATTTTAAAGTCTTATGTTCAAATCTGAGTGTGAGTAAAATGATTCCCGAGATGAAAACATGAGTTTTCTAAAAAATAACCGGGTTTTTTATATAATTGAAATTGAATATATAAAAAAACAATGTAGCTGAACCCAAATTTACCGATCAAAAATATTTATTACATTTTATCCATATCGATTATACTCTCACCTCATTTCAAATATATGTCTACTAAACTAACAAAAAAAAAAATTATTGATAGTTTATCAATAGAAAGATACTTATTTTAAGTCTATAATATAGATTAAGAGATATGTTTAAATGACAAACAATATACAAACAAATTCTTAGAAACTTACGTTCCGCCAATCAATCAAAAACAAAGAAAAAAAAATTAATATGTTCGTTTGTAAAATTATATTTGTAATTTTTTTTTTTTAACGGCGAGTTAAAAGTTAGATCATCGAGTGCAATGCAGTGACATCCAATTGGGCAATATGCACGCAACACAAATCCACACACCCCCAAGCAAAGCCGGGTGTGTAACTCATTCCCACGATGGTTCCCCCTGGGAGACTTAGGAACCATTTTTATCGATCAAGAGGTAAATGCCCAAAGTCAATGAGGAATCAAGATTCGATCCCATGACCTCCAAGCCAACATCCCCTCTAAGCGATGAAGTCCTGACCACTGAGCTATCACTCAATGGTTTATATTTGTAATTAATTTGCAAATATAGCCTCTCATAGATTAATTGTTAGATATTTTGATTAATTTACTAAAAAATTTTCCATCTTTTTGGTTAAGCTGCCATATGCAATTTTTAAGTATACTTATAATACTGTAAATGTTAATAAAGAATTCAAAACAATAAACACCACACTTTCCAACAACAAAAAAGCATTTTTTTTTATGTTTTTCTTTTCTTTTCTCCCTAAACCCTCATCAACATCCTCTTGTCTCAACTCTCAAAAACTAACCCCTATCATCATCACCATCCCTTCTCTGTACACTTTTTATTCCTTTTCTTTTTTCTTTTTTCCTGTTAAACAGAGAGGATCAAATACTTATAAACATCGATCAAACAAATCTCAGCCGGATATTCACGGTTTATCGGCATTGATCTTTTTTTTTTACCATACTAATCAACCTTACTAATCCCGGTCCGGTTCACAACCGGTCCACCCCTAAATCCATTACACATTATCCCCCCGGTTCCCCTTTGTTCCAAACCGGTCATGTAATTCCTTACTTCTTTCCTTATCATTTCCTGCATCACTGACATAAACTCTTCACTGAACGGCACAAACGGTTTTTCCGGCGCCGGTGGCCTTGACACCTGTAACCTCTTCATCGCCGTTGATATCGCAGCTGGTATTGCCGTCATCATCTCAACGTCTTCCTTCACATTAACATTCTCTTCATTCACCGGCAACTGCTGCAATGGCCTCGCCGGGATCGGAACCATCACCGCCGTCGGAGACGGCGGCGGTGGCGGTGGAACTTCTGTAGGAGACATCGGACCGGTGGAAACAGCTCCGGGAAGCGAGAGGCTCAACAACGTCGGAGGATCGTTCGCCGGCGGAGGCTCGCTCGGCGGAGATATGACGGTGCGAGCAACAGGTCTGTACACGTGCGAAGATGATAAAACCGGAACACTTGAATCACTAATATCAGAACCGGATGGACTACCAGGACTTAAAAAAAAACCTGAAACAGAAACCGGTCCAGATGAACCGGCACTAACGGACCGTTTCAACAACGGTTGTTGAATAGCAAACTCGTTAAACTCTTGGTTGGTCATAGACGAACATTTCCGTTTCAAAGTAGAATTCCAATGGTTTTTTATTGCATTATCTGTCCTACCCGACAACAAACGGGCAATAGTCGCCCATTTGTTACCAAATCGGGCGTGCGCCCGAAGAATCGTCTCGTCTTCTTCGGACGTAAACGCCCGATGCTCCACTTGGGGACACAGCTGGTTACACCAACGTAACCGGCATGATTTCCCGGATCTCCCGGGAATCGACTTGCTAATAAGTGACCAATTCCTAGGCCCATGTTTTTCAACTAAACTTTGTAGCAATTCATCTTCATCGGGGCTCCATGGACCTTTGATCCGATCCATTTCTTTTTTAGATATACTACTAGCCATAACAAACACTTACAAATATATTATTTTTTTTTTTCCTTTTTTTTGTTAAATCATGGAGAGTATGATTTTGGAGAAAGAAAATGTGTTGGGAGCGTTATGAAGCGGGGTTATAAAATAAAATATGTATGGTGGTGTTTTTATATGTGAGTGAGGAGTATATAAAGGGATGACCGGTGATAGGTGACGGTCGGTGAGATTAGTAAGCGGTTGCATTTTGGTAGTGGAATTTGGAATACAGCTGGCTAACGGACACGCGTCACATCATGGGGTTTGGACGGATACTAACTCTCTCTCTCTCATCTTTCGTAATCTTTTTTCTTCATTCAACTTTCTTTTCTTTTATCGTTTTACTTACTTGCTTAAAATGGTGCGTGCGGTGTACGTATTTTTGTCGTCTTGTGTAATTTTGATAGGTAAAATGGTTACGAAGATATTTATTTATTTAATGTTTATTTAGTTAGGAGTTATGGAATATGTGGAAAAAGTTAGTTATGACAAACCTAAACTTGTAACTTAATATTTTCTTAATTAATTTTCATATCAAAACATTTATTCAATAAATGTTGTGTTTAATTTTGCCACTTATATATGTAAATTAACGAACGATAGAATACCTTTTTAACGAATTTTTGACTTAAAATATATATAGTATTAATGAAATATTCTCAATATCATTTTCAAAAAAAATATATATATATATATCTATCTTTAAGAAATTTATCTTCTGGGGCGATGAAAAAATTATGGGTTTTGCTTAGGGCTGTCATTAACGTGTATAAAATATTTGTATTTTTATCATAAAATTCAGGGGGTGGGCTTTTGATATTAAAAATACAAGTTTTTTATGCAGGTTATTGACAGCCCTAAGGTCTGTCATTAGAAAAATCCAAAAATTAAAATACCTAACCCATCAAATCATCTTGGTGGTTTTACATAAAAAATTTCACTCACTGCTATTATGTTTAGTTTTTTATATTTATTTTAACGTCAAATGTTAGTGGTTAATTTTTTTACCAAGTTAGTAATTAAACATTAATGCCTAACTTTGAACCCAAGACTTTGAGAGAGTCAAAGTCTCGCACTTTTTCTTGAACTGCTAGACGAAGAGCTCATTGACTCTACGTTTATTTTGGTGGTGTTTTTACTAAGTAATCGATATTAACACGTCCTGCCATGGTGAGAGGGGCAATCTATCCATATCATTATAGGGACGAGGGGCAATTTATTTAGTGGTGTTTCATATTTGATATTTCCACACCAAAGACAAACCAAGCAATTGATATTTCATATTTGTGGACATATATATTGGTAGCTTTGTTGCATTAGCAATTTCCACTTGGATATCATATACATCAACTATGAACAATAAGAAATTTGAGAGACAAGCCATATTGTTTATGAGCTAACTACAACATAACAATAAAAAGTCTGAAATGCCAAATACATTCTAAATTTCTAATACAACGTATTAATATTTTAAAAAATAATATAAAAAAAAAAGAAGTTAATTTAGATAAGAAAACTGGAAAAGATAAGTCTTAGTTATTTAATTTTTGTTGCTAATCTTTACTAAAAACGTTTGATTGGTATAATCATCTTTCAAGTATATGAGCATCATATAATATTCGTAAAGAAAATGAATTGAAATTAAAGAGCTTGAGCATTAACTTGGCCATAATTATCTTTCTTTGAATTCTTTCTTTATTTGCTTTCAAAAAATCAATACATGAAGAAACTGAGATCTAAATGCATAAGAAAAAGTAGAAAACACAATCTAACATATTACAAATAAACTAGTCATAATCACGATTATGAAGTAAATTAAAATTATCCATATATATTCCAAAGGTGTTATCTATGAAATACCTACTGCAACTTATAATTAACTAATTAATTATGATTTATGATGTAAAAGAGTTGTTTATTAATGTCGACATGGATAATCAAGTACATGTGTAATGTGTGCGTCTATACTATTGGCATTAATCATGAGAACTTTTCTATATTTTTACTACTTGACGATGGGTGCGTTTAGTTAGGCCGGTTACTATGGAGAAATCATGCTTGGTCATCATGTTCATCCTGCATGATGGCCTTAGGGGGTTGGCAATGGGCACTACATGGACCATAGTATCAACCCATACCACGCGGTAACACCGCCGCCGGTGGCGTGGTATGGGATGTGGTATGGGGGAGATGGTATACATTACCGCACACTACAAAGGATGGGGACCATTAATCACACACACATATATAAAAATAGGGACCATTAATTGTTTGTTTGTTTGTATGTTTTAGTGGGGTATAAATTGTAGTGTGGTATGAATTGCAGTGTGGTATGTCATTGCCAATGAAATAAGGAAGTGTGGTATGAAAAAGTAAGGGAATGGGGTGGCATAAGAAGATTGGTTGAGGAGTGTGGTATGGTTTGCGGCACCACATCCCATTGCCAACCCCCTTAGCTACATTACACACACACAATCTAATTTTTTAATCATTTTATTAAATGTAGACCCCCCTGCATAAGTGCATATCACATTTCCCCACATTCTCTCTCCTCCTTTTACCCCTCAAAATGTAGCCAAGCTTTGCCCAATATATATATATATATATATATATATATATATAATAAGGAAGGATATAGGGCTACATTGAAACCATGGAACAAATAAACTTGTCACATGCTATGGCCTTATTTACGTTTTGTTATTTGGATTTTGCATCTCTTTTACCAATTGATTCTATGTTTTTATCCTTGACTTTCTCTTTGAAATCACTAGGATTAAATATGTCATCTCTTTATTTTATTTTAAAAAGGAGTATAGCTTCAAAAGTAAATAATATATGAAGTTAAATGATCTTTTCCAAATTTTTAGTATAAATGAAAGTGATGTTGAAAGAAAAATGACAAAACATACTTGAGGATATATGTAGCCCAAAACCAAACCTAATTGTTATGGACCCTTCGACCACCTTTCGTTTAAAAATAAAACACACGTCATCATTAACATAGGATTTATATTTTGGGAAATGATTATATATCATTCTAACCTAACATATTTTCCAATTTGCTCAACTATAAACTCTATTTTGTTTTTGTAAATCTGATTTGATAGTTAGTTAATTATGTGATTTGATTTAACATTTGTATTTTAATTAGAAATATGTTTATAGTTTTGTCTCTAACCACTTGGGATGTACTCAATGCATATTTTCAGGGTACCAGACAATGTCCAAATTTTGCTTTGGTTTTTCATGTTCTGTTACTATTAGTGTGAATGTTAAAGTGGCTTTGTTTTTCAGGACCTCTAATAATCGTTATTTCAAACATTATTTACTTTCAATTTTTTTCATTATTTTTTTATTTTATGTATTTACATTATTGAAAGTTTATTCATTCCAATTTATCGTCATTTTTTTGTTTCATGACTTTTATTTGAAATCATCAATTTCATTCGTATACTAATTTGTTTAAACTATGGTGCATCATAATGTGTTTTTGTATTAGATGTAGTAGTATATATTTTTTGTTATATTATATAATTTTTTTATTCGTTATAAAATAATTTTGTTGTAAAATATTCTATAATTTATTTTAACAATACCACATATTAAAATGAAAGCTATAAATTATGTTTTTCGAAACCATCCGTCCATCGGACAGAGCCTAAGACTAGTACTACCATATAAAGTATTTA
>JAOXNX010000031.1:15020792-15033278 GCA_028566075.1 Solidago caesia
CCCCCCCCCCCCCCCCCCCCCCTGGGGGGGGGGGGGGGGGGGTAGACGGCGACTTGGTCGCAACTTTGCACGACGTCGGGCTTCAATCCGCCCCATACCCCTCAGCCTTAGAGCATTAGTAATCCATACGACTCAGAAGAGTTGTATAACTTGAGAAATCAGCATTTTAATATCATATACAACTTTATACTATATTATTCATTGTAGTGCATAACCACGAACCCTTACTTTATTGACAGGGCATTTGGATCCTTTCTCTCGACAAAACAAAAAATACCAGTTTGAATTCACAGCTAATAACATTGATTCAATTGGCATTGAGTTAGCTCAAGTGGTCAGCCACCACCTACAAAGCTTGAGTCACATCATGTGATGTCCTTAAGTGGCGCAGATTCTATCCCGCTTGCAAGCATGATTGAGAAATATTTAGGTAATTGGTTAAATGTGGGGTATTGGGTGAGAGTGTTTTACTGGAACATGTGTTGTGTGGTATGTATCAGGAATTAAGAGGTTCTATCCAATTTACCTTTTTTATTCATTGTACTATTGTAGTGCATATAACTTTATAAGGTTTAATAGATAGATTTGGTCTAAAAGAATGTGTTGGCCAACCAAACAAACTCATGCCACAGTTTAGAGGACATGAACCACTCCATCATATTAGCTAGCTAATCAATTTGTAATGCAAAATTTAACCCATACAAGGCCGAGTCATTTTTTCCCCATTAACCCCCACTAGTGATGCTCTTATACACTACTCATCTCAAGGTAAAATGTCTAAAAAACAATATACTTCTTATTTCTTACAAATTTCCCCAAAATAAGTTTCTTCTCAAATTGAAGTTAAAAAAAATTAAATAATTGTTAAGCTTTATTTATGTTTTCATGCTATGTTGACGTTTTGACTTCCTACCTTCTAGTCGGTGATATAGAATAATTTGATACCTTGAGATCGGATATTATTCTCACACGCTCATACCAATTAGTTATTCCTATTTATTCACTTACCCACTCAGAGTTTATCAAGCTGTCATATATCATCCTTTGTCTTTTTATTTTTCTTTCTTCATATGAATATGAATAGGAGGAATTGTTTTAATATGTACATGGTCACAAAATCGTGTCTCAAGTGACAGAAAGTAGATGTCATGAATCGAGAAATTGCATTAGGGGACAAAGGTAATCCAATACCATATTTGAATGTAAACCTACGAAGCCCCACACCCTAGTAACATAATAATAGAGAACACGACATAATGCATCAGCTACAAACTAAATCATATCATCGACAAGTAAAACAACCCGTTGTATGTTCAATAACCAATTTCATCACCATGTATCTATACCAAAAAGCAAGTTACCTCTTCATGTAGTGATGTATTCATCTATAGAAAACGTACTTTGCGTCGATACAATTAGAGTCGTTTAATACTTATGTCATTTATATAATTATAAGGATGGGAAGTGCCATTTTTCCATTATCTTGTGCATATATGGACCAAGATGGAAATCACTTCTATTTGTCCTAACTTGGTATTGCATGCCAGATGTTTTAGAGTTTTTAAACATATCCATCCATTAAATTAAATTAAGGGTTATATTTTATCTGACTATATATCATTTTAAAAGTACTCCGTGGTATTTTTCCTGAAGACAAAACTTAGTTTATAAATAATCTGTCCTAATGTTGGGGAAATATATCACTAAGAATAAATTAAGGAATTTTACTTTATGTTCTCAAATCTCAATTATTAAGCAGTACTCATCATATACATTCATAAAATTTCTGTCAAACTAGGCCTTGTTTAGTCGTATTAAACACAAATTTTTTTCAAGAGAACATGAAAACCGTGATTAAATTATAGTTTTTTATATAAGTTTTCTAAGAAAATGGTGTTTATAAACTAAAATTGTAAACATCGCTGCGAGGTTTTCTATTTTCCATTTCCGTACTGCAACATTACGCAATTTTAGGTATTACACCTCTCACATACCCGGAATTCAATATGTACATTTAATAAACTTCAGGGGACAAAATGGAAACTTTTTTCTTAATAAATTTGTATTACGGATCATTTCCCCTATATAAAAATGATATTTTATATATATAAAACACCCACTCTTAGTTTTCTAATAATAAACTACAACTTTTTTTATACACGATCACTTATTACTGACATCTCTAAAAACGGTGACTAATAACTTTTTATATAATGGAACCTATATAAGAATAAGTACATAAACCGGGTGTAAACTCACAATGTAATACACTATAAGTCTATAACCATCCTATACATTTAGTTAAATGATTAAACTATAAAATAATAATTTAAATAATTAAAATAGAAAATCAAAGACAATAACATGTCATCGTTTTATTTATTTACTACAAGGATATCATTATTATTATGTGATTAGTTAGTTTTTAAAGAATAGAGAGTAAAAATTGAATAAATGAGTCAACACTAATAAAAGAAAAAAAAAAAAAGTCTGGAAACATTTTTGGGTTGGGCCAAATGAACTTGAAAAATCCAAAATTGCAGACCTGTTGCACCAGCTTTTACCGGGCCTGATTCTAAACAGGTGTAGCTAAATGGTTTTTTTTTAGGTTTTAACACTTAACATTTAACAATGGATGTGTAAACTTGCATTGGAAATGGCTAAAAACCTAAAAAAAGTGGCACATCTAAATACATGTAGAGAGGTTTGATGAAAATTTAGCTACACAAGTTTCATTTTTTAGCGAAAGAAAAGTGGCATGTATAAATCAATTTATAAAGTAAGTTTTATAACTCATGTGACATTAATTAATTTAGTGTTATTTTCTTTCTTAAACCTTTTAACATATATTTGTAAACCTTAATATATTTTTTTAACACATTGGGCAGCATTATATTAGTTAATAAGAAAATAGACTGAATTTATTAAGAGTTTAGTACCTCAGAATATAAACAACTTCACACGAATTATCATAGTGTGTATCAAACTTCATTCTTGTGCATTGTATGTAATGAACTTTCAAATCTCGGTTATTTTATGCATCCTACTAATCAAAAACTTGCAAACTGACAATGTGACATTGAACGTGACAGCTTATATGGTTGCCACATATACCCGGATACCTACATTAATCGGAATTTAAAAATTCATTACATATAATGTACAAGATTAAAGTTCGATACACATCATAACAAATCATGTAAAATTGTTTACATTATGAGATACTAAGCCCAATTTATTAAAGGGTGGAAATCTAAAAGCATAAAAAGAAAAGTGGCAAAAGAATATAAAGAAAGAGTATGGTGTAGAGCTTTTAAAACGAAAAGATGAATCCTACCGATTTCCTAATGCTGAAAGGTTACGTCAAACGAATCATTTGTACTGTATTGGACAACTGTTAGCCTTTATAACTACCGTGCCACGTACCGTATCATCAACACCACATATATTTATTGGTTTTATTTATTTATATAGCTTTTAAAACAAAGTAAAAACGAAATGACTTAGTGGATAATTTGACTTTGCTTCAGACTCGTTTGAGCAATATTTTAAAAATCGGACTGAACACTAAACCGGTCTTACAAAATTTTACTGGTCGGCAGTGGCGGTATTAAAGGGTGGGCAAGGGGGCAAATGCCCCCTGAAATTTAAAATTTGCCATGTATTTTTTAATTTTTCATGGTTTTTTTAAATTTTCTTATGGGTTTTTAAAATTTTGCCCATCCTTGGAATTTTTTTTCCATGGATTTTAAAATTTTGCCCACCCTTGATTTTTTTTTCTGGTACCGCCCATGCTGGTCGGACCGGAGTCAGACCGGATTTTTGACGAAATGTTCATTTATCAACGTAATGCTAAAAGAATTCCAACTTAAATACAACATAAGTTTAATAATATTAAATTTTAGCATCAATTATCTAAAATAAAACCAAATTCTAGCACAAAAGTTGTAACTTAAACAAGTTCTAACACCACTAATTCAAAATTTAAACACATTCAAATATTACCTAACATTAATACAAATCAAATACACACATTAAAATAAACACAAGTGAGAACCGTATAAAATTGAGATGAATGGCTAAGATTATTTCACTTTATTTTAATTTTAAAAGTAAATATAAAGGTATTCTTGGTAGTAAAAAACTAACACAACTACTTCAACCCTACCCATTACTTTCTCTATCATTTAAATTCTCAATATGTATTTCAAATGAATTGATTCATTAATATGCATTTCAAAATTACATAAATACCATCATTCAACACTTTTGTATATTTCAAATGAATTGATTCATTAATATGCATTTCAAAATTACATAAATACCATCATTCAAAAATAACCCTTGATCAAACTCATCTAATTGTTTAAATGGTTCTCATGGTTTTTTACAAATATTTGGTTATCGTACTAATTACCCAACCCTGTTAGACACTGTTAAAAAAAAAAGACAAATATTAGACAACGATCTAACCTAAGCTCGTGATTGTACTTTTCTGTACATGTTAGAATTTTGTTATACAAGTAATTAAAACATGTTCTATTCAGTACTAAAAAGTTTGAAAGCTTTTCTTTACAACAAAAGTATTAAAAATGAATAACTGAGCACTCATTATAATTAAATAAATATGATTTCACATGAAAATTACACTTTGATTAATCTTATATAACTGTCATATCGAACATGTTTAAATTCGTATGCAATGCATTAATTATTGCAACTTTTGTGTTTATTCATGAAAAAAAAAATAGTTTTCTAATAATTTTTTTTTATCCAATTAATTAACTTACCATAACTGATATATGGGTGATAATCCACAGCGGGTGGTGGTTTGTGGTGGAGGAATTGTCGGGGTTTGTACGGCTTATTATTTGGCTAAGAAAGGCGCCAGGGTGACACTTATTGAACGATCATCTATAGCGGGTGGTGCATCAGGTAAGGCCGGGGCCTTCCTTGCACGTCATATGTGTGATGGTGGCCCGTTGTCATCCTTGGCCCGTGCTAGTTTTGATCTTCATCGTTCACTAGCTGAGGAACTTGATGGAGCTCGATTATATGGTTACCGTCCGCTTACCACCCTCAGCGTCACCGTGGATGAATCAGAGCTGCCATCCGGAGGTTCTATTTTACCTCCGTGGGTGGATGGGCGAGTTAAACCTGGAGAAATCATTGGTACGTACTATAAAAGAATAACCTATTCATGTTTGTGTCGTTGTATAAGAATAAAGTAAAATATCATGATTAATTAGGGGTGTGATTAGGTCGAATTAATGCGTGAACTACTTGAAAATATCTGAAACCAACTCTCGCTTTGATAATTGTATTTATGTTCTATTATATGTTTTTGTTTGCTAATTTATGACATGAGGTTTACACCAAATTTCAGGGACTACGGAGACAACAGCTCAAATCGACCCACAATTATTCACACGCGCTTTATTAGGCAAGGTGGTGAAGGAGTACGGGGTGGAGGTTGTGACGGCAAAAGTGGTGAGTGTTGTGGTGGAGGAAGAGAGTGTGGTGGTGAAGGTGAACGGTGGTGGCGTTATCAGTGGTGATGCAGTGGTTTTAACTATTGGGCCATGGACTAGTAAATTTCCGGGGCTATCATCTACATTAAGGGTGTATGCTAAGAAGGTGCACAGCATAGTCCTGGAACCTAAAGATGGTAATGCAATCACACCTCATGCACTATTTGCAACTTACTCTCCGGCCCAAGGAATAGGCTCAATAGACCCGGATTTTTTCCCACGACCAACAGGTAACTTCAAAATCAGAACAATCGTCTGATAACTTATGAGGATGTTGATTTATCTAAATTTGAGTAAAACTGATGCGATGATACAGGAGACATGTATATATGTGGACCCTCTGTCGAAGTCGAGGTACCTGATGGACCAGAATTGGTTTTTCCTGATCCAGAATCAATACAGGTGCTTAAGAAAGTTGCAGGTATTGTGTCGAGCCATCTTGCTGAAGAACGTGTTAAAGTGAAAAGTGAGCAAGCTGGTTTAATGCCTTGTACTGAGGATGAGCTACCGATCATGGGTGAAGTTCCTGGTATGAAACATTGTTATGTGGCTAGTGGACATGGTTATTGGGGCATTTTATTTGGTCCGGCTAGTGGTGTTGCCATGGCAGAGCTTGTACTAGATGGGCATTCTAGCATCGTTGATCTTAGTTCTTTCGGTCCTGCTAGATTTGCTGGAAACGATAAATGAGTTCAATCTGATTTGCCAACATTGTATAACTTATGATTTTGAGTACCCTGTTGTCTTCAGATTATGCTTAAAGTGCAAGCTTATATACTTTCATGTACCATTACTTACATATTGTAATTGTATTGTAAGTTATCAAATTTCATAAAGAGTAATTTTGTTTCCATTCTTACTTTGTTTTAAATTGATTAGCCGCTAAAATTTGTTAAAACAAACAAATTAATCTAACTTTAATTGAGTTCCTTTAGTTCTGTTGTTTACATAACTTTCTAGTGAGTGTTTTTCACATATCAAAATTTCCCATATTAACATAAACTAACCTTTTGTCAAACCTCTAAAATGAAAATTTTGACTGATTTATAGATACATGCTTCTGGTTTACCTTGTAGTTTGAGGATCGAGTTTGTTGAGTGTTTGATATGCATATTTCAAGCCTCAAGTGACGTGTTTAATAGCGTCGCTTAGCTAAATAGTCCCCCCCCCCTCCCCCCTCTTTTTTTTGAACGGTTAGTTGTTAGTGGTTTTCATCTTAAGAAATACATCCAAGCGGGCAGCCGCCACCAAGATTAGTGTCACCAGATGCATAATTTGTTTTACCAGTAAAAAAAAATGGACTAACTAAATAATACGTACTTGAAACCCGGACCTCTGGGTCCGCTCCGCCTGTCAAATAAACCATCTAGATAAGGGTCTAATGTAAGCATGAAATTCACGATATATAGATATATATATCCAATAGTTAATCTTGTATATATCCACAAGATAGAATCTCGTTTCTTCAAGTAAATAAAACATGCTCTCTTTATTACTTGTATATTAAAAAATGAAGATTTTTTTATAGTGACAGTATTACTAATTTACTACTATATCAAATATGAATGATTGCCTCAATCATTGAGATTCACCAGAAATACATACAATAATTAATCTTTTATAATACAATCAAACTGAAAGTTTGTCCAAAAGCCTTCAGCCATTATATACAATTTTTGTAACATAAAGACTTTCATTGCGCAACTTTTTATTCAAGAAATTTTGGTATTATTCAACTGTTTGATTCAATGGGTGATAATGGGTCACAACATCAGCCACCGAAGCAAGTGGTGGTTTGTGGGGGAGGAATTATCGGAGTTTGCACAGCTTACTATTTAGCAAAAAAAGGCGCCAAGGTAACTCTCATTGAACGATCAACTATAGCTGGCGCTGCATCTGGGAAGGCCGGGGCCTTCCTTGCACGTTATATGTGTGACGGTGGGCCACTTTCATCCTTGGCCCGTGCCAGCTTTGATCTTCACAGTTCACTAGCTAAAGAACTTGATGGAGCTCGATCCTATGGTTACCAGCCCTTTACCACCTTCACTCTCATTGCAGATGAATCAGACCAGCCATCCAAAGGTTCTATCTTACCTTCGTGGATGGACGGCCCATTTAAGCAAGGAGAAATCACTGGTACTGCTTAATTTCAGATAACTATATTTGTTTTATGGTTTTAAAAAGTTGGGGCACGCAAATCCAGTTTTATATAAATAAAGCATTCTGATTGGTGGATTGAATGTAAGACCAACGGTGTTTTATTAAAGTTTAAGATTATTATTCATGTTCATGTAGTTGAGGTCAAAACTAATATTTCACAATCATTAAATTTTCATTTTTAATTAAAGGTAGCCTAGTGATTAACAGCTTGGACCTCTTGTAAAGAGGTCCCGGTTAAAAAAGGTCCCAGTTCGAATCCTGTTAGGTATAATCTTAGAAGTAATAAGGGAAAGGTTTAGAAACGGTCACGGAAGGTTAGGCCTCGTTCATCTAAGTCATAAGACTCGCTTCCCCGGCTAACCTGAATAGGAAAAACCTTAATCCGATTATTTGCATCAGTTGTCTCTTATGAATTTGGACCTGTTATTTAAGGTACTATGGAGAGCACAGCCCAGATCCACCCACAGTTATTCACATGTGCTTTATTAGCCAAGGCGGTGAAGGAGTACGGGGTGGAGGTTGTGATTGCAAAAGTGGAAAGTGTAGCAGTGGAGGAGCAGAAAGTGGCGGTGAAGGTGGACAACGGTGGAGTTATCCGTGGTGATGCAGTGGTTTTGGCTCTTGGGCCGTGGACTAGTAAGCTTCCGGGGATATCATCTAAATTTAGGGTATATGGTAAGAAGGCAAATAGCATAGTCCTGGAACCAAAAGATTGTGATATAATAACTACTGATGTGCCATTTTCTACTTACTATCCAGAACTTGGATTCCCGAATTTCTTTCCACGTCCAACAGGTAACTAGCCCATCTTTAGGTTTTACTCAAATGACTAAATGCAAATAAAAAGTTATTACATATTGAGTAAAGTTGATCTAATGATACAGGAGAGGTGTATATCTGTGGACCGTTCCCTGTGGACGTCGAGGTCCCTGATAGGCCAGATTTGGTTTTTCCTGACCCAGAGGCAATGCAGATGCTCAAGAGAGCTGCAGGTATTGTCTCGAGCCATCTTGCTGAAAATAGTGTTAAGGTGAAAAGCGAGCAAGCTGGCTTGCTGCCTGCCACAGATGATGAGTTACCAATCATGGGGGAAATTCCAGGAATGAAAAATTGCTATGTGTCTACTGGACATTGTTATTGGGGCATTTTATTTGGTCCGGCTAGCGGTGTTGCCATGGCAGAGCTTGTGCTTGATGGTCAAGCTAGCATCCTTGATCTTAGTTGCTTCGCTCCTAATAGATTTGCTGGTAAAGATAAATAATCAGCTCAAATCTTATTTGCACACATTGTGTATGTTTTGATTTCTTGAATACAAATGTCGTTTCAAAATTTTATCAAAAGGCAAAGTGACATGTACCATTTCGATTTCACATTGCAATTGTGTAGTAAGAAGTTTTCAAATCCAATAATGAATGTTTTAACTCTTGATTTGAAACGTTTTATCTACGTATTTTAGTTAAACCTTTACATTACAAAACTATTAACCTTTTAAAGTTTGTTACCCGCTTGTTACATAATCTACCCATAGAACAAGCATAAAATGATAATGAACTTCTCGGTTTATACAAATTGTTCTTTTAAAAGTACTATGCCTGTACAAAATTTGAAAGTTTAACAAGCATATAGTTTGATTAAAAAAATATATATATATATATACACAATTGACCTTAAACCAAAAAAAACAATTCAACTTTGATTAAGTTTGCTTCATTGCTTTCACAATATACGAAAGGCTTGCTATCTTGATTAGTTCTTTTTACTTTCATAAAGCCTCTAAAAGGAATTGAAATAATAATAAATTTAGAGTTGTTAAATCGTGTCTTAACAAATTCGGAATGCACGATTAACACAAGTATCAAACATGAAAACGACTTGTTTAACACTTGACATTGGTGGTTTGAACGTGACAGTTAAATGTTTTGTGTAACAAAAAAGTTAAATGATGAACCCTAGAATACTAAAAATTATTATTTATAAAAAAGTATAAAATTGCATAGTGTATTTTTTCTTTCAACAGGTCTTAACAGGTATCCAATTTGCCAGCTTATATCGATCTTTAGATGCATCTTGTCTATATGTCACCCAACAATGCAAAGTAATTCATGGGCCTCACCTTGGGTTAACCTCCAACGTATTTTTTACGTGTTTGATGTTTACATTGTGATTTTAACCGAGGAAAACAACTCATCTCGATAGTCAAGACCCACCTCTTGGCTTTAAGGTGCAACACTGATGAGAAGCGAGTCAACCTTCTCTTTGTGAGCTGCTGGAACTCAAGTTTGCTACATGAGACCAAGGAAAATAACCTAACATATATTAACCTTAACATGACAAAAAATAGAATTCAAGTTCTATTCAACCAAATTCATATACATTCACATTCTGGTAACCAAACGGCCGCTTAAGGCTTAAGGGAGTGAGGCGGAAACACAGGTGTCGTCGGTCTATTCCGCTGGTTACACCACGCCTCTTGGGCGGCCTGCACCATTTGGAAATTGGAAGCCTCAACAACTTGCAGAGGATGCCGATCTCACTCTCCTTTTCCTTTAACTTTCTTTTACAACCAATCATTTATAGTTATTTGTCACAACTCACAAGTCCTCCATCCATCTAAGTTGTTCCACTCCCCCATTTTTAAATAGTATCTTGAGGTATGACTTGGCGCCACATAGTACAAATCCTAACCATCACCAAATGGTCTAGTGGCAAGAAGGTCTATTTCCTCACAAGAGGTCAAGGGTTCGAGTGCTACCCTAGGCATATTTGGGGTGGCCACAGGTATTTAATTTCCACCTATGGTGGGTCTGGGTGAGTTTTTCCCTCCAGATCTCTGGGTGATAGGGGTTTCTCATCGAGGGGTTTAAATTGGGGGCGAGGGGGCTCTCTAGTGCGGATCCGGTTAAGACAACGTATGCTAGACCTCCCGATATTCGCGAGTAATCCACACCTTTAAAAAAAAAATTTATTTATAACTTATAAGTAGGCGGGATATATAAAACTTTTTAATGTCTTGAATAGAGTAATATCATTGGTAATTGTGATCGCACAGATTAAAGTGATAAATTGGTTTATGTGAAAAAAAATTTATAATTAGTTTGACCATGAAATATCGACTTGTAGTATATTTTATTTGTTTAATTTATATAGTATTTAAAGGCCGGGATCAGTATCATACAATCATCGAATCAAATCAAGTATATACGAATCAAGTAGCATACTTTAATTTTGTTTATTGTATGTACGTTACTTTTATTTTTTATAATTCGTATACTAAACCAGCTTAATCCGGTTGCTGTCATATATAATGGACATTTGTACATAGTTTGTTACATACAATGTATATTTGTGCATAGTTTCTTATATTTTAGAATATTAATTCCAAGGGTTTAATTTAACAAAAATTACTTGGTAACCCGCTAAGTATTCGACCGGTAATCCGTTACATGAATCGGACATAATAACAAATTACTTACATATAAGAAACAAAATTGAATTACGCGATACACTATGACCATTCATGTATAGTTGGTTACATTCTGGGACACTAAGGCCTTTACCAACAAGGCGTCGTGGGGACGTCGTAAACGACGCTACTGGCACGAGCACGTCGTGCATGGCCGTGTCAAGGCTCGTCGACATTTAGAAGAGACACGACAAAGAGGGGCTGTGTGGATCCATGCGGAGGTTTTCTCTTTTTTTTTTTTTTCTTTTTTTTTTCATCATATACACATATATATGGATACAACATATTATTGTTTAGTTTTATGTCTTCAAAAATGTTTTTATTATAATAGTTGACAGTTGTTTTCTTATAATAATTGTATGTTTTTTGTGTAATAAATAGAAGTAATGTTTTATTTAATTTTGAGTTAAAATAAAATGGAAATTTTAAAAAAGTGGATGATGAAGAGAAAAAATGTTCCTTGATTGTAGGGGTATTCTTGAGGGTGTTTTTGGAACAGTAATAATGAAGAGAGAAGATACTCATTGTTGTAGGAGCCCTAATACCTATTTAATAACGTAAGTGTTTGATTATGTGTTTAAAATCATATAGATATAGATATAAACTAGTCTTAAGCCCTGCACGTTGTCGTGGATATTTGTTTATTTTTTTAATGGTAATAACACAACAAACATTATAGATATATTTGTTAAAATTTTTACCATATCAAACTATAAAATATATATTTTTCATATTTTTGAAGTTATTGTTTCTGTTGTTGATGATAAAAATATATGTCGAGATCTTATTTCTTATTTGTTTAAAGTCGTTAATGGTGGGGAAATGATGTTCATGGCTGGTTGGTTTTTTTTTTGTGAAGTTATGTAAATACTTTGGTTTTTGGAGTGTGTATTTTGTTTTTGTTGGCTTTGTAAATAAGCAAAAATTTAATGGTAATTACAAATTTGTCATGTTGGATAAAGACAAAAATAGATAAGCACTCCCACCATTGTAAATTTAATTTTAAAGAGCACATGAGTCCGTTGATCTATTTAAAAGGATACAACGGGTAATACACCGTAATGTTGCCTTTCAAAAAAAAATACACCGTAATGTCATTATGCGAGGATTTATAAATATAGTTTTTAAATGTCTTAATTTTGATACATAAAAAAGATTAGCGACGCAACTTGCTGTCCAATTGTCTTCTCTTTTTATGTAATTACTTTATTTGATAAAAACGAAAATATTGATCCAAATAATAATAATAATAATAATAATATATATCTATACTCCTTTATAAAGATTATCCACCCCCCTTCTTTTAGAAATAGTTACACAAATGTTACTTTG
>JAOXNX010000031.1:15058084-15072316 GCA_028566075.1 Solidago caesia
TTAGAATATCTTGTTTTACATTATTCTATATCCGCAACAACCTTGTATTTTGTTTATTCATTCAATAAAGAAAATACTTTTGAAAATTACTTATTGCTTGTTCTTATTTACTTTACTTTACATTCGTGTACTAAAGTAGAAGATTAAAGTTTATTTAGTTCTTATTGTTTGTTTACAAAGTTTGTTTACACTTTGATCATTATTGACATAGAGGTGTCTACGTTTGTACCATCACTAAAAAGTTGGGACTAACAATTGGTATCAGAGCAGAAAGTTTAAACTCATAAACTTGATCTGTTGTGATGGCTGATAACGTAAATGATCAACCAAATCCTTTGGTACCTACTTCTTCTAATACACCACCTTCTCCAACAAGAAGAGGTCCTACACCTCCTCCTGTTTTTACTAATACACCTCTTCCTACTGCTCCTCCTACACCATTTTCATCTCAAAATGTTCATGTACACTTTCCTAACAATCCTGTTCCTAGATTTAGTAGGGACAGTGAAATGTTTGTTACATGGAAAGCTTGCATGATCAAATATATAGCTGGAGTGGAAAGAAATTTGTTAACTATTTTAAAAGAAGGACCATGTGTTCCAGGAAATGTCTCTGCAGTTGTTTTAAATCCTGATGAAACTCAAAGATTTCAGCCTAAGGTCAAAGATCATTGGTCTGAAAAGGATCATAGAATGGTAGACTTAGATAATAAGCTAGAAAATATGATTCTGGCTGTTGTCCCTGTGTCTCTAGTTACTTTCCATATTTTTAATTGTCAAATTTTATTACATCTTTAATTTAATACCTTATCATATTTTGAAATTTTAAGAACACCCATTTCTTTAATACAGTAGAGATAGTAATTACTTAGATGCAAATTCTCGAATTAATAGCCTTTGGAGAATGCATTGAGCTTGATAGCCAGCCAAAGCAGTAGCTTATTTTGAAATTAAGGTCTTATTAATATTATCATGGCCATATCATAGATAAATTTCTTTTCTGATTATCACATGTTGCCTACCTAGTTACCATTATATTTAAAAACCAACTTTGGTTTGTGAGAGGCAAACCATGTAGCTAAAAGTACAATCATATATGCATAAAATACAAGACATATATACAATACATATATGCATTATGGAAAGTTCCAGACAGAGTTTTCACGACCGGACCGACCGGCCGGACCGGTTAGGGCGGGAACCGGATATAACAGCGGTCCGGTTATAGGTGTTGAATCGGTCATGCACTTGGCCGGCCGGTTGAATCGGAAACCGGTGGTTGGAGCGGGACCGTCAGTTGGACCGGCTATTCGGTTTTTGACTTGCCGGATGTTTTTCACAATCCCAGTCATTGATTCCTGTTGCAAATTCCGGTGTCCAACATGGAGAGCTTTAGTACCGGCGATTTCCAACGAGACTTTGAAAGGACAGAATCTTGATTGTTATATCTAAAAAAATTCCGCCGGAGGAAGGAATTCCCGGCGACTAGATCTAGGAAAGGACAGAATCTTGAATGGAGAAAGTGCTTCCATTTTCGTATGTAAAGAAAATGGAGAGGTTCGTTAAAAAACAAAAAAAAGAAGATAAGGGAAAAGTAAATGAATATGTGTATACCTGTTGTATAGTTTTACCCACTGTTGGTGTTTCATGTTTTCTATAAGGCAGGAGTGGGGAAGGCTGGCACGTCCCTCCTGTCAGTTTTTTTGGCTTTTCTTTTTTTTTTTTATTTAAATTTATATTATTATTTATATTATGTGTGTGTAGTATTATTATTATATTTATAAAAGGAAGAGGGCATCTACGTTAATTTTGGAACGGTACTAGGTAAAAAAGTGCAAAAAGGTGGAGGGAAGTTAGGAGGGCACGCCCCCATTCCCTTTAGTCTTATCATTCATCATATATAAATTTGCAAACAGTAGGTCACCTACTGTAAGTATTTATTGACGATGGCGTTGACCGACTAAGGGTAATCTAAGATGGCGGAGGATGATGGTAGATAATTTGTGATTGAGAGGTGAGTTTGATGCTTACAAGATTTTTTGGGTTTCATCCCTTTTCATTTCTTCCTCTGTTTTGGTTTTTGATTTTATGTATACTACAGTTAAATGGTTTGGTAAAGGATTTTTTGTTGCCAAACTTGTATATATAAATAATATATTTGGGCCCATCATATTCACTAAAGAACAAAAGAAAGTAATATGTCGGACATCGGCAAGGAAACCAAGGATCTTGATGATTCTTGATGTCGTGTTCGGCAAAGAACAGGGGAGGAATGGATGGGTTTCGGTGACGACTGCCAACTAAGCATCCGGGGTTCGGCGTTTTTGTTCCATACCTAATGCTCTAACATCAAGTCGGCTAGTAATATTGATATAGATATAGTTATGTACTAGAATATAATATATAATTACTATAAGACATAATATTGATAGATAGGTGATACGTATATAATCATATTGAAAATATAGTAATCTTTAGATAATATAGTTATAATTAGATTATTTCCCGCGTAATACGCGGTAAAACAAATATAACTAATCACATGATACTGTTTGGTCATAAATCAAATGTCCACGTGCCACCATTTATGGTCAGGCCCACTGTTGTATCTTAAACAAAATGGGATCAAGGTTCAATCATCATCTCAGACAAGATTTAACCTATACTTTTGAGAGGACGGTTTAGATGATTTAACCGGTGCATTATCTTCTTGCAGGATGGAGAATGTAGGTACCAATTAGGTACAAGATATTAATTAAACCCAATTATCCAACATTGCAATTGCAATATTATTGTGTGTATCCATCAAATTACAACTAAATAGTGCTATTTTTAATTAAGGAAAGAATGTTAAGTGTAAAGTCGATGGAGACTTTGTGTCGTGTATACTTAACATACATTCATGGGTTTCACTCTATGTCAAAAAGTCAAATTATCATTAATCTACTATTATGTTTTATTGAAAGGCAATATATCAATAGCATGAATCAAAAATTGATAATAAATTTATGAAAGTTTAACAGTAATGAAATTGTAGTTACGATTAGTTAATGGTAGATTTTTCATAATTACATTAAGTAACATATACTTTTAGATTCACTTTCCAAATACTTAGCCATGATCTTTATTTATTAACATAAAAAGATCGGTGTTTATTAATAATAAAAAAAATAAAATTATTATAATAATGCTAATTGTATTTTGAGTAATTATATAAAATTAAAGGATTAATATTGTGTTTGACCAATAATAAAGTCAATGATGACATCATCATTTTGATCTAATGGTTTTAATCAAAAGTTGAAAATCATTTAAGGGTCTACATTCCTCCAATTATGAATTAAGTTTTCTCTTTTATTATATACTAGATTATTTTCCCGCGTAATACGCGGACTAAACAAGTTATATTTTTACGATAACAAAATTAATAGTTATAAATAAGACATGTTGAAATACGATGATATTATTATTCAAAAAACGTTTTGTATCGAAGTTAATAGAATATATATGTTATATATCTTTGTATAATGATGGTGTAAAGTTAAATATAGATACTACCTGTTGAAAAATGATGCTATTATCATTTGAATATGGTTTTTATTGTATATGGTTTGTAACATATGTTTCTTATATCTTTATATAATTACGATTTAGAATTAAATATGTATAAAAAATGTTCATTTAGTGTAATATTTCATCCATCCCAATTTAGATGTTCTTGTTTGTCTTTTTAGTCTTATTTTTTCAACTTTGACAATAATTTTTTTTTGGTTTATATAATACTTGATGAAAATTATATCAACGTAAATACATTTAAAACCCAATCCATTCATACACTTTACATCAAATATTTATATAACACAAACAAATATATTACGTTCAAAGTTAAAAAAAGATATCCAAGTTAAAGTCAAACTATAATATTTAAATTGTGACCGAACATGTTATTCTTAAAAGTGAACATTATTTAAAACAAACTAAATAGAAAAATATTTATCTTGGGATGGATAGTTGTATTTTTTGTAACCTAAAAATAATAATATGTTTGTATAAATAATGCTTAACAGAAAATTTTTATTTGTACTCCTATTATTCATAAGGCTTAAAGTCAATGAGTGTATTGTATTTTTTTTTCCTGAGTGTTTGTTTTTTAATCAGGTATATATATATTATTTAATTGAGTCATTATACACTTGATTTTTAATGTCTCGTGATATTTGTGGATAAACTTAGCTGAATCTTAATACAATTCATTTAACTAATCTAATATTCATCAAAAAAAATCATAAAAGAATACAATGATTCAAAATGTGATTATCATTTATGTTTTTTCATATATTACATGGTATTGGAGACTGATTATATTAATTAATATTAGATTATATTATTAATAGTTAACCGAAAAGAGGGTCCAAATAACTACAAGGTGAAGGTAAAAACTTTTAAAGTGTGTTTCATGATTTATTTATATTTGAAGTCGTTGAATATATATATTTATATTGTTAAATTGAATTTATGAATATAAAGAAAAACTAAATATAATTTTCTTAAACTAATAATAAATATAGAATATAATGATTCAAAATGTGATTATCATTTATTTTTTTGATATATTCACACGGTACTGGAGACTGGTTATATTAATTAATATTAGATTATATTATTAATAGTTAATCGAAAAGAGGGACAAGATGACCACGAGGTGAAGTTATATAATTAAATTGAATTTATGAATATGAAGAAAAACTAAATATAATTTTGTTAAACTAAATAATAAATATATAATATATAATACATACCAAATTTATATGCATTTAAAATAAATGTGAATTTTTGAATTATTCATTTTAATTTATGACATCAACGATCTAATCCAAGAGTTCTAATTCAATACTTGAAATTCATACCATGAATTCTTCATAACAATGACAACCTTCATATGATGTTAAGGATATCCTGATGTTGGTTAAAAATATATATTTTACTTGATTATGAATGGTAACCTCCATCTGATGTTGCTATATAATTAAAATCATATGATGTTACAGTATAATTGAAATCATGTAATTTGTAGCGTCCATAAAATTTATTGTTTTTATTAGATTGTGTTTTTTATTTTAAGTCTGTATTTTTTATATTTAAATTTTAATTGAAAGGGAATGTTAACGTAAATGTCATTAAAAGGGAATGTAAATATAAATGTCATTTACTAATTTAGTATTTAGTGATTTAGTAAATAAATCTAAAAAAGGTAGATGAGGTAAGCAAATCAATCTAAAGGCTATTATTTCATCTTACTTTTCATCCAAGGGTTATGATTTTTTCAAAAAAGAATTTAGGACCCTGTTTTATAATTATTGGGAGATTATAAGGGATTGATAATTCCTAAAAATGCTCCTTTGACTTAAAATAATATCTCCCATCATTTCAAAACAAATATGACAAATTCAATTGTGTTTCGTAACATACAAAAATTTGTGTATATATATATACTAGTCTTGATACCCGTACGATGTGCGGATTTACTATATATATTGTATGATTGATCTTTTATAAAGAAAGTAAAATTTGAACATACTCCAACTCATGCATTTGGTCTCTTTAATGATAGCCTAACAGTAAGAATGACATTTGTAATGGTTTTACCTAATCAAAAGTCATGATATAAGCAGAAACATAGATATATCATTATTATTATTTATTAATTAATTTAACATGACTTATGAATTATAATAAATAAGTTTTACTTTTATATATTAAATTACCAATACAATATGTTGTAAATTATCAATTACCACCGAAAATAAAAATGATGATGACGATATATATTTATGGCAATAATGAAGATAACAATATTTTTAATACAAGAGTTGTAGCTATATTAGGTATCTATATCTACATATTAATTAATTAAAAGTTTTAATTATTTATTTATGATATCTAAACGATAAAAAAATTTTAAAACAAAATTTAAAGGACACGTGTCGTTTAAATAATACGTCACGTGTCAATCAAATAATGTCCAATCCTGTTTTAGTATATTGGTAGATAGAAGTCATAGTATTCATTATATTAAAACATTTAAAATATATTTACATCTACCATAATAATCATTATTATTATTATTATATACGAAGTATTTGATTTCCATTAATTAATTAATCCATTAAGAAGAATTTATATTAATAATTATATTCATAAAGTTTTCGACGTAAGATGTTTTATAATTTAGAATATGAATTATTTAAAAATAAATATACACAATATGTTTAGTTGATAAATATAACATAACTAAAAATTAGGAAACTTAATTTATAATTTAATGTGACACATGTCGTTTAAAGAATGCGCCATGTATCACATCAAGGATGTTACAATCATGTTTTAGTATATTGCTGATATATATATATATTAGGTCAAAATTTACATAACACAAAAATCGTATATATAATTCAACATTTACTATTTAAATTCAAATCAGTATTTGTTTAAATTCAAAATTTCTAATTCAAATTCAAATAAATATTTCTTTAAAATCAAATTAAAAATCTAGTTCATATTTATTAAAAACCATATTAATGAGAAATTGACCGTAAGTTTAGGAATGAAGTATTTTCATTTAGTTAAACATATATATATATATATATATATATATATATACTAGACGTAAGCCCGCGCGATGCGGTGGCGATGATGGTAGCAGTGGTGGTGGTAACGGTGACGGTGTGGTAATGGCGGCGACAGGTGGTGGCGGCGGCGGCGGTGTGGTTATTAATGTAAAAATAATTGAAGTAAAAGGGGTAGTGTAGTTATTTTAAGGGTTAAAAGATGTATATTGTAATTAATAGTTATTTTAGAGTTGAGGGATGTATATTGTAAATAATTTCATTAAGGGTATTATAGGAATATTAGGTGGAGATATTTAAATTAGTTAATAAATGATAGGGGTAATTTGAGAATTCAGTAGGCTTTTTTGAGAAAAATGGGAGGAAGGTTGCTCTTTTATTAAGGAGTATAGATATAGATAATGTCTTGTTATGAAAATTAGGATGGTAAACTTGTTAATGTGAAAACAATAAATTGTTTCTAATGATTCCTTACATTTTTATTTTATTTTTAGTGGCTTTTACGATATTTGATGGTTTTACTTTTCATGTGATCTTCGGGAGTTGTTGATGGTCACCAGCAATCTCGACCCGCATATACGTGGCCGGATGAGTCGAATCTGTCGAGGGAGCGGTAGGTTCAGTTAGTGAAAGTAACAAACCCGATCTCATAAGTGTGGGCTTTTTCTTAAATAATAGAGTAGCTATTTACGTTATCATATATACATATATATATATATATATATATATTTTTTATCATTTAATACATAATAATGATAAAAGTATAAAGATGACTAATAGGTACATGATAAAGGTTCTTGCGAGAATTTTTTTTTACTAGAACCGTTAGAACTTTAAAATTATGTATTAAATTACACGTTTTTAAGTTCATTCACATTTGAAAAATCATATGAGAACAAAAAAAATTATTAAAAACATGTAAAAGTACTTATAACTTGATATGTTCATATGTGAATGATCCATGTGAACAAATTTATTTACATATAAACAGATCAAAATATACATAATTTTATATGCCTTTAACAATTTTTTTTTATTTTCGTATGAACTTTTTATTCACATGTGATCTAATACTTTCGTAATTACAAAAAAAATATCCTTCATAGGTATATCACTTTTTTTTTTCTTTTTCATATACTCACTACTAGTAAAATCAGATTTTTTTTTTTACTTGCCCTTCCAAGATCACGAAGCATATTCCATACCTATATCTAACCATCTATATCTACACGTCCATTCATCACTTCCCAATTCCTCCCCAAACCAAACAAACCGTTAACAAAAACATGATGGATCCAGGAACCGCCCCCACACCACCACCCCCAACAACCACCACCACCACAACCACAACCCCACCGTCACCTGGCGCCTTACATTCAACAGACACACCAGTAGCAGCCATACAACGCTGGGGGTTTGTTATATCACAGCGTTATCAACACCTCCTTGACAAGTCAACGCCTTTTTTACTTTACCGGTGGATCGGTTTCTTTGTGATCGCAGTTATATACACTATACGTGTTTTAGTTGTTCATGGGTTTTATGTGGTCTCTTATGCTTTAGGGATTTATATCTTGAATCTTTTGATTGGCTTTTTATCTCCTCAGGTTGATCCTGAGTTTCAGGATGTTTCCGATGGCCCGGTTTTGCCTTCGAGAAGCTCCGATGAGTTTCGGCCCTTTGTTCGCCGTCTTCCCGAGTTTAAGTTTTGGTAATTTTGTTGTTTTTGTTTTGTTTTTTGATATTTGTGATTATGTTGTTTAGTTATTGTGATTTAATTGGACTATTTACTATGTGATCAACTGAATTACAAGTAATCGAAAAATTAGTTTAACTATTAGAAATTAAGGATCAACTTTAAAGTTGTCTTGCGTGTGGAACAGCAATGCTGAGGGTACACACGCAGGACGATATGTAGAAGGGAATTCTTAGCTTAGAGGGGTCGGTATGGAGCTTGTGAGAGCGGCGTGAGGTGACCTGTACGTGCGGGAAAGGTGGATGAACATTATTAAGTGAGAGTGAAGAGGGAACTAAGACCGTGAGTGATGAAACGAAGAGGTGTGGCCTGATGCATAATCTGTTTTGCGTGATAAGGGTGCGTGACCATACTATAGAATTTTAGCGAGAGGTGTGTAGGTGTGTGGTGTCACACAACCTACTTTTTACTCTTAGGAGAGTGTCTGCCCATATTGGGTAACATGACCATACTTGTCGTCTCACTGAGTTTACGTTTTTTTGGTAATTACGGTTTCGATAGTATTAAGTTGGCGATGACTAACTGATTAAGTTAGTTTTGATTTAGGTTTTTGATAGGTTAGGATCATGTTCTGAACCTAGGTGCCGAAAAATATATACGGAAATTAGTGATGATAATGAAACTTGGTTTAGAATATTTTGCTTGTAGCATAATCGAATGTCTTAAATCTGGATGTTTGTTGTAATTGATGATGATGATTTCGAAGGCTACTGACCAAACTGTTATGTTGCTGATGATTATGATTGTAGTGATGTAATTGCAAGCATGATTGAGAAATATTTAGGTATTTGATCAAGTGTGGGGTATTGGGTGGAGGTGTTTTACTGGAACATGTGTTGTGTGGCCTGTGCATGTTGGTACCAATGCGGTACCGGGGATCGAGGGGTTCCCTCCAATTTACCCTCTTTTTTTTGTAGTGATGTAATTACTTGAATCTACTCGCTGATGATAATTAGCCTTGAAGACGAGTTAGGGTTGTAAGCAATTGATGACAAGCAAATTGGTAAGTTTTAATATTGAAGTTTAATAAAGTTTTTGAAATTGTGCAATATATCAGGATCACATTGAAGCAAGTGAATTTCGACCTTAAAAATACTAATTCTATTGGTTATTCAAGTCCTTTTTGTGTATTCTGAATAATGGAATCGCTAGATTTAAATAGTGCTAGGAAATATCATGTAACCGGCTTATTTAGTTGCATTTTCTGTAATGAAAAACTCAGCATGTCAAAGGGGAGTGCCTTTGCTTGTTCAAGTTTTCATGTCTTCATGTTGATGAAATCGGGAAAGCCCTTTTGAAGGATAGATTTGTGTATTGATGCATTTTGACTGAATAAGCTTCTCATGACTCATGAGTTACTAGTTTCATCAAAGTTGTATTGTATACATACATACACACTCCACTGAAGCACTGATACCTTTGAACCTAGGACCAACTTGATGTATTCCAGCAGTAGCATCACCCTTTAAAAATAATAGGGGTTGGGTTGATTGTAAGAGCAGAACCATAAGAAAAAGGGGTGAAAGTATATTCGATAGGAATGTATGCTTAAACCGAGAGCAAATTTGTTGTCCTTTAGTGTGATTAGCATTTCTCATACTTACTGTTATTATGAGGGGGGCTTCAATCGATAGTCACTAATGGGGCTTTTAAGTTGTTGATCTGTTAGTTTGAAGAATTGAAGATCATGTATATTTGCCGTTTAAAAATAGTTAGGCATGATTTTCCATCATTATACTCTTATCAGCTGTCATGTAACAATTATTATTTGCGGTTACCATTGTGATGTTATCTGTCTTGGGACAGTGACCTTATGACTGTTGTAAGTTGGCTCTAATATAAAGATGCATGATTTCAAGTCAAATGTTTATTGCAGTCACAAGCTTTTCTCTTTGACTTTTTAATAATCTTGTTCTTCATAATAGGTACTCGATCACAAAAGCCTTCTGCATTGCTTTCGTGCTGACATTCTTTTGGGCATTTGACGTGCCTGTTTTTTGGCCTATACTCCTTTTTTACTGGGTTATCTTATTCGCTCTCACCATGAAGAAGCAGATACTGCATATGGTCAAATACAAATATGTCCCATTTTCATTTGGAAAACAGGTACCCAGAATACCCATTTTACTTCAACATTGCAGCTACTTCATTATACAGTTATTTATCTAGTATTTTCTTCTGCAGAGGTACGATGGAAAGAGGGCAACTTCAACTGAGAGTGCAAGTCTTCTTCCTAGAGACTGAAAGTTTGAACGATTTCATAGTTTTCATCTCCTGTACTACCCTCTCAAAATACACCTTAGTAGGGATTGCAGTTAACCGTAACTTTTTAATGGTTTGTTCCTTTAGAAAGAATCATTTCGTACAGGTTTTTTATTGACCGTATTATCATAGACAAATGAAGCTTAAGTTTTTTGTAAGGGCTGCACATTTTAATATCATGAACATGTGGAAATCTCACTGCCTTCACTTTTTTCATTGTTTCGCATGTGCTGCATGTAGAGGGGGGCAAAATCAACCCGTTTACTTATGGATAGATAGATTTGGCTCCGATTTATCTTAAATGGATGAAACGGGTCACAGGATGCCAAAAGTTAATGTTTGATGCGTACTAGTATTATAAACTGTTTTAGTGTCAAAGATTTATAGAGTTTTATTGTAACACTATTGTTCTGAAAGCATAATTAACATATAAATTAGAACATTATTTTTTTTAAGATATAAGCTAAAGTATTTGCCAGGCAACTTTGACTTACGTGGCCTGTTTAAAACGGATATGTTTGGGGTAACTGATCAAAAGGGGTTTGGGTAGGTGGGGTTGAGCTGAATTACTTGAAATACTCCATTGTTCAATTTTGTTTAAATATGTACTAGTAGATAGGGGTGTTAAAAACTATCCTTATTCGAAATTGTTATCCGAAAATCTGATACGATTTTATCCGAAAAGTCGGATGGATATTCGAACTTGTAACTCAAAGATATAAGAAATCAAACAAGTTATAGACTCGTGCTTTTAGTTGACAACTGGGTTTTTCCAAACAATGCAAATATTTATTTATATATACTAGCAATTGACAACGCAGATACTGTTCTGCAAGAATTGTGTTTCAAGTATAGTATTTTTCAAGCATTACAATTTTATCATTTTTCGTCCCAAACACGAACACAGAAAATCGAGACCCTTGTGCAAATCCAATGGAGATTATCTTCCAATTATGTATCAATACCAAACATCAAACAATAGAAGTTTCGATCTATATATGCACGTACACCCAAGAACATCATCAAGCTGGATTGTAATACCCATAAATACCATAAAACGTCTGTCCAGCGGTGAGGATTAGCAGAATCACTGCTGCGAAAAACGAAATAATGGCCCAAGGATTGCTAAAATAATTATGCATTAAGCTCGCCCGCCATGAGTTCCACTTGTGGTTATAAAACCGATTTACCTTTTCTGACAACTCTGAAAGATAACTGTTGTTGATGTCAAAAACGACTTCTTGACACAACCGGTTAAACAGATCAGCCACGTCAGCATCACTCCCTAACCAGTGCTCGATAATCCCACAGTAATGGAGGTACCCTACATCTTCCTGCGAGTTTATCAAATTGTCCATGAAGATCACATATGATGTAATTTCGCTCCCGCAGTCTAAATGTGACTGCTCGAATGCTATTAGGTTAAGAAAAAGTGATTTGGTTCCATCATGGATTAACAATCGGGGTATCTTTAGAACCCCGTCTTTGAACTTTATATCCCAAAAACGATCTGTTTTTCTTTTCTTGAACTTGATTCCTGCATCTTTGAGCTCGGTTACACAATGTATAAGCTGTGTCCTACGTTTATCAGCAACCCGACTACTGTGTGACCATCTCTTGATCCATCTTCTTGGTTCCATCTGTGGCCCTCTCCTTAATAGGCTCTGCCTAAACACATGAAGGCAGTGAAGATAAGATTGGTCAGATAACGGGTCAAACGTGCTGGTGAACCCAAGTGATGATACCATTTTGTTCCGGTCACTTTTCGTCAATGGTTCGTCTGTTGGCATTAACGGGTCAAAAAAATGTAGAGCAAGTCTTGCAACTAGGCCTCCAGTTTGGTCAGGCTGACCAAACTGCAGGCCTAATAACGTGTCAAGTATGAACATAGGAATCTGATTCTCCAACATTATCATATCTCGTTGAATTGAGTGCATAGATCCCCTCATTGCAAACACAGGATCACATCGAGCATAACCGAGCTTTATAAACCCCTCAGCAGCCCCACGAAAAAGCTCAAGAACAAAACACCCATCAAGAACCATCATTTCTACAAAGTCGTTACTGCTAACAGTAATCTGCCCTTCATAGCAATCCCGTGCCCTTTCTTCAAGTTCTTTAATAGAATCAAGATATAGTTTAGCATCTTGATTACCACGTTTAAGAATTTGATAAAATGCCCGCCATTTATGACGCTCCATGGGTCGAAGGCGCTTTTTTCCATGATGGTAAGGACCTAAAGAAACGATATTTGGGATATAAGCTTTATCTTCACCATCACGTAAATACTGAGGAACTCTATAGATGCATAGTTTTCCCCATGTTCCCGCCACATCATCTTGTTGGGCAAGATCGAGTTTTTCTCTTACTGTGATCATCCATTCAGATTCTGGTGATTTTGGACCTTCTTTCGAGTTTTCAAAATCTACATTGATCTCTATCTGAAGTTCATTGGACGGCTGTCGAGTGTCTAGGCCTAGAAACTCGACTGAACGGCTAGAACTCGGTATTCTGGCATCTACAGTTTCTTTGAGTTTTAGAGTAATAAGGTACCAGCTTAATAATTCCTTGTTGAACACAGCAACCATTTTCTGTGTTCAAGAAAAAGTATGCTTACAAGCAAAAAATGAAACTTAATAAGATTTTATTTCAAGTCTTTGCAAAAAAAATAGAATGCTTTCAAGAAAGTGACATTACAACTGCACAAATAATGAATATTTGGATCTGATCTAATCCAATAGAATGCATAGAAGCAACCCCTATTGACTTTTATAATTAAAACAGATAATGGTCTTTTATTAGAGCCTTAAAAAACATTCAACTAGAAAGAAAACACGTTTTTCTACTCCAATACTCTTTTCGTCCCAAAATAAGTGTCCATATAAAAAACCAAAAGTTTTTAGTAATATGATGATAATTGCATAAACTACTAAAAAACAGTATTTTGAAAAGTTGTATTAACGGTAAATTGGTAAATTTAGAAGTAGACAGTTATTTTGAAACAAAACAAAATAAAAATTTCGACACTTATTTTAGAACGGAAGGAGTAATAAACTTTTCAAAAAAAAGTTGGTTTCTAGGACATTTAACTTAGATCCATTTCCATTCTAATGGACCCTACTTTCATCCTCTCAACTAAAATCCCATTCCCACCTATGAATATAATATGCTTTCATTTGTCACATTTTCTTGCATGATTAAAAAACCATGTGCATTTTCATAAAGTATTGGTCATTTTTAAAAGGTGATAGTTCTTTATTAGTGTTGACTTTTGACTTTTATATGACATCCTATTGTATTAAGTAACACATCTGTTTAAACCACTTTATATATTAGTAATTAGTAATAGAAATGTCACATTTATATTGCAGTTTGTTATGTTTTCTATTAGTAGTGAATGAATATCATTACAAATTTTAACCTGAAGGAACAGAAAGAAGACTTACTAATCTGTATAGTCCAACTTAAACTTAAATTTGTAACATTCTTCTCGGGTCGGTCCTAAACATGGTTTTTATCGGGTTAAGCATGGACCGGACCGAGACCCGATTGCTAGAATTCATAGGACCGTGGACCGGACCGAGGTACT
>JAOXNX010000031.1:15129089-15141579 GCA_028566075.1 Solidago caesia
ACAGGTGTGATTGAATTAATAGTAGTGGAATGCCGCGATAGCACTCAGGCATAAGTACAATAAATAGTTTAAGTACAATACGTAAAATTGCACGTCACAAATGGTCTTTAGAACGTCTTTTAGTACGTCTCAAAATAGTCTTTAGAACATCTTTTAGTACGTCTCAAAATAGTCTTTAGAACGTTTGAAAATAGTCTTTTAGAACGTCTTTTAGTACGTCTCAAAATTGTCTTTAGAATGTCTTTTAGTACATCTCAAAATAGTCTTTAGAACATTTTTTAGTACGTCTCAAAATAGTCTTTAGAACGTCTTAAAGTAGTCTTTAGAACGTCTGAAAATAGTCTTATAGAACGTCCTTTAGTACATCTCAAAATAGTCTTTAGAACGTCTTTTAGTACGTCTCAAAATAGTCTTTAGAACGTCTTTAAAATAGTTATTAGAACGTCTGCTTACTATTTATATAAAAATAGTTTTTCATGCTTTTCAGCCCCGCACTAAAACTGATAAAAACAGAATAGGGGCAGTGAACTCACCTGACAAAAGGACAAGAACGAGTTACAGCACAAGTACGAGAATGAGCACAAGTATTGTAACAAATACTTAGAACGAACGAACAAGTCACGGGTTATTAGTCTTGAGCACTTGAACCTAGAACATGAACAATTGAGGTTAATACCTCACGAACGTCTAAATGTCTAAATGTTTAACAATTAGTACCTAAGGAAATGTCATAAAAAGTTCTTGACCAAAAACGAACACATTTGACCATATAAATCCATTTTGAACACTTTATATAAGTATAGTGACCTTTCTTGTCAAAACAGGGAACCTTTAGAAAATTTACAGTTTTAGTCCCTCTGAAATTTGATTGCGCATTTAGCCGAAAACACGCTGACCGTATGTTTAGCAAAAACGCGTTTAACCGCGTTTCAGAACAAAATTTATTGACAGCGTTCCTGAACAAAAACTTATTGACAACGTTTCTGAACAAAACTGGTTATTCGCGTTTTTGGACAAAGACTTTCGATTCACGTTTTTGAACAAGGACATGCGATTCGCGTTTTTGAACAAGGACATGCGATTCGCGTTTTTGAACAGAATCTGTTGACCATGTTTTCGAACAAGCACTCATTGACCACGTTTTTGAACAAAGATTCATTGATCGCGTTTTTGACTTAAAAACTTGCGCATTTGCAGAACAAAAACCTGTGCATTTGCAGACCAGAAACGCACTTACAGAACTTGTTCGAATTAACATGATTTTCAACGAATTGAACTCAAAAATTGTACATGAACATTATAATACCTTGATATAACAAAACCCAATCTCGAATTTGGATGTTTTTTACTAGAACGATCGCGTTTTTGATTTTGAGAGTAGAGAGAGTTTTGCTTAATTTGATTTGAACAAATGAATGAAAATTAGGTACCAAAAATGTTTTTGATTAGCTGTTCCTTGCTCATAACAGGTGTTTAAACCTGAAGAACACACTTGGACTCCACCTTTTTCATGCAAATAAACAATTGATAAAATTAGATAGTGCTTCGTTAAGTTTCGTTACTTTTAGGACTAGAACTGTAACAAAATTAACGATCAGATTTGGCATTTCATTAGTTACTATAAGTCTATTTGTTAAACATTATAAGATCTAGTTCGAGTTAAAATGAACAAATACTCGAAAATACGCACTTTGAACATCAAATAAGTACTGAACAAGTCTCGAAAGAACATTAGATACGGTTCAAGCTCGATTACGAACGTTCAAATAAACGAAAGTACAAGACTTGGGTCGGTTGTCACATCATCAATATTCTTCACTTCCCACCTCATTCAGTAATCACGTGGATTTGAATACACTGTGTTTGACTAAAGTATTCTATCAATTGCATTGACTTCAACAATTACAGCCAGAAACCTGAAAAAAGTATAGTTAAATTAGTTTGATAAAAAAAAATATCATAAAGTGCATGCCTCTATAAGTTGTTATAATTGATACATTATGCAGTTGGATGTAGCTAATAGGCCAGATGAAAGTCTTGCAGTGGAAGTCATTGGGCCACTGAAATCTATTTCTGATGGCAACATAACTTAGATGGCAACATAATTGGTAACATGATGTCATTTTTTCTTCAAAAAGGGCATTTAAAGGCCAACGTTTGCTATCGGCCATTTTTCAGTCGGCCAACCTTAGAGGTACTTTGTTGGTTCCTAAATTTGCACAACTTATGAACATAAACTAAATAACGGTAAGTAAATAACAGAAAGTAAATAACACAAACTAGTTGACCAATTGTATGATATATTAATATATCAATACATTAAACGGCGATACAATGGTTGAATAACTAAACTAGTAATGGAATCTAGACTGACTAAAGACTCAACTGGGTTTACAAATACACTTAGTAAAATGTAAAGCAAATAAAAAATACACTTAGTAATTTTTCTTGGACCAACCTGTGACCGTCTCGAGTCATGTACTTGTCTTAAGTTCAGACATTCTTTATTCTGTAGTAAACTTGTCTAATGTCATTTCTATGTTCAATGTACGTTCTTTCGGGTTTTAATCGACTTTAAACTCGAGTATGTTCTTTATATGTTTAGCACTTAGACTTTAATAATTAACGAAATGCCAAAACGTTACGAATTTTTTAAACGCGCATAATGAACTGATTAAGGAACAGATTCGGTCCTGTTGACCAAACCCGTTATAGTTTGACCAAAATTGGAGGTTGGTGAGGTTGGTGAAGTGCTAGATAACTACCTAATTGCATGCAAAAAGGCTCATTTTGTGTATGTGTGTGTTCCAGGTGAAAAACTAAAATCTCTCAACTTTCTTAATCTATTTCGGTCCAAATTAAGTGCAAAAGGAGTTCAAACTTTGATAGTTCAAGTATTTCATCAAAGGTAAAATATTTGATGTTTTTGTTAAACTTATCAAGTTCCAAGTAATTGCTAAACAAAAACCTCATGTTCTTAAGAGTTGGAAATGGTTCATGTCATTTTAAGAATGATGATTTTTATAGAGTTCTTTCAGGATTTTCTAGCAAATGGGTTTCTATAGTTTCATGTAAATGTAGTAGAAATGTCATTTGATGTAGCAAAAAGGTTCATTTTGAAGTAGTGACATGTTATTTTCGGTTAGGTGTGGACCGAAAATGATCATAGGTTATGATCAGATTCGGTCCATTGCTTAAAGATTTAAAGTTTCAGATAAACGTTTTAATCGATTTCGGTCCTGAAAAGTCTGTTAATTTGGTCAACATCAGATTTGGTTGGTCAAATTCGGTCAAAGACTTAATTTCGATCAATGGTCAAATTCGGTTAAAGCTAGTTTTGGTTCAATTATTTTCGGTTCCTTTTTCAACCGAAATTAAATCAAAAGCATTTCAAGTCGTACTGCGTACAAAGAATTTAAACGATTTAATTCGTAAAAGACTTGAACGCGTTCCTAAAATTGGCATTTCCATAGTTATTAACTGTTAAACATTTAGACGTTCGTGAGGAATTAACCTCAATTGTTCTTATTTGCAAGGTTCCTGAGCGTGTGATCTAAGACTTGACGTTTGTTCTAGTACTGTTCCGTACTAATACTTGTACTTGTTCCTGTGTTTGTCACCTGTCTTGTGCTATTGTCAGGTGAGTTCACTGTTTTCACAAGTTTTGGTGCGGAGCTGAAAAGCATGAAAAACTATTTTATTATAAGTAGTATATGTACTACAAGAACTACTTTGAGACGTGGTATATGTACTAAAAGAACTATTTTGAGACGTGCTAAAGAACTAAATTGAACGTACTATTATGAACTGTATTTATGCGCTATTTATGAGAACTTACACGCTATTTTATGAACTGAACTATTTATTGTACTTATGCCTGAGTGCTATCGCAGCTTTACCGCTACTATTAATTCAATCACACCATTTCTAGTGATTTGACCGTAGGTAATTATGGATAGCGCTGTTAGGATAGACCATCCCTCTCTCGTATCTATTCTACGAGTGCATACTTACTTGAACTCCCTACTAGCGATAGAGTAGGAAGTAGTACAAGTACTTAACCGGTTTGTAGTTGGGCTCAGTGTAAAGTATAAACAATAAACAGAAGGACTAATGGAACTATTATCTTTGGCAATAATGTCATGTAAATCTGTTTAGGCCTTGTGTGGGCAGGGGTTAAACAGGCGTACATGATAGTATTGCCGAACTTATGATCTTACGAACTTTTGATCTTATGAACTTACGATCTTATGATTTTATGTACTTATGAACTTTTGATCTTATGAGCTTATGAACTCTTGAACTAAAGAAGTTATGACCACTGGTAACGGTCGATCTTTTATATAAATTTATATATGTGTACTTTCAACAGACTTTACGAACTATGATCTTGGTCGAGCAACTGTGATCTCACCAACTACTTTTGTAGTTTACCTTTGAACTCTCATGCTTTTCAGGTCCAGGTCAATAAGCGTAACTTTTTATGTTAATGCTCTAAGTGCGTTCAGTGCTGATCCTTCAAGACGGATCATCTTTTGTTAAATCCATCCATTGTGCTCGAATGTAGAGTATTTTGTACTTAGGAACAGATGTAATTATGTACAGTTCATGTCTTGGTACTTGTTTATTTTGTTCTATTTTGAGCATGGCTTTCGTACTTATGTTCTTGTAACGGGCATAACCCTTATACATTGTAATCCAATCTTTTGATTTTAATGTTATGGGCTGTGTTATGATCTATATCTTGTGCAATGTACTATGTTTGCTGTGCATCTCGTGTTTTCGATTTAGCGGGGTGTTACAATAGTTCTCATTCACTTGGGTTCTTCTGTCAAAGTACTCCTTCTCTTTCCTTTTCAGTGCTTCCATTGCACTGAACTGCTGAGCTATCATTTGATCCTCAGCATCAGCAAACTGCATTTCTTCACTTGCCACTGTTTCACTGATAAATTTTAGAGATTGGGCTTCCTCCTGTTGCTTTCTTTTGATTTCTTCTTGTATAGCAATTTCAGCAGGAGTGACCCCAGTGGCAGCAGTTTTCAATACGTTGAATAGCCCAGGTTCAGCAGTGGGACTAGTTTGAACAACTGCTTTTCGTACTTTTTTCTTCTTTGGTTGAATAGCAGCTGTGGGAGTATTGGCTTTGGATGAATCAGCTAAGAGGGTCTTCTTTTTTTGTTGCCTATCTTTTTCTTCCTCCTCTTGTCGTTGCGCCTTAGCTTTTAGCTCCCAGACTAGTTGAGAATCTGTTGGATCACATTGAGAAGGCTTTGACACAACAGACTTGCCTTTTCAGGTATTTAAAGCCTCCATCGTGCGTTGATATTCTCCAGCATTAATGGCAAGCTGGAAGCTGTCTGTGGCATAACTTTGAGGCACAAAAGTGCGTGCTTCTTCAGCTGTTGGCATAACTTTGATATTTAAAGACTCAGCAGCCTCTTTCTCTTGCTCCCCCTCAGCACATGTTGGTGCATCCTCAGCATGTGCTGGTTCCCTAACATCTTCACTTGTCTCATTTTCTCTGTGCCCCCCCCTCAGCAGGCTTAGAGGAGCTAGGCTTAGCAACAGTAAGAGTAGGAATGGTAACTCTACATTCCTTTTGATAGTGTCCTTTACGACCACACTTCCAGCATTCCTCTTGTGACTTATCTAATGCTGGCTTGGCAATAGATGCTGATCTGTGGTTGCTCCATTTCTTGGAGTACCTTTTGCCAGCAATTAGTGCAAATTGCATAAAGTCAGATAACATCTCTTGTCTCTCTTCCTAGTCAAGATCATCGACAAGAGCATGTATTGGAGAGGGAGTGACACTACTGTGGCTATTATTGAAATAAATAGACTCAGCAGACACAAGAGCAAGTGGGTCGCTGACAGAGTACGCAAAAGCAAGAGCAGAAGAAGAGGTAGAAGAAGATGAAGACCCAACATGTCTTCTTGCTTCAGCTTCAGCTCTAAGGTTTTGAGCTAATGCTCTTTCTTCAAATTGAAGAGTACCATAGAGAGATTCTTAGTCAAGAGACTTGATTTGCTTGGTGGTCCTTAAGATCTGTCTAAGACCTTGCCATTTATGTGGCAAGCTGTCAATGAACTTATGGCACACTTCAAAAGTATCATGAGTTATGCCAGCATTGGTCATATCATTCAGCAGACCCTTAAAGCGAGTATAGGTTCCGTCAAGATTTTCATTCGAAAGAGCAAAGAAATTTTCATATGCTCGCTTCAAGTCAATCTTCTTGGTGGCTATAACATCTTCAGTACCATCAAACATAGTACAGAGAGTGTCCTACACCTGTTTTGAAGTAGGTAGTTTTATTAGAGTTTTCATTACACCAGTTGGAAGGGTTGTAATGAGCATATTTTTAAGTCTAGAATCTAAGTTTACTAGCTTGTGCTCATCATCAGTCCACTGAGCTTCTGCTTTGTTTATTATTTCCTAAATGGGTTTACCATTGGGAGTGGCAACAGGAATATATGAAACTACAGTAGGAACATAGGGTCCTTTTATCAATACCGTCATTAGGTAAGGTTCAGCTCCCACAATATGTAGGAGCATCCTTTCCTTCTAAGATCCAAAGTCATTTGGTTCAAACTTTGGGGGTAGAGACACATACCCAAAGTCTCTTGTATTGAGAAGGGTAGGAGTGGTAGCCATTAAAAAGATTTATAATAGAAAGTATAGAATAAAAATAGTTTGTAAGAAAAGATAAAGTAAATGAAAGTTTGCAAGTTTTTCGGATCTGTTTCAGAAAGTTAGAAACATTTGCTCTGATACCAGTTGTTGGTTCCCATATTTACACAACTTAAAAATGTAAATTAAATAACAGTAAAAGACAGAAAGTAAAGAACACAAACTAGTTAACCAATTATATGATGTATTAATATATCAATACATTAAACGCCAATACAATGGTCGAATGACTAAACTAGTTGTGGAGTCTAGACTAACTAAAGACTCAACTGGGTTTACAAATACACTTAGTAAAATGTAAAACAAATGAAAATACACTTAGTAATTTTCTTGGACCAACCAACAAGAGATGTCTTCACCAAGTGTTGCCTTTTATAGTGGAGGAGAGGCAACAGACTCTGATAGTTGGATGTTGACATAAGAGAGGTTGCCAACCATCCATTGGTGGAGTACATCTTCAATTAATGCTTCTGGATTGTCCTCTTGTTGTTTTGCCATTTTGGGTGAAAGAGAAACATGTAAGTGGACAACATTCCTGTATTTATCCCAAAGAGGATACAACAGATCACATGTTATGTTGATCGTCAGTATTCTGGTACATTGGGATCAGGTCTTCTCTTTCACTTTCCCACTCATTTTTGACTTACAAATTACGGATAAGATCAACACATCATCTTCTAAAATGGCTCGCTGATGACTCACTGAGGACACACCTCAGCGACCAAGTCATTATCAGCGAATCTTGGTCCTAACACTTTTCATATCAACAACTCACCCCCTGAATTTTATGATAAGAGTACAATTATTTTATGCACGTTGGGGCTGTAGTTAGCAAGACCCTGTTTATATTAAAAAGTTTTTTTTTAAATCACAGTCTATGAATTAGATGATCATTTTTTTTAAATAGTATAAAGTGCGACATGATACCTCATTTTAGCCAACTACGATTTGGACCAAATCTAAGGGCGCGTTTAGTTGTGGAAAATGTTTTCTAGTTTTTCATTTATAATTTTCTAGTAAGTGGAAGGAGTTTTTCATCTCTAGAAAATAAATGAAAATTTTGAAAACGCGTTCAAAACTAGAAAATGCTATTTTCATTGGGAACGTAGGGGTGACGGGGGAGGGGGCGTAGGAGGAGAGTTAATATAATTTGAGGTTTCTAAAATTTGGAAAATAGAAAATGAAAAGTGAAAAATAATTTTAAAAAAAAATGTTTTCTAATTTCTCATTGAAAAGTGTAATACAATGTTTTCTATTTTCTTGGAAATTTTTTAAAAAAATTATGATTTGATCACGTTTTCTGTTTTACATGTTTTCTTAAAAAACAAAAATATAAAACAAGGGATATTTTCCTCAACTAAACACCTCCTAGGATGTTTGGCTTGCGATTTCGTTAATTAAACCTTGCAATTTGGACCAAAACCAGGATGTGTATTGCGAATTGCTCCAAAAATCATATCATGGCTTAATTATATCATGAGATTTCGACCAAATCATAGCATGTATCATGTGATTCCTGGGATTTCATCCATCTTGCCACTTCTTCTATTTGCAAAAAATTTATTCCTTAAATGATTAGATTCCTTTCGAGATTTCATGTCAGTTCGAACAAATTGTGTTAATATTCTTGTGATCTAGAAAAATAATTGAAGGACACGACTTTTTTAACTACATTTCAAGTAAGTGTCTGTAAAAAAAAAAACTTGATATAATTGTTAACATTGATCATCTTTGATTTTTAATGACAATCCAGTAGCTATTACAATATATACAATATTTATATCAAAATTAAACAACAATTTTTTTAAATCACATTTTGTTTACAACTGGGGAAAAAAGTTAACGAACCCAAAAATGTGCTATGACCCATATTCTTTTCAAGTTTTCACCTAGTCGGCAACAAAATGGCAGGGTTTGACATACGATTTCAATCAAATACAGGATGTTTCCTACGAGATTTGGTCTATTTTCCCCTTTGTTCGATTTTGTGAAACTTTATCCCTTCAATGATCAAAATTCCTTGCTAGATTTCATGTTAGATGGTACAAAATTAAATGTGTTATGATTCTTGCGATCTGTAGTATAAAAAAATTTAAGGAATTTTTTGTTTTTACTAGATTTCATGTTACAGTCTATAAAAAGTTTGATATACTTGTTAACATGCTTATCACAAACATGTTTTTTTTTTTTTTTTAAGCATAATGTATTGTTAAATAAAAGTCTTCGGCAAGACGCCGAAGAGACCAACGTTTACATCAAATACGAAGGACTAAGATGCCATAAGGGCGAAGAAAAGCTAAGTTTATTGCTCGAGATGAAAACCATAAGAAAGAAATAGATACTACTGAATAAAAAATGGTCTTGCTACTATTTAGTTCCGAAGAAAATTAAACCTGATTCCGATTCTTCCATAAACACTACCACCAAACTGACATAAACATCTTTTATTTCTTTATCATTCTGTTAAACACCTTTTAAAATTCTTTATGTGAGTATCACTGTATCACTTATAATCACAAATCTTAGATGAACATCTAGAGTTAAATTCTGCTTGGTGACATAAAGAACAAACAAAACAATGAAATTTAATGATAACAAGTAATCACAGCCTCAGTGTTCGATGAACATCTAGAGGTAATCACAACCATCGAGCATCAATTAATATCCATCTAAGGTCGTGGTAACATGGCAATGCTACTTTTCATTGTTTGGTCTTTATGTCACCAAGACAAAATTACCTCCAGATGAAAGGATATTTAGTGTCTATAAAGTTATTGAAGGACAATGACTTTATAGTTGATGCTTCTTCATAAGGTATTGCTATGAAATTAACACCCCACCGTCTAAATAAATACCTCTTGTCACGCTCCTTTTTCATAACACATTATAGGGTTGTATAATTGTTGATAGGACACTTGGAAAGTTATATAATTATATATGTTCATTTAGAGATAGAATTATGTGAATAAATAAGTAGTTGTATAATTGTTGATACGACACTTGATAGGTTTATATAATTATGTTCATTTAATTTAGAGATAGAATTTTATGAATAAGTAAATATTTATATACCTATTAAAGCTGAAACTTAAATTTATTTGGACAATTTTATTTCAGTATACAAATAAATATTTATATGTTAATTATTCATGTAATAATTAATTGGTATTAGTTATATGTTACTTATATAATAAACTAATTATCGTGCAGTGTCACATTTTTGGTTATCTATATTTGTCCTCTTACAAGTAATCATGTTATCCTACGAAAGAAGAAAACTCAATATCTATAATATCTTATAAAGAAAATGACATTCTTTTTAGACTAAAATTTCTAAGAACAGAGAATCACCATACTACCTCTTCAAATCTTTTTTTGTTAAAATATCAACACAAAAAAACACAATCACTATATTGTTGAATTAATATTTTGCTGATCTTTATTAACACAACGGCTGGCATGCAAGAAAGGAAGTAGAAGTAGATTTAGAAGCAAGTACTAACTAAATGGTGATTGTAGCTAGGAAAGCCAAGAGTTTCAGTATGATTAAGAGTGGTTGTCCTTTTCGGTTTTTTGTGTGTTAACAGACATTAATGGTGACGATTCGATTCGGTAATTGTTAAGCAATAAGTGTTAAAAAAAAACCCGAAAACGGACCGAAACCGAGCTCAAAACCAACCAACCTAACCGTTGGTTTGGGTCGTTTTCGGTTTCAAAATGAAAAACCGAAACATTCGGTTTGGGTTTCGGTTTTGGGCCAAAACTGACCCAAGATCACCCCTAGGCACATGGGTATTGGGTACGACTCTAATCTAATAAATTTGTAATTCATTGATGTTTAGATGACGTTGTCGCTTTCAATTACACATTCGTATTTTATTTTACAACATGTATTCCTATAAACACCAAATACCTGTTATTTTATTCTTTATCGAAAACTAGAATCGTATCCATACGATGCACGGCGGTTGATGATTTATTAAAATAAAAACAAAACTCTAATTTAAAAATAAAATTCGTAAATTTTAGTTAGTACATGAGGTAAATTGTGGTAGTCGGTAACCGGCTTTGCGGAATGCCGAATTTGGATTATTTAACATATGAGTATATAAAAGCTATATTTGTTATTTGTTGGTGAAATATTTAAAGATGAAAATTAGTAGGTAAAATAAATATTTAAATAATATAAATGTAGAAATAGTAAAGTAATATAGCAAGATTGGTGTTCTTAAAAATTTAAAATTAAGACAAATATCCGTATATTTTATAATATAGTGAGTTAATTTCACAAATGGCCCATGTGGTTGTCGTGATTTGTATTTTCGTCCCTCTTGTTCATTTGTATCAGCATCTACCCCTATAGTTGTATTTTTTTTTTATCATCGCTCACCCCTCACATTAACATTCATTAGTTGGCTCCTGTTAAGTACCTCGTGTGCATTGCATATGATGATATTTTTGTCCTTTTTAACTATCTTCTTCCTTAAAACTGAGAATCAAAACCCATGTTTTTATGGATTCCTGCAAATCCATCCAAATCCATCTGTTCCATAAAGCAATTCACTAACACCAAATCCAAATCTAACTTTAAAATATACATATCTTTATTTGCAGTCATGAACAACAATAAAATCAAAATTAATTCATCCTAACGAAAAATCCACATTTTTAATTGTTCTCGCAGATCTAAAAAAACATGTATTCTTGCAAATTCACTTGCGGTTATTGGCACCTAACCTACAACACGTAGTTAAAATTTCTCAATCCATGTACCCGTGCAATCTATCTCTATTAATAAGCTACATGAACAACACGCCCCATTTCAAATATCTTTTCGATACAACCCAAAAGAAACCAAAATAAACCCTATATATATACACAAATAAACAAAAAGCAGAGGTCACAACTTATAAGCCTACCATGGTCAGGCGGCGGCTGGGTGGTGGCCGACGGTGGTAGAACAGTGGCTGTGGTGTTTTAAGGGTTTTCAGTTAGTTTTTCATTAGCAACACCTCCAGAATCTTTTTTCTTTTTTTGAATTACCATGACCTGGGCTTGTGTTAGACACATCAAAAGGAGTCCCCCCTAATCGGATTCCACCCCCACGGTAGTAGAATGCTGCAGCGCTGCTATGGAGGCATTTTTTGAGTTTAGCGCCTGTAAAGGTGGGAATTCATTAAGGGTTTGATCTGAGTGGCTTGTAGTAGATCGAAGTAGGTATCTAGATGAAGAATCAATTGTGTTAACTGATTAGCAAGTGGGTTTTGATTGGATCCATCATCTTTTTGGTGGCTAGGTCTAACTCAAAAGTGCCCCAATTTTTTGTTGGATTTTTTTAATTTTGGGTTTTTCCTTTTCAACATTCAAGATTTATTATATATATATATATATATTAGAGAATGAGATACATATTTGGAATTGCTTTATCAATACACTAAAAAAGAAGAGATATAGATATAGATATGTATATATATATATATATATATATATATATATATAAGGAAGAAGAAGGAGTGAGTATTTTAGAGGTAAAAGGACTAATATATCCTCACGTGGTATGCACGTAAAGGCCTTAACGGAGCAAAACTAACGCCTGTTAGTGTGAGGGGCAGACGGTGATAAAAAAAAATGCAACTATAAGGATAGACGCTGATACAAATGAACCATAGGGGCCATTTGTGAAATTAACTCTAATACAGTAGAATAGCCTTTATCTATACTACTATACTAGATTATGTCCCGTGTTAACACACGGGACACCTTTAAGCCACATTTTAAAATTAAAATTTAAAATAAAATAAA
>JAOXNX010000031.1:15168304-15181232 GCA_028566075.1 Solidago caesia
TCTCTGCATGTAAATTATGGTAATTTGTAAATTTATCTGTTTGATTGAACTTACCATACAGGATGGGAGAAGGCGGAAACGGAAGTTTTAGCACTTAAGCAAGAACTAGAGAAAGTTACTCAGAAGAGTGTAGCTGATGGGGAAAGATTACATGGTGCTGATGCAGCATTGAAGGAATGTATGATGCAGTTGCGATTTGTTCGTGAAGAACAAGAGAAAAAGATTCAAGATGCTGTGGTGAATACATCAAAAGAATATGACAAAAGAATAAGTATTTTAGAGGAAAAGCTAGCTGAATCGAATAAAATACTTTCCAAACTAAGTTTGGAGAACATGCAACTGAGTACAACTGTTTCGGTAAAGGAAAAGATGATTGATGAATTACAGTCGGTCAGGGGTCAGTTGGATTATGATCTTAGGGGTGTTGTGAGTCAACTAGAGTCAACACAAAGAGAGAATTCTTCTTTAAGTTATGAAGTCCGAGTGCTAGAGAAGGAACTTGAGATTAGAAACGAAGAGCGGGAGTTTAATCGAAGAACATCTGAGGTGGCACACAAGCAGTATTTAGGGAGTGTGAAGAAAATTGCAAAGTTGGAGACAGAGACGCAGAGACTACGCTTGCTTGTTCAAAAACGGCTTCCTGGTCCTGCTGATGTGGCAAAGATGAAGAATGCAACTGAAGTTACAAGAAGAAGGTCTAACCCTTTTCCAATGGTGTCAACGGATTATATAGTCGATGATGCTTCTAGTAAAAAAATCGCTTTCTTGACTGAGCAGTTGTGTTCATTTGAAGAAGAGAACAGGTTGCTTAAGGAGTTCCTTAACCAGAAAACGAGTGAACTGTCAAAAAGTCAAGCATCTGAAATGGGTAGTGATGAAAAGGTTAGCATGGCTGAATCTTGGGCACCATCATGCTACACTGCTGGAGCTTCAGATATCGGTTTAATGGATGATTTCGTTGAAATGGAAAAATTGGCGTTAGTTTCTGTTGAGAAACCGTCTGCAAATTCTAGTCTTGTTCAGGAAAATCACATCCATTGGCTTGACAACATATTAAAAGTGGTTGCTGAACATGCTAGTTTAATGCAACGAAGCTCTACTGATATGCTAGACGATATCAAAGTCGCATTGGCGGGAAGAAATAAATGCAATTTCAGTATGCCAGTTGACAAGAAGGATGCAAATGACGACGTTTCTGATGAATATATGAACAAATCGATACAGAAACTAGTTGAACTTATTAAAGGCGTTAGATTGTCTGATAAGGATGATGGTTTATCCCCATTCAAGACATCAGAAACACCGACAGGGTACACTGTTCATATCTTTCAGTGGAAAACTTCTGAACTTCGGGCTATTTTGGATGAATTTCTTCAAGTTTGTAATAAGTTGGCAAATGGGAAGGTTGGTGTGGATGATTTTGTCAAAGAGTTGACTTCTGCTATGGAATGGATAGTCAATCACTGTTTTTCCCTTCAAGATGTGTCAAGTATGAAAGACGAAATCAAGAAGCATTTTGAGTGGGACGAAACTCGCAGTGAGAGTGAGGTAGAAGGTGGGACCATTGGACACTTGTCAGAAGTCGATAAATTGACGTTTCCAAAAGACCAGTTACCGGGTTGGCCTATGGCTTCTTCATGGAGCATAAAGAACAAAATTTTCCACTTGGAACCGAATGTGAAGGAAGAAGTTAGAAAAATGAAAGATGACATCGCAAAACTTGAATCCGCAAATAAGGATTTGGAAGGTAAGCTCCAGACAGAGAGTGACAAATGTCAGTTTTTAACTGTTCAACTTCAAGAATCAGAGAAAGCTATTGGAACTCTAAAAGACCAAACCGAAGCAGATATAATGGTGAAAGATCTTGACAAATATCCCATTAGCACCGTTGATAAATGCAACGAGTCTCATCAAGAACCTACGGTTATCAAAGATCGGGAAATTAGTACTAGCTCTAATGAAAAGCTTGATTCCACAAACATCCAGCCAGAAAGGTAAATGCCTCTCTATGGTTCACAAGAAAATATCCTTTAGTTATACAAGTTTAGCAGAACTGTTCTAAATACTCCTAATGGTTTTGTTTCAGCATGACAGAAAAGGACTTGAAAAGTTGTGACATGGACAACGATGAAATGACCCTTCCAAGTGTAAGTCTTTTTATACAGATGTCTTGAATTCAAGATTTATGACTATCGTAATATCTAATTATATACAATTATGCAGGAACATGAAACAACTTCAGAAAAGTTGGCTGAATGTCAAGAAACCATTTCAAACCTCGGGAAACAGTTGAAGGCAATGGCTTCGTTACCCATACACACTTCTGTATCTGATAGCAGTGAAATAACCTTATCAACCTTAATCAACGAAAACAACCAGAAAATCTCATTACTCGACAAAATGATTACCGAGGATGCAGCAGGAGCTCCACGGTCTCAAAAGACCAAAGGGGTTTCTCGTACTTTAACATCACCTGCTATATTGGATGGTAATTCAAACCCCGTGGCAGTTATGTCACCACGGATGTTTGTAAGTGTGGAAGGAGTGAAAGACGAAAAAGATGAAGAAGCTCTGGTGAACTTTTTGTCGATTGTTCCAAACAAGAAGAAAACCAGTGATGGTGGGATTCTGAGAAGATTGTTTTGGAAAAAGAAAAAAGGTAGTAACAAATAAAGGTGTGTGGTGGTGAGCTTTTGGTTGGTTTAGTTTTTTTGTGGTAATAAAGTAATGTTTGAGGAAAGGATTGTACTGTTGTGGTGATGTAAATATGATGACTTTAACCAAAACAAATGGGGCTGCTATGAAATCCTGTTTTCTGTTTGACATGCATCGATTATTTTTGAACTATGATATGGAAAAACCCGAAATTTTATGTCGCAAGTATTCAACATACCCCAATTACTTGCCAAAGATAAAAAAAAATTAACATACACATTAGATAAAATCATGAACAATGACCATCAATAAGTTACACAAATTTCATGGAAGAAAGAACAAGGTCGATATATGGACTCTGTCAATGCTATCTGTATAAGGAGATGTGACATACATGTGAAGGATTAAAGGAAAATTTAATAAGCAAATCAAAAATCCACCACATTTGTGTGAACTAATATCTATCTACTACATAGAATACGAATGAAATTCACAAACTATCACACTAAATGTACTTGGCCTCAAGATGAAGCATGGCATTCAGTTATTGCATCTGCACAAGTAATGGAATAAGAGTTAAGCCCCATACAACAAACAATCCATGATTACTAGCAAAACTACATATACAACATTGTCTATCCTTTCTATAAACTCCATGTAACTGACATCTGTCATTTTTTGTTTCAACTAGGGGTAACAGGCTAACAGCGGAGTTAAAGGTCAACACATTGTCTAACTTAACAGGTGCACTATAGTTATTGGTGAAGCGTCCAAGTAATTACTATTTAGTAACCAAAAACAAAACATTTTGCAAACAAATGGATACCTTCTGGTCTCCGTTCCCTCAAACTGCAGCAAATATTTATAGTTGGGGATGTAAACTAACAAAATTTCTTGCATAGATGGTCAAACTTGGCGAATGAGCTCATCCGCAATTACATTTCTCGCCTCTGTACATAATATATCAGGATTATCTCCTTTAATAGGCTTGTGAATGACAATTTTGACCATTCCTGGGTTTAATGAACTCTCCATTCCAACAGGCATAATTTTACCGGTTCCCATTAAAGTAATTGGAACCACCGGTACTCCAGTTTTGGCAGCAATGCTGAATGCACCTTTCTACAAACAAACAAAAAAAAGCAGGCTTTGTTATTTTTGCATATATATTGTTCAACATAAAATGAAAAAGATCTCACCTTGAAGGTGCCTAAACCTCCATCCTTACTTCGTGTACCCTCTGGAAAGAAGAAAACAGATCCACCATTCTTGACAAGTTCCATGCTTCGTTTTAGAGTTTGCTATGTTAACAAAATCCAATAATATATATTTTAGCAGTCAACATGCAGATGTTAATGGGGAAACACAATGCGAAATAGGGATATATTAGATACCAATTGGCTCTTTCTGTCCATACGCTTTAGAGGAATAGTGCCCAGCAAGTACATGGCCCACCCAATAATGGGGTAGAGGAAAATTGCAGTCTTGCTAATGAACTTGAAGTTTCTGCCTAGAGTTAGAAGGGCATATATGTCTAAAAAGCTCTGGTGATTAGACACATAAACAGCAGGAGAATCGTTTGGAGGCAAGTTCTCGGAACCCTGAATCTTTAGTCTAAAAAATGGAGCAATGGTCAAAGATGCCCAAATTTTAGCAACAAAATGCTGGAAGTTCCTTTGGTATCGATCCCATAAGAGCACAAATGGATGTCCTACCACCATGACCACAAATAGAAATACGGCAATGAAGGATGTTACAGTGTAAAAGCCAATTCCTCTGATTTTTGAGCCCAAATGGATTTCTGCAGTTACATATTGTTGCAATTAACCATCATTAAAAAGGAAAAACGAAATAAAAATGGTTAGATCCAAATAAACCTGACAATTGATAGGACGCTCCAGGTGACCCAGTACCAGCGATTCCAGATCTAACAACTACAGACCTCCAAATTTTATTCTGGTTAGTCCATTTATCACGATCAGACGTGCCAAAGAACGTTTTTAGTGGTAGAGAAAGACATTGAGATGGAGAGTTATTTTTTCTTTTACTGAGGATAACGCAATTCTGAATAGCATCTGCACACAACATAAAGAGGAACCTAGTTACATAGCATTAAATATAACCATGTTAGTGTTTGAAAGAAGCTTAAATTACTACATAATCAAGGAATCCTGAGACTGAAGCACGGCTGATATATGCAACAAGATCACTTACTATGTCCCGGATGCTTCCTGACTGGATCTCTATACGGAGAGCAATAAAATCCCTGAAGAGCATAAAGCAAGCAGAATGAAAATGTGGGTATCAAACCTTTTAGATGAAATGTCCAACAAGGTAAAAATATAGATAACAGACTCCACAACCAACTAACTGACAAGTGATTATAATATGACACAGAAAAATGTCACTGCATATCTGCAAGAACAATTTTACCACCTAAATTTCATCCCCCAGCAAGCCCGCACTATGAAAAAGGGTAACTGGCCGGGAACCCCTTAGTCCCGTGTACCGCATTGGTACCATGACCCTCTCCCTGCAAGGGGTATCATTCCGGTTCAGCACTTCCACCCAACACCCACTGGCCAATATAGTGCTCAATCCAAGGATTGAACCCGCGCCAATACATTTATAAAGAGGCTTCATTGTAGTGGGCCCTGGATGCCAGTCCATCCCGCACTATGCGATAAACTATTTCTCAAACCTCTTTATTCAACATCAAAAATCCTGAAAAGCAGTTAAAAAACAAGTGTTTTTCGCACAAAATGGCGTTTCCAATGCGCAGCAGTTGGGAGAGCTAATGGGTCATATCTAGCAATGGTAAACAGATAAGGTGTTTTGTTTAAAAACCTTAAATAGCTTCTTGATTATAAGTATTATATACGTATACAACCAACCAGCACTGTATGATTAATTAACACATAATCTAGTAAATAAAGTTTTTTTTTCTTCATAAAAGTAGTAATACTTACCCAGTGAATATAGGATGATGATGAAGATAATGATGAGTAGTAAATCATTGAACCTGGCCAGTTGATTAGTGTCATTAGGGGGAAAAGAAAACCCAGAACACTTTTCGATCACAAAAAACGTGCCAAATTACAATAGAGTAGCCGGATTTTATCTGAAAGTGGATCGATAAAATCGGTGTTAATCTCGAACAAACAAACAAGATTACCCTAATCACACTAATCGGTAAGGGTATCTTATCTTCTATGGTTCAACTTTTTCACAAAATACAAATATGTATGTATGTATATTGATAAAGTTGTAAATGTAAATGTTTCAACTTGACTTTGTGTTTAACTGTGCGTTTGGTACGAGGGTATCTAATGGGGTATCAAAGTGTGATTATACATGTTTTTTTAATAGTTATGGGTTTAGAAAAGTGATTAGATATAGTTGCTATAAACCAATAATCAATTGATGGATTGATATTTAGGAGAACTTAAGACTTTAAGATATTGGATTCAAATCTTAACGTGAGCAAAATGTCCTTAAGAATGGAATTAAGGGTTTTTTCAAAAAATAGGTTTCCTCTAATTGCTATAAATATCGATAGAAGGCGAGTTTAAAAAAAAGATACAAACTTTTTTTCAAACAATTAAATAAGTCTATCTAATCACTCACATTCTTTTTATTTTTATATTAAAATAATACATAACATATCAATTTTTATTATATCTCAAAGTATTTAAAAAACAAAATTTACAAAACTATAATATATTTATCTCTCCTACTTTTCGTTCAAACCTATATCCATTACTAAACTCACACATAAACCAAACGCCACCTAATCTAAGTTAGTGTTTGGTTTGGTATAAGATTTATAGTGATAAGAATGAGTTTTTCCATACCTAGTACATGTGGTAGGTTTGAAAATATGTTAAATGGCATAATGATCCATAATGTAAGTGATTATAAGAAAAAAAATTCATTTGCCCCCTCAAGTATAATAAATGTACACAATGAGTCTCCGGTCTGTAAGAGTGGCAGTACCCATCTGTACCGATGTTATGCCCATGTTAAATATATAGGTTTCATTTTTAAATTTGTATTTCAAGCCCATCAACCAAACATATGAAAAGGGAATTATACCAATTTCTTAATCCCATATCCATCAAACGAACACCCAAGATTTACATTCTATTGGGTTCGGACTTTATATGTGTTTTGGATTAATTGTGTTACTACTTTTGGGATTAATACTGTCTTTTGGATTAATTTGGACCTGATTATTCTGACTTTTGTTTTTTACTTGTAATGGTCTTCTTGTGGCATACAACATACTCTTTTTGGTGTCAAATAGCTTTCTTTTGGAACTTTTCTACTTAATGGTTCATAGTAACAACTAACAAGTCATGTTGTATAAGTTTTTTAATTTATTTTTTGTAAGTCTATCACATAGCAATTACACTATTTTAAATGCAGATGATACACTTGTAAAGTAGTATTATAAAAGATAAATTTTCAAACATTGTTTCAATATAAATTATATTTTAGTTCCATGTTAAAATAATGACGTTAAATAGTTTATAATCCATGTTATATTGGCTATTTTATGTTAATTTATATAAATAATTACAAGAATGGTACCTATGGTTTGTTCGAAATTGCACGTATCATACCTCTATGAATTTTATTACACCAGACATACCCTTTTTCAAATCTCCACTTGAACCATACCTCCCTCTAACGGACGTCAGTGGTCCGTTAAAAAATAGCATGTGCACGACACGTGATAGGGCTTTTTAGTCTTTTCACACCCATATCAAGACCCCCTTTTCTTCACACCGCATTTAAAAAAAAAAAAACTTTTACTCATCCCTCTCTCTAGTTTCTTTTCCCACTCACCGGAATCAAGACCAAAACCTAAATAATTCAAAACTTCGTCACCCAACCCAGACTCGCCAGAAAAGTCGATTGACCAAGCTTACCCCTTTTCACCTCAACAAATCAGAAGACAAAACAATATATATCGGCACACCAGAAGTTCTTACCTCACCAATCGGAAAAGGAATCAAACAACATACCAGTGACGAATTTGTGGAGGCGGTAATGGGTTGTCGCGATGACGATTCCTTTGTAAAGAGAAACCCAAAATCATAATATTTAGTCATTTAGATTATTATTTTTCATTCATAAAACTAGATATGGGCGTGAAATGACAAAAATACCCCATCACGTGCTGTGCACATCCCTTATTTTAACGGACCACTGACGTCCGTTAGAGGGATGTATGGTTCGAGTGAAGATTTGAAAACGTTGGGTATGTCTGGTATAATAAAATTCGTGGAGGCATAATACGTGTAATTTCAAACAAACCTCACGTAACAATCGTGTAATTTACCCTTTAATAAATTGTACATATCTTTTAAGGGGATATCATCCGTATTGCAATATTATGTAACCTTAGGTACTGCACCTCTCACACACCGAGGATTTAATATGTACATTTAATAAACCTCATGAAGTAAGATGAATTTTTTTTTTTATAACAAATCTGCATTACGGATTATTTCTTCATTTTTTTAAATAAGAAAATTTAAATTTTGGTAACTTAAATTTAGTGTGATCGGTGGTGTGGCGTGACCATTATTCTATTACAAATACAAATACAAATGGCTATTTCAAGTATGACGTCATAAATAAATAAATAAATAACAAGCAGTCGCGCTATCTCCCCCTTTTTCTTAAAAACCCTAAAATTCGATCTCACTCTTTCACTTGAACACCAAAAAATAATAATCGAAATCTCGAAATAAAAGGCGAAATCATGAGCGGAACAACAACAACAACAGAAGGAAGTGTGGCATCATCAATAAGAGAGAAATCATCAACAACAACAACAACGAAAACACCATCAGATTTCCTCAAATCAATTCGCGGCAGACCTGTCGTTGTCAAATTAAACTCCGGCGTTGATTATCGTGGTTCGTTTTTCATATTCTATTTACTGCTGTTATCTTCAATCCTAAATTACCTCTCTACTGATTTCATTCTATAACTTGCAAGTAATTTTTATCATTGGATATTTTTAGTATAATTGAGGGATTCACATTGGACACGGAATTGGGTTAGGAGGTACGGAGTGTAAACCTGTATCAGTCAAAGTAATCCTGGACCCAAAAGTAAGTAGGGATGAGGGGGCCTTTGTAAGGTCTTAGGAGCGGCGTCGCGAGACCTAAATGAAAAATGAATGTTAGCGAGTGGAAGGAAATCACTAATAACATAATTTTGATTAGTGACCATTCTGAATTGTGACCCGTTAGGCCCGTAACTATTTATAATTGATTATAACGTTTTTAGGCAGTTTTAGCTGCCCATGCCTTTCAGATTCTTAGGTGTACTATATATATGTAATACAAACACGAATTTCGATTTCTCTTGTGACTGACTCTTGTTTTTTCCAAAATCAAGAATAAACTCTTCTTATAATCTAGAGACAAAATTCATGTCATCCAGCCAAGGGTTGAGTAATATGTTTCTAGGCAGTTTTTATCAGTTTTGTACAAATCCACCAAGCGATAAATTCACTAAATTTTATGAAACTAGTGAAGTATTGGATACTTAATTCTTGACTCAAGTGAATTGCTTATGTATTAATATGCCCCTAAATCTTTGTCATTAGTTGATAAGAAGGTATATGCTCAGACTCTGCAATGCCACACCTAATCTGTTTTAGCAGTAAATATTTGTAGTTCTATCCACTAGGGTAACGTAAAAGGAGTATATATACGGGGTTCATGGCAATCTGTTAGTTCCTCATGTGTTAACAGATAGCAAAACAAGGAAAGTTAACGTTTTTTTTTTAAAATGGATTTTATATGTAAGCAATGTTTTAACAAGCACTACGTGGTTGCTTAGGAAGTTATATCTTTCGCATTAAAGTTAAAAGGCTAGCAAACAATGTTTGAGCAAGTGATCTTCTGACGAGTTACCAAGAGGTGCTGTTGGGTATTAGTACGTTAATGAAGCATTAGTTGTGCAGGTATATTAGCTTGCTTGGATGGATACATGAACATAGCAATGGAGCAGACTGAAGAATATGTTAACGGACAACTGAAAAACAAATACGGTGATGCTTTTATTCGAGGAAACAACGGTAAGTTTGTTTTATTTAGAGAGTTGATTTTACACTCGATCATTATATTGCCTGTAACCTCAATTTTGTTTTTGGTTTGTTATTGCAGTTCTTTACATCAGTACCTCCAAGAGTACCCTTGCAGAAGGCGCCTAGTTCACATGCTTACAGCAGACCCAGCACATCCTGCTCTATTTCATATGTCTGGTGCTTTTCTTTTTTCCAGATATTATGTGCCATTGCTGGAATTTCTCTAGTTTTATTAATGTGATGAACTCGGGAAGATATTAAGTGTGTAATATCAAACAGTTCTTTCTTAGGAAATCTAAGAGCGGATTTTTTTTTCTATTATGGGCATCACTTGTTTTAATTCATATAAGTAGTCTTGTTTTTGGGTCCTTATAGGTAGCTGGCCTTATCAATCATCTGTTTTTACTGTTTCCACTCCTAACCTAACATGTCTTCACCACCAAAGTAGTGGCAAAATTTATTGCTGATCTACTGGTGCCGGACTCTCAACCCTTAAGGACCCAAAACCAAAAACTATAGCTGAATGTTGGTCCATTTCTGGCTTTTTTTTTTAATTCCTCCCTGGCGCCCTTGTTCTTTCTTGTGGTATATTTAAAATGGGTAGATAATGAATAAATTGTTAGTTGTTGGCTTATATGTGAAAAGTGGTGATGCAGTTGAGATCAATGATAACGAATTATCCACGCCTCTAATTATGGCAATTATGAGGTACAAATATATCCCAAGGCATATTACTAACTTGCAATTTTTGTTGTTTAGTCCTTTCTTAAATTGCATTATTACAGGCTGAGAATTCATTTATCGTGGCAATTAGACAACTCGTGCAGATCTTCTGTTGTATGCTTCAGGTGTATGTTCGAATCTTTGTTCTTCTGTACATCTTAAAATTCGTAAGAAAGGTCCTATGAACCCAGATAAGCTAGATACATGACATCGATATTTATCTTTTTTATTCAGCCTGCCCATGTGGCCTTGAAATAACCAACCGGTAACAGGGGTCTTAGATGGTTTTCGGGATTGTGTTTTTATGCCGGTTTTTTTGATTATTACGTTTTTTGTCAAAAATCCAAGGAAGAGCTGCTGCTTGCAAGTAGCCATCCTTGATGTATATGGATTATAAATTAGGTGGTGATGTAAATGAATTAGATTTAATCAAATACCAAAACAAGCACTAGTTATTAGAATCTAACAATCATTTTATTCATCCTCAACCTTACAGAAAGTTGCACCATTTCTGCTATATGCACACATAAACCAACAGACGACACATCCTAGAGCGACCAGACACAAAAGGACACTACAAGCACTTTAGATTCTCCCGGACATGAATGACATGATGATTTGTGTAACGTTTTAACCGGAAATATCAATAGACTTGACATTGGGCTTCTTAACTTCCTCCTTAGGAACGGTAATCGTTAGCACTCCATTTTCCATGGCAGCCTTGACCTGATCCATCTTAGCATTCTCAGGCAGCCTAAACCTCCTCGTAAACTTTCCATTGCTACGTTCAACACGGTGCCATTTGTCATTCTTATCTTCTTTCTCCACATTCCTCTCGCCACTTATCTGCAAGACCCTGCCGTCTTCAACCTCAACCTTCACTTCCTCTTTCTTAATCCCAGGAAGATCAGCCTTAAACACATGAGCTTCAGGTGTTTCCTTCCAATCCACTCGTGTATTAGCCAATGGAGATGTTTCAGATGGAATACACAACTCTTTGATTGGATCCCAGACGTCGAGTGAAAATGGGTCGAAAACGCTGCTGCTTCTTTGGCCACCAAATAAGCTTGGAATGATCGACATTGTTTGTAGTGTTTGTTGTAGATTAATGTTTTGAAAATGTGATAAAAGCCTTGATTCGGATTGTTGTGTTAGTTTTTTTGGTTTGAGATTTTTTGAAGAGAAGGATGGATTTATATATTATGATTCGGTATCTTCCAGAACTTTCTGGACCTAAAGTTTGTTGATCATCATATGTTCTTGTTAGGACCAGAAGCATCATGATCCTTCTTGAAAACCTTTTATCCAATAGCAATTTTTATTACAATTAAATTAAAAGAAAAAGGATCAAATTATTATTTTTTAGTTTTTATATTTTTTATATTTTCCGAATAATGTCTCTTATACAAAACAGTATAGAAAAAGACACTGTTTGTTCTTTTAGTTTATATAAATTTAATTTTAGGGACAATATGAGAACCTTATCATATATATCAACCAATAATATTTAAGGATAACTTCATGGGCGGATCCAGGGATGACTGGGGTGTACGTAAACGACATGAATTTTTTTCCACAAAGTGTTGAATTCGTCAATAATTATGATTTTTATAAAATGCACTAGGTCCAAGAAGAAAAAAAATACCATGTCTAAATGTTTCGTAAACTTGCTGATATTTGGTCTTGAGTCCGTTACTGAATAGCTTAAAACAAATTCTTTGAGACTAATTAAATTAGCAAGACATATAATTATTCCGAGACACAATTTTTATTTATTTTTTTTAAACGATAAATTTGGGTTCAACGACATTGTCTTTTTATATACCCAACTCCAATTTTAAAGGAAATTCATTCTGAGAAAATCCCTATCTCCCGTCCTGGGAGCAAAGGAGCCTTACAATTTTTAAATTGTCCTTCACTCCTTCGATTTAACAATTACGTCTATGATAAATTCATTAAATATGAAACAAATCTACATTAACTAATTACTAATAATATAATAACATTTTTTATTTTAATAGACAAATTTATTGTTGGAAACCTCTTTTACACCATTACTAACCTACATTCAAACCCGACAATCAATGGACTCGAAAACTGTCACCCTTAGCTGTATTTCTTCAATGAAAATATGAATTTCGTTTTAAAGTTAAAATATTAAAAAATTACTCGCTGAATACAATTAGAGTATTATACATACATACTTATAGTGTGAATAGTTTTACGAGGTGAGGTAATCATGTTTAACGAATAAAAATCCATTTACTCCATATTTGTAACCAGCCAACATGACTCAAAATTTGACAACTTATATAATTGAATTTCACTAAACCGCTTTGCGGGCCCCGGGGGAGTTTACCCCTCGAGCCTTGGTGGGTTCTCCTCGACGGTATTTTCCATTAAAGGAGGTGGTATGGTGAGAAAGGCTATTTAAGATTC
>JAOXNX010000031.1:15220042-15240675 GCA_028566075.1 Solidago caesia
CTATAACCGCTTATAACTTCCTATAACCAACTGTAACCAACTATTCGGTTGGTAACTTTATTCTTGACACACTAGGACCCTAAGCTTATAAACTTTACATACACGACTCTAAATACACAAATAACTTATTACATAACAACCCCTAAACATGGATTAAGGAATTAACATCCAATATATATATCCAGTTATATATCTTCAATAATAATAATAAATCTCTTTCTACACAACAGATAACTAATAGTACGTGAACATCGAGTTTGTTTTTTTTTTTAAAAGTGACTTTCTATAAAAACCGACCCAAAAAAGGCGCCAGATGAGTAATTACAAAGTAACACACTTGGCTCCTATGGTAAGCCCAAGTTACACAATCAGACATAAACCTTTTCTAATTATCAAATATAGCAATTCTAATAAGAAGAACAAACCAAATCATGCTAAAAAACCATGATCATGTTGTTAATCAAATCTTAACACGGCTCACCAGCCCGTACTTATTAACATCGAGTTAATGTCCTGATATGATTGTACCAATTGGTCGAAGCACCTTCCTTGCAAAACTTGCAAAAAATTCGTAAAATACTGAGGCTGTAAGAGCTAAACCCAAAGAGCTCACAATAACTATAAACAGACCCCAAAAGTTATCAATGTTCAAGGTTTTGGGGGTCAAGGTAGAATCTTCAGATAATAAAGGAAACTCTTTCTCAAACCACTTCTTCTCCAGATCCATTAAGGTCCCGTCTTCTCTTATTTTAGCAATTTCCCTGGACATATCTTTTACCAAAGGCGAATTTTTTGCAAAAATCTGAACGTACGTACAATATACATGAATTAGTGATCGATAATATTGTTTTGAGAAGAACACATATCACATATCCGTAGGTACGTTATGGTAAATCTAGAAAGAAATTAATTAAAGAAAATATGGCTGCCTAATATCTTTCTTTTTCTTCAATAAATATCAAACTAATTTTCTTCTTGCAAATAAAGGCATGCAAATACGTCTCAGTTTATAACCATTTTTTACTTATTACTTTACACACATTTTTAGATAACTTCACGAAATTGCACAAACAAGTTTAAAACTTTAAATGTGATGCTTTGCATTTTCATTTTTTTTTTTAAAGAAAATATTTGTTTAATTAATCATGTAAAGAAAAATACAAGTATTCCTAACAAGATGGACATGCCCATCTATGTTCCAATCCTATCACCCAGCTTTGCATTTTCTTTTTGTTGTTATATCTTTAATTTACATGCATTACAAAATTGCATTTAGATATATAAATTCACTAAACAAAATTTAAAGACTTAGTCATGATTACTATAAATTTCTTCGTTAAAGATATCAAAATAATTTTGTAAAAAAAAACCATTGTACGATATTAATATGCATACAATACAAGTATATCCAAATTCATGAAACTAACATAATATATAAATACAACACTTATAAATGTAACAATGAATTATAAAAAAATATCACTTCTAATGAAATTAAGGATTCGTACATATCATACGTAAACAAAATATTCAATAGTATACGTAGTTAATTAGTAGTTACTCCGTATTAGTTATTCAAATATTTAATATATCGTTAATTACCATACTGTTTATGTGTACAAACAGATTCATATATACTAGTTAATTTACTTATAAAAAAAAACATTTAAACCCGTATATCCCCCTAACCTGCTTGATTGAAAAATTTTACCAACTATATATAGGCAAGAATATGAGGAAATTATATGGTACTTACAAAGCCAAAACCAGAAGTAATAGATTGAGATAACACCATGGCATAGTCATTCGAGTGTCGACCAAGAAACATCTTGATGTAGGGAACTTCATCAACAATTGCATCAGCACCACCATGCTTTCCACCTTTCGATAGTGCCTTAGCATAGTCCTCATAAGAGTAATATGGCTTTTGCAAATTATCTATAAGTTTCACATTGTTGATAGTCACCCCTCCAAAAAAAGAGTCTCCGTGAAACCCTACAATCCCCCCTTTTGATGCTAATTCAAATTGTTTTACTGTCAATAATGAAGTCAGTGTTGCCTGATAACTCGTTATCAACACAAGCACCAATATTAACCAAACAAACATCACGAATTTTGACAGGAACTTTGACAACTTGTCTCCTACGTACAATTCCAAACACAACACATATATGAGATGTATATATTGATTAAGCTGGGTTTTATAAAGGAAACAGGTCTTAGATTGAGTGACTACCTAGAGCAAAAAAGATGGCCATTAAGAAAACCCAAAAGATAGTCCAAAATCCTTGAGATGACGATCTTTTAGTTCCTTGGTCCATGGATTCAATAGCCCAAGTAGTGAAGACGGTAAGGATGCCGCAAACAACAAAAGCTATCCATAAACCCACATCTAATGGCTTCAAGAAGATTGACGAGTCATTTTCTTTGATTCTTGTAAGTGTCCCTAAACCAACATCAGTGTAAGTGGCCGTAAAGTCAACATATTCGGATCTATTAGCTAAGATTGTTGTATCAGCAAGAAGCCCGTCAATTTCCTATTCAACAGATCGAAAGATATATTGAAGTCAATGTCTTTTCAACAATTCGTGCACGATTTTAGTTGATGTGAAAAGGGAATGTATCACTTACCTTATTATAAACCTTGTTTATAAGGATGTCATATGTATCATATTTTATAGGGATGAATTCGTAAGGCACTTCATACGGTAATGCATGAATGCAAGTATTAAAAACAGCCACTGAAAACCCAGTAGCAGTTGTGACATTTTTTTCAGCATCATACTTCGCATCTACGAAGTACTCAAACGGTACTCCGATTACAATACCCATCCTTAACGTTTTACCAAGACTTGTTCGCAAGATCCAACCTTTTGGAGTGGTTGTAGACCCTCCAGGCCAGACAACATCTTCGATACCATTACTAGAATGTAAAGCTACCCCATTCAATGGGAGATGTGCTCTTCTAATACCTTTTGACGATGTCCAGTATCCCACTCTCCTTTCTCCATGGTCGGCCATATTTATAATTTCAAATTTGTTAGAGATCAGTTTTCCTTCACTAAGTCGAAACTTGCCACTTACACCATTCAATCTTGTTTTCAAGACCTTGGTTAAAAGCATCGAACCATTTTCTGGTATCCCAACCCTCTCTATGGACTCTGCAAGCAACCAAAAGGTGTCATATGCCCATATGGCAACCATTGGCACCTCTCTCAAGAAATTCTGGTGCCATTTTTCTTTGAAGTTATGCAAGCTACTTGATGCTGGCATATAAGACCGAACACCTAGCGCCCCTTGCAGTGACTGAATAACTTTGAATTCTGTTGATTGCATGATCTCAATGGTTTTTTGAATTAAAATCCATGTATATCCTTCACTCATCATTCCTAAGATCTTTGCATTAACAAAAAGGCAAGATGCTAGTAAAGGTGACACGTTTACAATAATTACAGACGTGTGAATCTTCATCAACTTATGCAATTCTATGAGGACTTGATCATTTGTAGCCAAGGCCAAGATGGCACTTTTATAAATGATTCGTATGTTTCGGTCTTGGAACGATTCATAGAGATACTGTAATGTTTCTAGCCCATCATCAGTGTCCTCATAAACGTAAATAACGTCCCTCCATTTGTAAGATTCAACAAGGGCAGCAACGCTTTTGGCCATAGAAATTTCATCTTCTTTAATCTGGAATAAATAAGGGTATTCCACTTTGGATTTACCAGCAAAAGAAAATAGAGGAACTTTGGCTTGATGAGTAACTGAGGCCAATAGATTAGATCCGATATATGTTTCTGGGCCTATGATTGCATTCACCTTCATTATATTTAGAAGATCAAGAGCTGCAAGAAAGAAAACATTGTTTCAGCTGAAAGAAATCTAAAGGTTGATGGCCTAAAAAAAATTGCAATTTTATTTTATATCCATTACAAGAAAAACTGGTCATTAATGACTAATTTTGTTGACAACTGATAAAATAGTCACGCCGGTGCCAATGGGACCGTCGGTTGAGGCCATCGGTTGCTTCTCTTCAAACCGATGCCATTGGCACAAGGCCATGGGTTGGTATATGGGTGGATCATCGTCCTCGGTTAAGCGACGAGTTTGTGATGAGAAAGTGTTACCCATCCTCGATGTCTTTCTTATTTCTCGGATGTATATATTTAATTTCCTGATCGTTATTTTTTTAATCCAACTATTTTTCTTCTTCTATTGGCATGATCTAATATTAAAGAATTTTAGATTAAAGTGTTACCCCCACCACGATCGCCGGAAACTGTGATACGGTATCGTTCAGGGGGGCTTCGCCCTTACCGGTCGTAGACCTTAAGGCATTTATAAAAGAGTTGGAAGTCGGACGCAACTGGGAATGGTCTGGATTTGATGGGCGATGACCCTGATCGTGTGGTGGTTTGATACGGTACGGGCGCTGCCCTTAGTGTCATGGCTCTGCCATGGATGACAGGGATGAAGTTAAGATGCATTTTAATGGTAACTAAGATGCAGTGTCGATAGAAAAAAGAGGTATGTTTTCCAACCGACATTGCATGTTAGTAATATTTAAGCTGTATGTTAATGCATTTTAACACTTCGCACAGGAACTCACATATATATATATATATATATATATATATATATTGTAATAAGGTGTGTTTGGCTTAACTTATTTTAATTTATGTTTGATAAGCTTTGTTTTTTAAGTGTATTTTTAAATTTATTAGTTTATTATGAACAGTAATTTAAAAATAAGTTCGGTTTAAAATAAGTTGAAAACAAGAATTATCAAACATAAATTAACTCAAATCTATACTACATTATAAAACATTTTAGGAGTATTTTAAAATTTAAATTTTTAAGTCAATATAAAACATATAAAAAAAATTAAAAAAAAAATCAACTTTATATTATAATAACACTAAACTTTCTCTCTTATACGACCACTACGACCGCTATCACTTTCAACCTTTTAGCTGTATGTTTTCGCTGCTGAAACACAATCGTACAGATACACTTTTAGTAGGTTGATAAATTTGAAAATAAGCCAATGCAAACACCCCATAAATGAATTAAAAGTCATGCTAAGTTGGTTGTTAGAAGGCTAAATATGTAAAAATATATAAAATGCGTGGAAAGAAAGAATATACATACACATATAAATTATATATTTTGCACAACAGAGGATTCTAATCTAATCTAATAATAAATATACTTTGTTAAAATCGCGCATCCAGTTTTTTCTTCTTCTTCTTCTTCCAAACAAAACACAATTTTTGATTTTTTTTCTTCTTTTCTTTATATATTCCCTCTTCCTTGTTTACGCGCGCGCGCGCACACACACACACACATATATATAGACATACATATAGATATAGATAATAGATATAGGCGAAATGGAAAAGAAGATGAACGGCGGCGTAGAAGAAGAGAAGAAGAGGGTGGCGAGGGGAGGAATAATAAATGGGCCGACAAATCCAATGGTGACGCCGTTACTAACGGATCTTTATCAGTTCACCATGGCTTATGCTTATTGGAAAGCCGGCAAACATAACGACCCTGCTGTGTATGCAATTTCTTTTTTGCTGACCCTTTTTTTTTATAATAAAAATTCTATTATTATTTATTATTATTATACTATATGCTTGTTATGTTTCTTTTATATAATTTGGAGTTAAAATTTTCATTTTTTTTCCAGAAAAATAGCAACTTTTTTATAAAAAACAAAAACCCGGAAAGTAGAAAACATGTTTGAATTGTATTTTGATGAATTCCGTATCTTTCTTTTTATAGAAAAGAGAAAATTAAAGGGTGTCTAGGAGTGCATATTTGTAAGTGCTTTCTTAAAATAAGCTATATTATGCACCTAGTAGCCGAACACTTCAAACTGCGCTTTGACTTTCAAGAAAAGATATGCATTCCCAAACACTCTTTAAGTAGTTTTTTACTATACAGAAATAGAAAACTCCTTGTGCTTTTGAAATTGCAAAATGAAGACGACTAAAGGTGTTTTCAATAATTTTTCCATTGGTTTTTTAGAAATTAGAAAAAGAAAAGGAATTTTTCTGTAATTATATGTGTTATTCTTTGACATGGAATTATGAGTTAAATTTGATACTAGCGTGTAGAGGTTAAAATATTTTTATGTAGTAGATATGTATATATGAAACCATAAGAAAAAGGTTGAATCTTGCCAGACTTTTAATGCATATTTTTGTGTATTAAATTTTATCAAGAATCATATGTTGTACTTTAGGTCGTGTTTTAATGTATAACTCATTTTCTTACTAGCGTGAATTTGATGGAAGCCTTTTAGAATTTATAGGACTATAATCTAATTGGATTTTTCTGTTATATTGGGCTTTTTCAGGTTTGACTTGTATTTTAGAAGGAATCCCTTTGGCGGCGAATATACAGTTTTTGCAGGTCTTGAAGAGTGCATAAGATTCATTGCCAATTTTAAATTATCGGAGGATGAGATTGCTTTTGTTCGAGAATGTTTATCTCCCACATGTGAGGTAAGTAATAGCTCTTTAGAGTAAAAAAGTAATGTTATGGCTACTCCATTTTGAATGGAAACCAAAAAAGGCATAAAGGTCATTTAAATAACCTTTTTGATGTTGATCATAGGATGGCTTCTTTGATTATCTTAGAGGAATCGACTGTTCTGATGTTGAGGTATATGCTATTGCCGAGGGATCTGTCGTATTTCCTAAAGTCCCCTTGATGAGGATTGAAGGCCCTGTGGCTGTGAGTCTTGTGATCTCGTACTTTGTTCATTTTGCAAGATATTCTTTAAAAGATTCAGACTCTTAAAAAGCATATATATTGTTTTTCAGGTGGTTCAACTATTGGAAACTCCTTTTGTAAATCTTATAAATTTTGCTTCTTTAGTTACTACAAATGCTGCAAGGCACCGTTTTGTTGCTGGGAAATCCAAACTTCTTCTTGAGTTTGGGCTACGGCGTGCGCAGGTTTTATTCCTTCCTCTTTAATATATATTATTAACTGATTTTGTTGGTTATAATTATAAAGAATCTTGTTACTTTCATGTATAGGGCCCAGATGGTGGTGTAGGGGCATCAAGGTATTGCTACATGGGAGGATTTGATGCAACAAGGTGATCTTTTTGACCACATATTTTCCACTTCGATGGTAGTAACCATCAAATCTTTCTATTATATCTTTGCATCTCATCATTTTGGTGTGGTGATAGCAATTGTGCAGCTGGAAAATTATTTGGAATACCACTCCGTGGGACCCATTCTCATGCTTTTGTCAGCTCATTCACGGTAGGTTTAATGCATAACCTTCCTATTTGTTCAGTGAAAATTCAATTTCATGTGTGATACATTATTTTTTATGAGTATGTATTTTTGCTATTTTATCGCTTATGTTAGTAAATTTGGTTATGTTTAGGGACCTGATGAGATTACAGAGAAGTCTCTCCAAAGTCATGATAAGTCTAGAGTATGCAAGGATTTCGTTGGTCTCACACAGACGTGGTTAGGCAAACTCAAGGTGTAGTTCTGTTCTCATGGATATCACGATTTAGTGTTTGTTTGGTTACGAATTCAAAGTGTAGAATACCTAATGCAAAGATCTATCTGTTAAAAATAATAATTGCTTTACCTTATATGCTTCAAATCATAACCGCAGAAAACCTGACCTCACTCTCTTAGCCCCACTTGCAGTTTCCTTATATAGTACGGAGTAATTAGAAATGCATTATTTTAGTTTGAAAAGTAAACATGTAAATACATATATAATTCGTGATGTACTATGTGGGTCAAGGGTTAAAATGTCAATAAAGATGTTCAGTGTTTATCAACATTGTAACATATGTGCTGTGAATCGTGTGTTTCAGCGGTTAAGTTCATCAGAAGGTGTTTTTGGCGAGACTAATCAAAGTGAGCTAGCAGCCTTTGTTTCATATGCCCTGGCATTTCCTGACAACTTTCTGGCTCTTGTGGACACATATGATGTAAGTCACAAAATTCCAATTGCCATTAGTCTTCTTTTGTTCATTTAAAATTGCAGCGGTACATGCTTAAGCATTTTATTTGATTACATTTTTATAACTTACTTTTATTGGTTGGTTACCTAATATGATTATTTGGTTGTATACAATCAGGTGATGCGGAGTGGTGTTCCTAATTTTTGTGCTGTTGCTCTAGCACTCAATGATTTAGGGTATGTTTTTAAATGTTAATCATGCATAAATGGCCTTCTTTCTATTCACAGTAGTTATTACGATTTGATTACTGTTCTCTTCAGGTATAAAGCAAAAGGAATTAGATTAGATTCAGGTGACCTTGCTTATTTGTCATGTGAGACCAGGAAGTTCTTTCAAACCATAGAAAAGGAATTTCAAGTTCCTGGTTTTGGAAAGACTGGCATTACTGCTAGTAATGACCTCAATGAGGAAACATTAGACGCTTTAAACAAACAGGTGAGTTGTCATGAGTCCAACAATCATAAGACTCTTCAAACATATAAAGATTCTATGTTAAATTTGGTTGCTTGTTCCAATCAGGGCCACGAGGTTGACTCTTTCGGCATTGGAACCAACTTGGTCACATGCTTTGCTCAACCTGCTCTAGGTTGTGTGTTCAAGCTTGTCGAGATAAATAATCAGCCGCGTATAAAGCTGTCAGAAGATGTCTCAAAGGTTTGAAATCAATGGCTTGTTTTCTGCAGTACAATGTATATATTATAACAAATGGGTATCGTGGTTTTAGGTCTCCATTCCATGTAAAAAGCGATCTTTCAGATTGTATGGCAAGGAAGGTTATGCCCTTGTAGATATCATGTCGGGGGAAAATGAACCAGCGCCAAAGGTAAGTTTCTCGTGTTTTGTGTAAATTCGTTTATGCCTTGTTGAAAATCATTATGCTTTATTGTAGGAACATACTCCATACAATTAACATGTTATGGGTTGTTGGATTTTAAAGTTAAGGGAAAAATTTAATGTTTAGCAGTCATTGTTAACTACAGGAAGGCCAAAGGATTTTATGCCGACACCCATTTAATGAATCCAAGAGAGCTTATGTGGTGCCACAGCGTGTTGAGGATCTTATGAAATGTTATTGGCCTGGAAGTGCAGGTGAGACTCGTGTCTTTTTGCATTTATATATGTGAACTTTTGGTCAACTTACACATTCCAGATCGAGAAATTTGTCACTTCACATTGAGCATATCCAATATATATACTCTGTATGATTAATGTGTATATAAATATGTGAAGATAAAGCAAGGGAAGAATTGCCAACGCTTGAGCAGATCAGAGAACATTGTATGAGGCAACTGGAGCAAATGCGGACTGATCACATGAGAAGATTGAATCCAACCCCTTACAAGGTATGCTATCTATTATGATGCATGTACTCTCAAGAAATCTTTAACAGAAGTATGACCTTATGTAATGCTTTTGGCGCAGGTTAGTGTAAGTGCGAAGTTGTATGAATTCATTCATTTTCTATGGCTCAACGAAGCACCCGTCGGAGAGCTGCAGTAAGGATGTAAATGCTATGCAGATAAACAAACCATCATAGTCATTCATGATATCTTTTTTTGGATACATAATAATTTTGATTTTTTGTTTCGAGGTTTTTTGAGCCTGTGATGTTCCAACTTGCTTATAACATACAATAATAAAAGTTTCCATTGATGAAATATATATTCAACCTTGTTTGTTCAATATATCTGGTGTATTAGTCCCCGTGATGGTAATCTAGTTGCGGGAAACATATAGGATAAAAGCATAAGTAATAGGTATGAACCCGGGCCCCATGTCTGATTAACCATGGTGTTATACGGTTTACCTCTATAATGTTGGCTTTGGCCTGTGGGAGTGTGGGACTAGTCAGTGGAGCCATCAGAGGATTGGTTACCCTTTTTAATTTCTGGTGAGCAATTAGCAAATGAATGTTGTCTAACCATGGTTTTCAAGATCTTGAGCCACACTTCAGCATCTTAAACCAGATAAATTGAGAGTATTTTTTAGTAACCAATGATTTTTCAATTTCGATCAATAAAACTAGTGAATTATACATGGGTTCTTTAAAACACGATCTGTATAAGATCCCGATGATTTTAGAATCTTGATCTGATACTGCTTTGATTGAATTAATGACTTAAGAACTATAAATATGCTAACTTTGATAAATAAAAAGCTAATTGGCAACCAAGAGGCTGCCGGCAAGAGAAAACCAACTAATTCTTGAACTTTAATACTTCTACACATAACTATTGTACTATAACACAAATCCATATTCTCACTTTATCTAGAGTACTAATTAGCAAATCAATATTTTGCGACAATACAGCAGAAATCAGAAAACTCTACTAAATACAAATCGAGTATGTCCATTATGCATCGCAGCTTAAAAAGATAAGCCAGTTGAAGAAAATATATATTATATACATCCAGTCTATATCATCATCCATCCACACATCTTTCTTTTATTGCAGATGCACAAAACTCCTGAGTTCTTGACATGATTTGCAAGCCAGTTGGATTTTTCTAAATGCAGCTTGAAGATATCTCATTTTCGGGGTAACTAGATTGTAAAAAAGTCAAACAAATCGGGTAAGTTCACCCAACCATAATCGCACCGATCCCTGATCTTCTGTGCTGCCATCGATGCTATTTCAACATAAGGTGTTATTCTGGCAACCTCTTTCTCCACTGAAGTTCTGAACTTTGCCTCGACCTGAAACTCATGAGCATAATTTTAGAGCTTTGCAGAATCAAATTTCGGTTGGGTTATGTTGTATATAAAAAACCAACATTCTATGTTTGTACTGTTTGTTACAAATTATGGCATAATTTAAATCAATTTCAAAGTTAATTTAAGGTGTTAGCCGATTAACTATCTCAGAACAGAGGATTCCCAAAGAGAGAAAGATGGTAACCTTGTTAATGCACCGATCAGCATCCAGGAGATAACAGAAGTAAGATAGTTGCTTGAACATATCTGCCTCAGAATACTAGTCAAAGTAAAATAATAACTTTTCAGTAAAATGTTGAAAAAATGACAAATATATAGTATTCATAGGAGTAAGAGAAAGATGTAAACCTGTCTCACAAGACGACCATTACAACGAGGATAATTTGGACATACAGTTCCTCTCTCGGAGTCCCCAATGACACGCAAGTTTAAACTTCTTGTAGTATAGTTGCAGGTTTCATCATCGCACTGAAATTTCACGTAGAAGCCAACTAATAAACTGCATTCTAGTATACAACTAATCATAGAAATCCAACATGAAATGCGTGCGTACCGTCATTAATCCCTTGTAGTATGTTGATATGAATGATTCAGCTCGTCTTTTTACCTGAGCAACAATTTAGTGCATAATATGGTAAATGTCAAACAATAACACATTACTTTTTGTTAACCTACATCCTAAAGATTTAATATCATTGCAAGTGAAACAATAATATCTTGTAGTGAAGTTGCTGAATATGGTTTATTCATAAAAATTACCTGGTTAGCTATTGAAACTGGAGGAACTTCTACTTGACATTTAGGGCAACACAATTTGTGCCAGAAGCTGTTGTTGGATGACGGATCCAAGTCTGCTGACTTTTCAAGGGTTACCGTGCGTATGTAACTGAGGACAGATGGACAGTCAAAAGTACCAGAGCAGCCGGGACATGACAAATTTAATGGCTCACAACCCCGGTATCTGCAATTCATATTACATTACAGTAGTTATACATCTGTGTAGTATCTGGGATCAGAACAACTTATCTAGTTATGATTATAATTTAAGGGATACAAAGTTGAGCCTATAGAGACAAAATCTAGAAACAAACTTAAGAATGTCATCAATTAAATTTGTAACAAAGCAGCAGCAGGAGCAGAATTGAGAAGAAAAAATATAATGACTACCTCTCTTCGTCATCTTTCAGGCAGAGAACTGAGCCAGCATGATCATTGTTTACGACTTCAATTGATTTGCTTTGAAACTAAAAATGAATCATAGATTGCCAACTTTATTAGTAAATGCACCACTGCTGAAAAGATATTTAAACTGTTATGCTGATTGGAGCCTTGGCGAAAACAGCTCCGTACCTTGGAAGGATCAAGTCCTAAACAATCAGCCAAAACGGATGGACTTGTACCCTCGATTGATGCACAGAGACGTGATACGACTGGATGTATCTGAATGGACCCAAAACAAGGCTTTCAGGGCATGTAATAGAACAAGAACTACAAAATTAAACTAACAAATATTCAAAATCGATACCTGCTGTGCCAGATAATAGTCAATGTCAATCATCAAGTTCTCATTATCTTTCATCAGTTCATCAGGATGTCTTGCACGCTGAGCAATCCCTGCTGATGAACTTGAACCATTTCCCTGTCAGTATAGACTAAAGATGTCATGTAAAGAGATGCGAAATCAGAAGCCACTACATTAAATAAGATATTTAAAAAAAGGGTAAAAACCTCCATCACGAACCTGCTCACAGCATACTATATATGGAACTGTATCACCAGCAGAACATCCACTGGTGTATCCTAGTTTCCGCAACCTAAGTGCTACCTATATACGTGCATGGAAGGAGAATGAATACTCTTAAACCTACAAGTAATCAAGATTATGGTGAGGTGCACATAACAAAAAGGTTTTGTCAAGTTACTTACTTCAACATGAGGTTGACTTCTAGCATCTGGGTAGGCTTCAGGTGGTTTCGTTAATGTTTTTGTAATGATATATTTCTCCAAAGCTATTTCTCCATTCCTCATTTCCTCTTGTACCTGCTTATTTAATAATGTTGTTTGTAAAGTTTGCTTATGAATCAAATCAACATAAGATTATTGACAGTATGAGTAGATCCTATCTAATATCTGATAAAAAAAAAATCAACTAAAATGCAAGCCACTAAATTAGCTTTTTAACAAGTATGAATGTACCTTCCTGAGTTTGTTGTGTATTGATTCAACAACTTCCTCACACGACCTGTATAAGAGTTCATGCATTGTATGTTTAGAAAGCGATTCTTATAAAGAAAGAAAAAAAGACACACAAATAGACATACAGCTCAGATAATATTTGTTCCAGGCAGAAATCTCCCGTCTCCTTTGATAGCAAACTCCAGTCACGTCGTACCATATCAAGACCCTTTCGCTCTATAACCTACACAAATGACAACATTTATGAGCTACAACAGGAAATAATCATGTGTTAAAAGAGCACCCACTAAGATGAATATAATCAAGTACCTTGTAGACTTTCCCATCTCTTATTTGCTCTTTCACAGCTGCATATTTCTTCTTTTTAAGTAACAGCATTCTCTTGTATAGACCATCAAGATCAATTTCTAATTTCTTGTATCTCTTGTTTACCTAACATTTAGAAAGATTTGGGGTCAAATCACAAAATAATACCGTAAGCTAATATACAACCATCTAATGTTAGTTTTGCAGTTGTAACCCTACCTCTCTGATGACATTTACGGCAATCGATTTGGCTTTGTTTATATCATCAAGTCCGGTATATATCATTATTGAATCAGTATCACCATATATAACCTGGATACAAAAATAGCATACTTCAAAAATCAAGTAATTATAAAAAACAGAATGAACTATGTTTCCATATTAGAGAAATCACCTCCAAGTTTAAACTGTCCCGAACAAGATCAACAGTTTTTTGTAAAATCTCTCTCCCCTGTAGAAAAGTCATGTGATAATTCCATATGCATTCCCAAGATCATTTCATATTTTAGAAAGAAATTCATAGCTTTCTTACTTGTTGCGTAATAAGCTCTGCAAGTGGCTTTGCATAGAATCTGGAATTAGAAAAACCCAGGCATCCATACATACTGCATGCAAGGGTAGAAAGAAGCTAGTAAGCAAACAAAATATTAACTGAAGTGAAACCATGAAAGCAGATACAAACCTATTAGCTGTTAGCTTCAGTGCTTGCTGTTGTATATCAAACTGTTGGTACTTGAGACCCGTTGCAGTCTTCAACCACTCTTTTACACTTTTCCTTCTCTCAACCAAATTTCTCAATAGCTACAAAAAGCAAGAGCGTATAAACACATTTTAATCATTATTGGTAGCAAATGCTTTTAGATGACACATGATTTTTTACCTCAGGTAGAACTCCAGTTGTTTTTGAAGATGGTAAGCAGGGAACTAAACTACCTTGGGATCTATCTACTGTCGTAAAGCAGATATTATACTCCTGATAAAAAAACAAGCAGACAGAAACATACAAGGTTTGTTCAGAAGAAGTTTAGAGAGCCAAGCAGTAAGCTTGATGGAGATATGACATACCTGGATGATAGAAGGGTAGAGACTGTTGAAATCCAGAAGTAATATGTATTTATCATATAAACCTTTTTTGGGTTCCAACACTAATCCACCTGCATATGACGGTGCTTTTTTGGATTTTACAGGCTCATTATCTATCTCGTCATTCACCCCTAAATCATTGACTACTTTGTCCTCCGAGTCATCCGATTTACGCTTTGCTACTTTGCTCTCCTTTGGCGAATAGAACTTGTCTGGTACCATAAATTTTTTAGCATGGAATGCATGCAACAAGAGATACTCAACTCTTTGAGCTCTAGCTCCCTGTAATCATGTACATGTATCAGAGTTTGTTTGTTTTTTGATATGTCAGCCAACAGGGTGTGTGAAAGACTGCATTACTAGTATATGTTTTTCACTAGTTTACCTGAAGAGTTTTCCCCCAAAGATTACCACTAATGTTGGTCAGTTGACGTGTGAGAGGTAGAACACTCAAATGGAACATAAGTTCCATTGACAACCATGCATCTGTCTCCCCAATCTCAATCTGCAAATACACAGTATTGATGATAGTCGCTAGTGCAAAATCATATAAATATGGGAACACTTGTCATGAAAATAGATAACAAGATGAAATTGAATATATTGACCAAATTGGGCAGTTGAACATACAAGTTCCATTAGGGTCTGAGAACTCTGGAACATCTGGGGAATATTATGTGGAGCAATCTCCTTTCGGTTCTTATTCAGTTGAGTCTTTGCAAGTTCAGTCAACGAATAACTAATCTGCATAAAATGTTTATTGTTATTAACTTATAAAACTAAGTTGTGGTCTTACTATATTACCAAAGTTTCTTTCAAACCTCCTTTAGCAGGTCACGCGAACACAAAAAGGTGTCACATAGAAGGCGGCCTGCAATGCAAGACATAATTCCTGGACTTGCTCCGGATCCAAAAACCGTGCTTCCTTTATTAAGTCTAGGCATCTCAGAGCGCTTGAGCCGCCCAATTTTGGACCACATGTTGTTAGGAACTTTAGACACCTGCAAATAACATGCTATCAATAAACTCTACAAAAAAGGTCTTTTTTACTTATAGTGATATAACATAACACGCTACAATCATCGGCTCTTTTTCTGAAATTTCAGTAATCAAGCATACAGCAAAAAAAATCACACTACTACAAAGTAACTTTGTGTTTATAGTTGAACCTTCACTCTGTTGAGAAGCACATCCAAGTCAAAGCCAGATATGTTGTGGCCAACGAGAATATCACTATCCAATTTGTGTAATTCAATCATCAACCGGTTTAATAGTGCTCTTTCACTGTAAACATTTGTAGCAGAAAGAATGTGAGCAACTGAAGGCAGGTGATTGTTAAATAAGATAAAAGACAAACTAAAACAAACAACTTGCCTGCTCTCCATGCTAATGATATCTGATCCAGCCTTTGAATTTCTATCTGCTGCCTCTTTGCTAAATCCCATCGGAAACAAGCCATCCTCAAGTTTACGCACAACAGTAAAATGGCTAAGCATTCCAGGTCTTGTCCATTCTGAGGCTAACATGGGGGTGTCAATCTGAAAGGTTCAGCTATCAATTAGAAGCGGATTTACAAATAGTATACACTCTTATATGAAAAAAATAAAGTAGAAAACTAACACCCACAAATTAATGGGTATAATATATGTATTATGTGATGATAATGACTTATGGGAGTATCTATACTTGATGTCATCAATAATGCTAATACCCAGACTTTCAAAAAAATGTGAGGTACCTTAGCCTTATGACAGCAAATGACAGATGCGGAGGCAATTTCGTTTGTATTCTGTTTTTGGTTTATTATAGTTTTCAGATTGATTGCAGTAACAACCACAGGAGGAATCTCTCCAGTATTTTCTGGGTTAGTCGCAACTTTAATGTCCTTTGAACAATCAACAGTAACCTCAAATTTGCACCAGCTTACCTGTTCAAGTATAATCATGTCATTATAGTGATAGGAGTAATTCAAGCATGTTTTGAAGACAAAAACCCTATATATAAAAGAAACTGCAAATTTAGAAGCCTCACTCTCTGAGAAGTGGAACGGCTAGAAAACTTTGATATTGATAGCCAAGAGGGTCCCTTTATTTTCCTTTTGATAAGAAAAAGCTCCAAGGCACTGCATTTAACGCAATAATTAATCAGGTTTTATAAATATGAAAATCTATTTGCGGGTACTAGTTTTCAACCATTGTCTGCAACTCTTAACAAAAAGTAATGCTTATGGTGATACCTAATATCTAACTAGTTACTGAAATCAACAGAGAATAATCATGATAGAATTACAATGGCGAGTGCCAAAAACTTGGCAAATGTATAACATAACACATGCAAATGAGCAATCTCAATATGTTCAAGTGTATACTGTACTTAGCATTTCAACTTATTTTACCTGCTGTGTGTTCCAAGCAGAGCACAGAAGGTCTCTCCCTTAAGATCTGAAGGAAGTGGCGGGTCCTGTAATTTCAACAAATGCAATATCATAAACTAAATACATAACTTGGCAAGTCCATTATCACCTAATAAGAAAAGATAGAAGAATTAAAAAGCATATAACCCCGTTAATCTTCTTCAAGAAATGTACAAAGTACCTTAAATGGATAACTGATTTTAAGTACATAATTTGCTCTGCGCTCTATGTCGGATCTCTCAAATGCATAATTCCTCTGAAGATAGATAAAAGATAACAAATGTCATCATCTAAAAGGAATTGGTTAACAAAGCTCGAGTCATGAGCAAGTTTCCATGAAAATTTTAATTGAGAATCATATTTGACAATGCAACAGACCTTGACTGGTTTCATGCTAAAGTTTGAGACATTTCTATCAAGCAACTGCTCTGCCAGGTTGGTCTTTAATGCAGATGCCATCTCCTATCAAAGTAAACGAAAATACTTCCATAAGCAACAGTGACAATAAATATAAATATAACCAGGGTAACCCCTTTACCCAAAGACAATAAATAAAATATACAAGAAATATGATAATGATATAAATTAAAAGAAGAGAAAGGGATGTAAAGTAAAAAGGCGTATTACATGAAGCTTGGTGTGAAAATCTGCAGGTGACATTTTCGACTCTTCAAGCTTCACAATGGTGGATTCTTCAAATACAGAGCCATTGGGGACAGCATATACGCATCTTTGCATATTCTTCACAACTATACAGCAGCTTTCGTACGTCCTCCCAGCTTTGACCTTGATATAAATGACAATTTTTTATGATCAAGAATACAAGATCAATTTTTGTTTAGGCAAAATTAAACCATGTTGCATACAATTACTCAATTAAGTTAGCATTGGTGCATGAATACAAGATAAATTGTAAAAATATCCAGCAAGGATTAGAATTTAGGATACATAGCAGTTTAAATAAATTACATTTTCACGCCAAACATCCACAAGGCATGAAAAAAACTCAACTTGCTGCCTAATGGTCTTTATCAGTTACTGCTTTAAGCATTAAATTAACAGTAAATGTCAAATGAAGATGAATATTATGAGTTTCTAGGATACCCTTACATCAACTAATAATAAATGTTGATACTAAACAGAATTAATCCTACCGCTGACAAAAAAAGATGCTAGGTAAACCTTAAGAATTTACATAGCAGCTAATGCTTATAAAGATTAGAAGCTGATTACTACCTTTATATGTATGATTAGAAGTTGTAAATCGTAATAAGGTAAATCTTAACTAAAATAAAACCCATTGTTCAGCAAATATGAATAAAGTTCATTATATCTTCTTCAAAGCCCATATTGCTTTAAAAAAAACTGTGCTAGAGAGTCACAGAGAAGAGTTTTTTTCTAATGTAGCCAAGGTATAAGGACAGCGGTGGAGTTGAAAAGGCAAATAAGCACCATGTACTACTATCTTTAGAAATACCAAATACTCCCGGTTGGTATGCAGTCCATATATTTCTTTTTCCTAGTATTGGTTTTTAGAATTGATGCTCGTTTTACTTCAAATCATATCTACGATTCTACTCTTACACTCTTCCTAATGCTTGTAGTCCTCTATTTTCAAGTTTGCTACTTTATAGATCAGTAGACTCATAAGAAGAGTGACCAGCTTGACAGGTAATATCTACATCTATAAGTATATACAGGCTCCTATTATTACTCACCAACAGCAATAAAAACCATGTAAGGCCTCTTCCTAAGACCTTGCACAGCAATGCTACGACACAACTAGTGTCAGGTGCTAATTATCATGCAACTTTGTTAGTGATTCCATAGAAAACGTCTAGAAAGTGATAACATAAAACTTGAAAGTGATGACATCTAATTGACAATGTGCTATTATTCAAGTTATACCGTTATAGTCGATGCAATGTGATGAGTGGACCAAGTGTTCATTATTTACTGAGCTGTAATGAAACAAGCGTCATGAAACATGACCTAAGATGTGTTTCCTAGTACATTAATACAAAGCTATATACAATTACCAATAGATATTGGGATATTTACCATGTAAAGTAATGACATAAACTTAAACAACCAATTTACCTTTCCGAACAAATATATATTCCCAGCATTCGCACCAAAAGCCTCCTCGTAAGCATCAAGCATATAAAAAGGCATCGACCCATCGGAATCCACCACAAACGGATGCTTCCCATCCAAACCCAAACCCGGCTCAACCTCACCATTCAAACTCAATCCTTTAACCGTCTGCAACCCTGCGCTAGCACTAAAAGTAGGATCCTTTTCCACTTTAACTTTCGCATTCAACGTCCTCACTTGATCCTCCTTCGCCACTTTCTCAACTTTCACTTCACTCTCATCCTTCAACACCTCGACAACACCCGAATCTTTATTCATCTCAATCACCTCCTTATTCTCTTCAAACACAACCTCATTCTCATTACCCGAAAAACCATTTAACGATATGTCGTCCACATTGCCCAAACTTCCCGACACACTTTCGACTTTAACCAAACTAGCTGTATCACTCCTAACCCCAACTCTCTTATTCCCTCTCCTCCTTTTCTCCTTATCATTCTCATCAGGCGCAAACTCAGCCAAAACATCATCAAGAATACTATCACAAGAAACCACATTATTCGCCTTAACATTCTTATTAAAAACCGCAGACGTAAACAAATTCGATATCCTTTGTTTACCCATCAAAGCAGTCGCAGCTTCAAAAGATGGCTTCCTGACATTATTCTCCTTTTTTTTCTTCTTGGGCTGCTTCTTATTTTCGTCTTCCGAATACTCTTCTTCGGAAGACGGAACGACACCGGATTGAGTCCAATCGACTTCTTGTCCTTCATCAACATACCCTAACCCATCATCATCAACTATAAATGATTTGTAATCCTGTTGACGTTTAGCTACTAAGCTTTCGTACTCGTCTTCGTCTACGGTGTCGTAAATCGGTTCGTCTATTTTAATCGTGTATCGTTCGCCGGCTTCGGTTGCTCCGCCTTCTCTTAGGGTTTTGAGTTTCCGGAGAGCTTCAGCGCGTTTTTCGGCATCTGCTCCTCTTGATTTTCTTTTCTGTCTCTGATTATCGCCTTCCATTTGATTTTGGAATAGGAATTTTGGGGGGTTGATGGTTTGTGAAATGGATTGATGGTTTGTGAAATGGATCTGTGTGTGTATTTTTTCTAGGGTTTTTGATTAAATTGGAAAGGGGGGAAATGAATTAGCGGGAATAACGTTTTGGCGCCAAAATTAGTCCGGCTAAATAAAAATACTAAGATGCGATCCGGGACTCCGGGTTATAACTTGACCCTCTAAAGGCGACCTTTTTTTTCCCCAATTGTTTTATCTTTTTTTCAAGAATAATAAATTAGTGCTTTTTTAATTTTTTTTTTCCCCTAAAAAGTGAATAAAATATTACTATGTACGATTTAATTTATCAAAAATGTCTCATTGTAAAATTTTGCTTTAAGCACGTAGCTTAAGACGACTAGAAATTAACAAAAATTAGTGATCTTTATATATAAAGAGGATAATTTAGGGCTTATATGACCTTACTTTTCGTTTGCCAAATAAGATTTTTTTCTACATGACGTTATGTTGTTAATTCTTATACGAGTGTCAGCCACCTCATATTTTTTTTAAATGAAAAAGGAATCCTAGCTAACATTAAATCATAATTTAAATTGTTATCTAAAGTTTTGCCATTTATTTTGGAAGGTAATTTCAAAAGATTTTTTACAAGTTTCGTTAACTAAAAAAATTTATCAAAGATTTAAAATTGAAATATCATGTGTACTTCATTGTCCGTTCTTGCAAGTTAACATCAATAACTTGAATGCAAGTTTCAAGAATGCATTATGATTATGACTATATTGTGT
>JAOXNX010000031.1:15284130-15296144 GCA_028566075.1 Solidago caesia
AAATAAAACAAGTATTAAAGTAAAACAAATAAAACAATCATTTTCTCTTAACTGAAAATCATTGTGCATCATGAAAATCTTCGTATATCAGCAAATACTTGTGCTTTATGAATCTTGTGTTTCAATTTTATTATAATCTAATGGTCAAGATCTTATCCTATTTTTTTTATTTTAATACTTGTTTTACGATAATCAGCCCCTATATATATATATATATATATTTTATTTTATTTTTTCTTTTCCTGTGCAGCAAGTTTATAAAAAGAATAAGATTTTTTTTTTGTTTCAATCCACCTTGCAGGTGATCCAATGAAGAAAAAGACGAAGATTGCAAATTTGATATTATATATCTTAATATTAATTTTCATTTTAACTATTATTTATGTATATGGAATAGTTATATTAGTTTTGAATTTTTTTTTTCTTTTCAAACTTATTCTTTAATGTAAAATATATTTTATTTAAATTTGTATTAGGTTTATTGTTATTATTAATAATTTTTTTTTACTTAATTTGGTTTTTAAGTTAACATAATGTGTTAATTAATATTAATATAAATGATGATGGACACTAATTAATATGGTGAGTTAGTGTATTGCTAACGTGACACTAATAAATTAAAGTTTCAATTTGATGGGTTAAAGATGGTCTAAAATTGCATTACTTTACTGGCAATAAATTATCAATAACTACAAGTTATAAAACTAATGAAAAGTAAATGGAATTTGTTAAAAGCCTATGAATAATGATAAAGCAATCGATATGTGGTCAGTGAGAAATGAGAAGCTTTTTTAGTTTTTTTTTTTTAAAGGTAGAAGCTTTTTTAGTTAACATGTGGGATTTGTGTGTGGCTAAAATAAAGTATTTATATACAAAAATATAAATAAAAAGAAAAAAAGAAGACAAAACTACAAGAAGACATTGACCTGATAAATTTAACAAACAAAATTGCAGTCTGTAATTTTGATCCATAATTTTTAAAGGGTTCTACTATTTCCATTTTTCTTTTCCTAAATACATCCTTGATGTATAATTAATAATGCATAATGTACAACTGTTTATTGTACAGAAAATGGTATATAGGGGGGTGGGGGATGGAAATAAATACCCACTTTTGAAAATATGTAAAATCATATATAATCGAACAAAAGGGATTTTTGAGAAAACATTTGTAGATCAAACTTTTATATTTAGTAAATCAAATTCTTCTAACATCCTTTTGATAAAAAGAACATTCTCATTTAATTCTGATTTTACAGATGAAATACATTTTAACCTTTTTAACCACCACCACCACCCATTCATCAATGTGTACTAGTATGTACCCGCGTAAACAGACCAAACCCTTCGTAGTCGGTGATGAATGGTGATGATCGTGAAACCTTTTACTTTTCAACGGATAAAGTCAAAAAAAAAAAAAAAACTTTTAGAACGGCAGAATAAAGTCAAAATTATTAAATGTTTATGTGAAATGAATTATATTGTAAAAACATTAAATTATATAATGGATACCATTAACTATAGAATAAATTTCTTGTAAAAGGGATGTTGAATTGGTAGGGGCGATATTGAATTAGTAGAAAAGGATAAGAATAAAAACGATATTTTACATATTTAAATTTTAAGTAATTTAACGATATTTGAACAATTATTATAAGAGTATAGATATATAGATATTTTATTATTTTGTTTTCGTTTGTCTTATAGATACTCACTCTTGATAAATACCCATTATAAGTCATGATGGTTCAAAATGACATACTTTTGATCCTACTTTTCTCCAATATATTAACAATGCCATGTGCCCATGTACGTAAATGTAAATGTAAATGTATGAAGTCTTACTTATTCACATAATAACTTTTCTCAAAACTTTTTGTTTTTATTATTATGGTTCTGTCTTCTTTAACATTTTGTTACCTCAAGTATGTTGCATATATATAATCATTACCAAAATCTGAACCAAGTTACATTACCCCACAAGTTTGAATGAATGAATGAATAAATGAAGGAAATAAGTTATGGGGCAGGAGCCCTTCCCTCGTCATTAGGATTTGATTTTTCTTTTTTTCTTTATATATATATATATCTATATTTTTATTTATTTATTTATTTATTTTGAAAAAGATAGATTTTGTAACAAATAGATAAATTAGAAAATGAAAAAAGTGATTTGATTTGGACAACCATATGATATGACGCAATGTCAATGTCGATTATTTTGATGTTAGGTTTGTCGATAGATAGCTACAAATATGGCTTATGATGTTAGGTTTGTTGATAGTTACAGATATAATTCCATCATGCTATCTTTCCTTTTCTCCTTCTTTTGTAAGATAAACACATACCCTGTTAGACTCTAGGTTTGATTATTTTATAGAATGGGAGATGATAAAGTTACCACTAGTTTTGATTATGTATTACCAACTTATATAGTCTGCTATAAATTTTATACATTTTGGTAGATAAATGACAACTTGTGGTAAGCTTATCATCTCTCTTGTGATAAATCACAATATATATTGTTAATAATATTGTTTGGTTTTACCAAATATTTTAAAAACCGAACCGAACACAATACATTGGTCAATCAATGTTTTTACTGGTCGGATCAGGGTCGAACTGTATACCAAAGGAAGTATATATTACCATAATAATACCAATTCTAATGTGAATACAACATAAATTCAATAATATTAAGTTATAACATTAATTATTTAAAAATAACCAAATGTTCGTTATTCAAAAAGTTAATTAAGTTCTAACACTAATGGTTAAAAAGTTAAACACATTCAAATAAAGGTTTGTTCCTCTTATCTTAATAATTAGCAAAAAATAGCAAAAAATTATATATAAAAAAAAAAAGAATCGACCATATTTGACCGGTCCGGTTCAGTTTAATTCACCCGGTTTGATCTGATTCCAAACTAGCTCAAAAACTGCCACACATGAACCAGTAATCGGAACCTACCGGTTGGACAAGCCGATTTAATAACCTTGGTTTGTCCCCTTGATGGTTAGCTTTGGTTAGGTTTGAATCCAAAAGTAATTACTGTAACAAAAAGAATATTGGCCCACAAATGACTATGAGTTATTAAAAGTTTAAAACCCACCTTGTCCCATAGGTTTGGGTTCATTCTTGATTCCAAAATCAACCTATCAAAACGTCTGTATAGGCCTAGGGAATCAATCCATTTCTTTGATACCAAACCTCTACGACAAACGCCTCCTTGAACCAAAAACCTTTGGTGGGCTTGAGTAATTGGGTTGCTTTGTATAAGTTCCAGATAGTAGGTTTGGGTTTTTGATGTGGTGTGTATATGGATCATTGAGCAACACTACTAGAGTACTAGGAAACACGATGAAAATTGTGGTGAAATATTTTTTTCTTTGAAAAGGCTACAAATTTGATAATTCACATTATTATATCAGGTAAATGCTCATTTGCAAACCATAATTAAGTTAAAACCAAGAAGAAAAAAATATCAACCACACATTTCCTCTACTTCTTCTTCCTCCCCTTTTTCCTTTTTTTTTTACCTTGTTTTTTTCATTTTTGATTTTTTTTTTAAATAAAAAATTTCAAAAAAATAAAAATAAAAAAGAACGTAGCCGTATGGCTAAGGGCTTAGCCTGTCAGTCCAGAGCAAAGCCATGGCGGCTAAGGGCGGAATCCGTCAGGTAAATCACCTCATCCCGATCACCCCTATGACCTATCACCCCACCAGCTACCCCTTATTAATACCCTTAAGGTAGACCCGTACCGTACTATCATCCAAAATAAATAAATAAATTTTGGTATGAACTTTTATTAAAAAATTTAAAAATTAAAAAAAAATTACAAAATGAAAAAACAAAATAAAAAAAAAAAAAAGGGGAAAAAAAAGAGGGGAATTGTGTAGCTGAAATTTGTCCCTTGATTTTCAACATATTTTTAGTTTTCATTTGATTACAACTCTATTGTATCAAAATAGTTGAAAATTGGTGCTAAATAATATTTTGGGAATTATGTTCAAATTCAAGACTATGTGTATAGTGTTACTTGCACAATGCACCAGGCAACTCAATTCATTTGCTTATACTTTATAGCTTTTTAGGTGACATTTAAAACATTTTGTGCAACGATTTACTGTAAAATCACTGAAACATTGATGACGATCATGTATCTACGTTGGCACATCATGTACCTTGAACCTTGATTTACACATGTACTTACACGATAGTGCATTCCAGAGGATCTGCACTCGACATTCACGATTGACCCTAGGAACCATATTCATATAATCGGACCCAAAAATTGCATTAAGATGCTAGAAACATGCTTATAGTCCATTTTCATAATAAAGCACAAGCATTACCAGTTTACAGCCATAGTTGTCTACCTTTGTCACTGCTTGTCTCTTCAGTTTTCCACTTACAACATAACTGCATAAACCAAAACAAAGCCAATACACATTTATACTTCATGTAGAAACCCAACTTCTTCAATTAACCAAAAAAATTTTTGCTTATTCATTTAGCAAAAGCTATCTGTGACTGATTGATAGATGACATATCAGTGCTCTTAATTTTCCATAAATAACCTTTAACTTCAAGGTCAGTCCCAGTAAATTTCACCCCAACTGTTTTCAACTATATAAATATGTATATTTATCTTTGTTTACCACAATGTACACTTTCCAGAAAGTGTGCAAATTATTAATTCAAACAAAACATCGAAGTTCACCTGATTAAAGGAAGAAGATAGAGGATTAGGAGTGATGGGAAGAAAAGCAGTAGGTCAGGGTAATCTTTGGATAGCTACGCAAGCACATGAACTTGTGAGTAGTTTTGGGCGCCTGACTTGCAGCGTTTTCTGATATCGATTTTCTCATTTCTTGGGCTTTTATCTGCGCAATTCTAAGCTTCTTCATGATTTTCTCCATAGATGCTGACTTCTTCTTTTCCAGTTTCATCTATAAGGGAGATAATACATTTTTAAAGCAACTCAATAAAATAGTTCTCGATTAAAGATTTAAATTAACGATATCGATAAAAACGAAGGGAGACGACAGAAAACGAATGCATACATCCCCTTTCACCAGTGCAAGTCTTTTCTAGTTATTCAATTCCCATGATACCCAAAAGTAGATATATAATATAATTAAGATGCCAGACCCAAAGAACAGATTAAAGTGCCGTTAGTCATTGTGGTGAACACACCTCAAGTTTTCGGATTGATGCCTCTGCTTTTGCATTTTGCAGGTTCTCCCACGCAGCAATCCTTGCTTCCTCTTTCTGGAGCCTGCGACGACACCACAAGGAAAATCAATCAGTCATGTCTTTATAGATATATGAACGTGTATAGATTCAAAAGTGAGTCAAATGCATTCCTTTTAACTATACCAAAAAGGAATGTCACCAAATGAACCAACTCACTATGACTTTCCAGTATGGCTGCAGTTATACACAGATCCAGCTTCACTCATTGAATGTCACAATTAACTTAGGTAATCAGTTGCTTCATGACTTACTAAACTTCAAGAGAAAGCTACAATCTACGAGGACCAGCATCATGTAATTTTTTTTTGGGAAGTCAATAAATGGTATAAATGAAGCATACATTATGGAATATTGCAATGATGACCAGTTGTACATACAAAGTCGCAGAAAGTGTCAAAAGCTTAAACTTGGAGACATACTTTGACGATTCCATGACCCCTTCAGTAGGATTCCATGTCAAAGCCAGGTCCTTGATCTCTGTTGACCGATTCTTGTCCATTTTCTTGGCATGTCTTTTTGGTATCTTGATCATTGTTACTCTTTTGTCTACCTGAACATCCCTGACTTCCAATCTAGCCGAACGGTGGCTGTTAGGCACCACCGGTGAAGGTATTGGTGGAGGAGAGGTAGACAGAAGTTGCCTTCCTTTTGGAGAAGTCACCGGGCTGTCCACCGGGCTCATCTGGGTAGCCATATCACGCCGCGAGACAACACGGCTAACGTTTCCATCAGTCTTCTCATCTGTACAATAGTATATAAGTTACCAACAAATATCTAATAAGTAACACCATACATCAAACAGGTAAAAACAACGAGAAAAAGAAAAACTTTGTTAAGATGAGAAAATATGCAGTTTTATGAAGAATAGTCTATCGAGTACCAAAGTTTACAAGGAACTAAACGATGTCCTGAAGATATAACATATTCAACTCTAAAGAAAAATACATCAATATCCCTATCAAATAGCATAGAAACCATCATAATCAAACAAATACCGCTAACCCAAATGCCCTTCTGTAACAAGAAGTGTGGATATTATATTACATTCTAAAAAAAACGACCAAAGGGAGAGAGATTATACCTTGTGAATCAGGATACGAAGATTCGATAAACAATTCTGATGGAGCCAATCTATAATCATTGTTAGCACGAGCAGAGTGTTCATCAATTCCACCACCATCTGGAAAAGAATATCCATTAGGTACCAAAACACCCATTGTCAGCGGTGAACCGGCAGATATAGTTTTTGTGCCCCCACCTTCAAGCAACGGGAAACCAGGCGAATAGCCTGAAAAGTACAAGTCCCCAGGACTCGGCCCCAATGGTCCACTTTTTGACTTGGGACGTCGCTGAGGCGGTGGCCCTAACATCTTATTAACTCCAGAACCGGACACGGGACTAGTAATCCACCTCTCTGCATCATCCCACTTCGAAGGCATTGTTCTTCCATTATTAAAAGGCATCAAAACATTAACACTAGTACGCCTATGCTTACCGTTACTTGATAACGGTACCCTTTCCGAGTACCATCCCTTTTGGAATCCTCTCCCTTGGTTGTTAAAGTTATCACCATAATCAGGAGTACCTGGGCTTGTGTATGCACCCGAATTACGAAAAGAATTCGAATCCTTATTCATCAATCTCGATTCTGGCGAATAGCATTCACTCATTGCATCAATACCTCCTAAACCTTATGCCTATTTCACAGAACACTATAGAGAAATCTGCATTTTGAAACTGGCCAGGTTTAAATAATAGTCCTCTATACTAATTTGTTCTCAAAGCCAGTAGAATGCATATGGTATAAAATCACACACATAACTAGATAGAAAGATACAAGGCATGCCAACTTGTTAAATGAATTCCTTGTGGTCACCACTGGTTCAGATACAGATACTTACAAGTACAAAACCGGACAAACAGACGACCAGACGAGGACCACGAAAAGTTACATCACTGCTAAAACTACAAAATAAGTGTTATATCACGTATAATTAATTAAGTTCATTCACATGTAAATATCGGTAGAGTATCATATCAGAACCAAATAAAGTTGTTAACCATAAAAATACCTTTTAATGCCACATTTTATTTGACACATGTGATGATTATGAATAAAATCATATGTGGCGATTAAAAGGTAATTTTGTGTTTTTCGGTTTTATTTGGTTCTGTTACGAAACTCCACCACTATTTACATGTGAACGGACTTAATCACATGTGAATTAACACGTAATTTTATAAACTCCACCACTATTTACATGTGAACGAACTCGATCACATATGATCATTGACACGTAATTTTATAGATTTTGCGTCTCGGCCTTTTTACGGTTTTCAATCACACCTTTCATTACATGGAATGTACACACAACAACATTTAGCCACACACACTATATTTCACACATATACTATATCACTTCATTTCATCATCATTATCATACGATACATATACATACATATAATATAATATAATGAAATAGAATGTAAAAATTAGATTCATTAGTTGAATTAACATCTACTTGTTAACTTTAATCCAATAGGATACAAAATAATTATTAAAAAAAACACACACACACATAGTAGAATGTGAGTAAAACAAAGATGATGAATTAATTTTACCTGAGGAGTATTTTTACTGTTGTTTTAGGGTAGGGAGTGAAGAGGAGTGGTGGTTGGTTTGGGTTGGAATGCAGAGAAAGTGTTTGACGAAATGCGTGAGTGAGAATTGGAATGGTCAGACATTGTAGTCGGATGATGCTAAAATAAGGACCTGCAATGATAGATATATAGGGAGTAGTATTGTTGGGGAGTGTGTTTGTTTATGAGAGAGAGAGAGAGAGATACGTACAGTATAGAGCAAGGTTGCGGAATTTGTTAGGCGCTCCTAAGTCGGTTTATTAGGGAGTTGAGAGTACTCGGGTCTATGCGGGGAGTACTCGGGGGGTCAAAACGGTCAATACGGGAAGTACTCGGAATAATCGGTCAATTCGGGTCAACCCGACGTCCTATCTTGTAGCGAGTACTTGGGGAGTACTCGACTCGGAGAGTTTTACAACAGTGGTACAGAGATAGGGATATTGGAGCCAAAAACTGTCTTCTCATTTCATGACATCATCCATGTGCCTTTCCCTGTCCTTTTCTTTCTTACAGTCTTCTTTTTCATCTATGTGTTCATACCTATGATTACCAAAATGAATAATGTATGGGAAAATAATGCGTACGGCATCAGCACAGTATTATCTTTTCATATTCTAGTCGATCAAGTGAGTAAATAAAATAAAAAGATTAAAAATATATATATGCTGTAATACCGTGCTGTTGCAGTATATAGTAACCGCATAATGTATTTGTGTATGTAAAGAAAAAAAACTAGACTAGAAATACATTAAAACAAAAAAAAAATGATTCAAAATATATATTTTAGCTCTAACTTAGAAAACAAAATCTAAGTTTTTTGTTAATTGTTTAATTTTTTTTATTTTTTGTGTGTGTATAATGAGTGTTGCTACAAACAAGTATTGCTTCATATAACAAAACGTTGTAAGCAACAACTATACGACAATCTTTATAAGAAATTCTTTTTTTGATAGAGTAGATGATTAGATCTTATGAATTCATTTTATTCAAAGTTAAATTGTAACTAATTTAATAGATTTGATAACCAACAATAAGATCAAATGGTTAAGAACTAGAAATACGATAACATGATTATTTATAAAATTGACAATGAGATATATACAATTTATGGACCATCAAAAGGAAAAATATATCCAGTTTTCTAACGTTTTAGAAAACATTTACCAAAATATTGTAATATTCTATTACATTTATTACCAATTTAAGATTTATTGTTCTTTGAGAAAATATGTATTCATGTTAATTAGTCAGGCCGAGCTCGAGCTTGAATCGTTAAATTTTAGAGAGTTCGAGTTCCGCTTGTTTCGAGTCTTATGAGCAATGCTCAAGTTCAGCTCAAGTGGAGTCTTGTGAAAAACCCAAGTTTGGCTCGTGTGGATGCTTACAAGCTTGAGATTGACTCGAGCCCGACTCGTTTAATAGTTGACTTTATATTCTTATTATTATTTTTTTATAAAAGTGTTTTTAGGTAAATTCAATTATAAAAGTATGTAAAACTATTTATTTGCGAGTCATATCACTCATAAATATATATAAATATTATCTAACATGTAAATAAAAGGCTTGTTTAGGCTTGCGAGCCTAACCGAATTTAATAAGTGAACTTCAAGATCAAACTCGTTTATTATTAAGTTAGGCTCGGATTAGATTCAAACTTGTTTAAGCTGGGCTCAAATCGAGAATTTAATGAGTCGAACTAGACTAACTCGGTAGTAGCTTGGCTTGTTTATAGTTTTATTAATATTTGTCATTTGACGAGTAACATTTTGAAATATATTTTACATTATCAAAATTTGGTATATCATGTTACCCTTTTTTTCATTTTTCCAAAATACTACTTTATTCAATTTAAATTTAAAATCTTTGACAAAAACATGATCATCATTATTCATGCCACTTAAAATGTTATACCACATTCTTAGATTCAAGTTTTTATGAAAAAGAAAAAAATCGATTTATTACCATTGCTAAAAACTATCGCAAATCTTCTTAAATCATAAAAACGAAGTTTGAATGTTATGCAAGTTTAAGCAACACGTATATGAGACGCACATGGTGTGGGTAGGTAACCCATACCACACTCGTTTTATGGTTTTTTTTAATATGCATATGATATATATTGACCACCGAAAGAATAATACACGTACGTTGTTTACATATATATTCTTTACCCATGCGTTGACTATGTAATCGGTAATAGTTTAATTTGTAATTGTCTACCACGTTACTATTTTAAGCAATTCGATCTCACCTAAGCGCGAGTTCGACTGTGTAACTTAGAGAGCATGACTTGTTTCAAGCCCTATAAGTGAAACTCGAGCTCGGTTTGTGTGGAGTCTTACAAGCTCGAGCTCAACTCAAGTTCGACTCGTTTAAAAATTTGTTTCTGTTGGCGGTATACTCACACACAGGACTCCTTAGGCCGCCACCCGTTACCGTCGCTGCTACGATCATTGTCGTCGCATCGTGCGGGCACCAGTCTGTCCTTAATTAGTTGTAGCATTTTTCACATTATTTAACACTATGCTTATATTATTATATCTTAATCAAAACTAAACTATATTAAAAAGTTAAAATATATGTGTTGCGGTGTTGCCCTGATAACAACATACGAAAATTAACAAACTATTATTCTATTACCCATACTAAATCAAATGAAAAAATAAAAATAAAAGTTTCCTTTTTAAAAAAAAACTAAAAATAACAAGTAGTTAATTGTTATCCCCGCATCCAAACTACATTAGAGACATACAAAAATGCAGCAATAATTATTTCCTTTACAAACCAGTACATTGCTTATATGTGTGTGTCCGTTGGATCATATCTAAGAATATTATTTAGGGTAATTTTATAATTTTTAATTAATTAAAATTAAGACTAAGGGTATAATGACCTTTTTTAATTAAGGATTTGCTAACTAGTTATCGTGCATTTAATAAAGTTTAACTTTCTCAAAAAATAAAAAATATGCATTTATGAGTCATATAAAAATATTAATTATTCGATTGAATTAATGAGTATTTAATGTATCTTTTTGATTATTTAGAAAATAAAGACTTCACTAAATAGCAAATCCCTTTTTAATTATATAATTCTTCCTCTCTAGACTATTTTCTTTTTTCTCTCTCATCTTTCTTCTCTCCTTATTTTCTAAAAAAGCATACATAATTGATATATTATTATATTCAATTATACTTATGTATAAAAAATGGAAAAAAAAAATACAAATATAGATATATATATAGGTAAAATGTTCATTTATAAACCATAATTAAGATGAAAACCAAGGGACAATTCTCAGCCACACTTTCTCTCCTTTTTCTCTCTCTTTCATAAATCACTAGTTTCATTTAGTTCATTCAAAATCTTTTATCTCAAAAATCGTACATCGATAAATTATAAAATTTATATGAGTGTTCTTAAAATTTTGTCCTCTTTCATTAGCGAGGTCATCCGACATACTTTTGACGACTTTTTAATTTTCGGACGAAACCCGTGCGGCTAAGGGCGGAGCCCGTCAGGTAGATCACCTCATCACCGATCACCTCCTATGACTTATCACCCCCTATGACCTATCACCCCACCAGCTACCCCTTATTAATACCCTTGAGGGCTACGCTCGATAAGGGCGAAGCCCCCCTGAACGGGCTATGCCCGTTCTGCTAAGCGCTACGTTCGTACCGTATCATCATCCGGAAAAAAAAAAAAAATTGGAGTGGGTTTTATTTAAAAAAATATATAAAAAAATTAAAAATGAAAAAAAACAAGGTAAAAAAATTAAAAAGAGAAAAAGGAAAAGAGTAAGTAGGAGAAAATGTGTGGCTGAGATTTGTCCCTTGTTTTCAACATTTTTCTAGTTTTCATTTGATTACAACCCTATATCTATAATATATTATAAAAGGGGAACCCCCTTTCCCATTTTCTCAAAAGATGAATTAAAGTTCCTAAAATACCTCTCTCTTTAATAATGTAATTCTACATTCACTTATTGTTTAACAAAAATACCCTTAATGAAATAATTTACAATATTTATCTCTCAACTCCTAAAATAACTACACTACCTCCTTTTACATCAATTACCTTTACATCAATAACCTACACTACACGCCGCC
>JAOXNX010000031.1:15320016-15341957 GCA_028566075.1 Solidago caesia
GTGAATATCGATTCACCTCCAAAGCCATACAACTGATTGATTATCCTATATATATATTGGAACTATTGACTAATTCATATGGATTTTTCTGCATGTATACATTACAATTGAAGGCAATAGAAAGCATCTTCTTTTTCTGCATGCATATCATTTTCCATGCTACAACTAGTTAGTGGATACTAGCTAGTTATTTATTTTCTAGTGCTACGAATTATGAACCGTTTCGTATATATTAGAAAAAAGAGTGAAAAAACTGTACGAATGGTATATATTTTCATTTGTATGGTGTTTCAAGTATACTGGGCATGGATATTTGTAGAAGTGGTATACCCGGCGTTGGTAATGCCGGGCTTTGCCAAATGTGTATACAGGGGAGGATCTACCATAGAAGAAGGTAAGTCCCAAGAATCATCTTAGAAGTAGAAATGATTTAGAAGATATGCAGTAACTTTTTAAGGACCTATCTTAAAAAAAATTTAGGAACTACCTTAAAGTTTTTGTTTGTTATTTCAAAGCAACAAATTCTTCAACCTTAATAATTATTTCTCCATCTGAGCTTTTCAAAACAATCATCTTTGACGAAGATATGTTTGATTTGAATATGGATCTATAAACTTAAATGAAATCATTGGAAAGAAGGAAAGGGGAAAGTCAAATTGTTGGGGAAATAGATGATGATGATGATGATGATGATGATGATGATACGTGGGTAATCATAATGATGAGGTGGGTGTCTTTAGATAATTTTATGGTTTTTGTAATTTTAGATTGTGACTATGGGATATGTATAATTTTAACCCTTTTAACATTTTAAAGTTATACTATAGACTATAATCAACCAATTTATTACGAATATTGCTTGGAGAACTTTATAAATAGTCGGGTATTATAATATTTTAATAGTCAAATTTTGCAATGTTTTTTTAATAGGGATAGGGAAGGTAGAGTTTGTTGGAGCATACTTTCTTACAAGCCGTATTTTTTCCAATCTCGAACCACCACCCAATAATCAGCTATTTTTAACTACATGGGCTAAGCCGAATAATCTATTACAACACATTATAAATTATTATAATCTTATTGCACGATGATAAATGTATCTCAAAATAATTTAAATTATGAGTGTAAATCAAGTATAAAAATAGAATACGTAAACTTCAGTTAGATGTTTGTGTTTATGTCTCAATAAATGTATCTCCACAATAGCATTATAGTGGTATTTGTAATGTATGCATTATTAACAATACTAAAATCATTCCTCTGTCGAATTAATGTTTATATGTTTGTATTTGTGTCCCGATATATCGCTCCGACTCATTTCAATTTTTTTCTCTGTCTTAATTAAATCAAGTCAAAGTCAAAAACTTACTTGAGTTGAAATCCTAACGCCATTGTATGTATATACCGGAGTTCCCACCTCCTACTTTTGAAGATGAGTCACTGCCACCATTGCCTTTGCATGTGAGTGTGCGTAAGTGGAAGGGCCCGGTCTTTGTCATTTTCTTTGAAAAAAGGCTGGCTTTTGTTTGACATTTAGGTTCCATTAACTAGCATACTACCCGCACAGGCGCACATTACAACGAGATTAAACTTTTTGGGGCCTTGTTTAGTTCGTTGCAGCCTCGCAAAGGAGTTCATTAGTATAGAAAATAACATGGTATATATATACTTTTAGAAATAAAACAATCTTCTGATAAATTACAAAGTTATATTAATAAATGAATGCGTTAACAAAAACTTAAGTTATGATTAATTTATATTTTATTTTATGTATATTATAATTATTAGAACAATTCATTATTAAAAAGTATAAAATATAAGTTATAAAAAGTTAAGTTGTAGTTAAATTAGATAATTATATAAATCAGGAAGGTTGACTAAATGTTTAAGAAATATATAGTGAAAAATAATAAATCTAACATCAATTTTCTATTATGAGAGTTGGTAAACACCTTTTCCTTTAAATCAAAGGTCATAGGTTCAAATCTTATTTCTCCAAAAAAATTAAGGGATATAATAGGTACTTCAAGTTCTTAAAACTGAAAAAAAAAAAATAAGAGAAAAAGGGGGGAGGTGGGTAAATGCTTCATATAGTACTAGGTCTTTTACCATCGCGTTGTGCGAGCTGTTATAATAAGAACTTTATTTGTTGACATTGATATTTAGCAAAATACGTCTGTGTTATTTTGTTAATATACAAAAGGAATGGATAAAACGCAAATGAAATATAAATCTACATACTTGAATGAAATTTGAAATATGTTAATAAATAAAATTTTGTATGTATTTCACACTTAAGCTAGTTAATAATAAATAATATAATGTTAATAATTTTGGAAAAATAGTTTATATTGCAAGATAGTAGCAACACCCGTCATAGTGTGTACATTGCATGATAGTAGCAACAACCCGTCATAGTAAAATATAACGAAAAATACATAAAAATCAAGAATATGATGACATCAAATTCATGTATTACGTTGTTGCATGTCTGGATATCACAATATCAGAATATTATTCCTCATTGAATATGATGACGCCTCATTTTATGTCAGAAAAAGCTAGATATATTATCTTACTGATAGATTCAAGAAAATAATCAAATATCAACTTTGTTTCATAATTAATACATAGAAATCGAATCAAACATGATATAATCACAAAAATACAAAAATAACACCCGCTAAAATGTATCCCCCAATATCAATCAACAAACCTGAAAATTAGATTTTAAAGAAAGAAAAGTTAAAAACTTTATGAGCCTGAATCTACAAAATAATAAGAAGAAAGACCTTGAGTTTTCATTATTGATAAGAAAAACCCTACATTGTTAAGAGTTGCTCGTGAGTCTTAAAACAGATGGAATAAATGTTTTATTAGTGAAGAAGATACAACTATCTAATTAGAAGATTGAAATTCTTACAATGACGGGGTTTGATATATATCACAAGGGAGCTGATTTTTACACATAAAATTTTGATTCACGTACGGAAATTTAAAATGATTTGACCACTTTACCCCCTAACTATATTTTCCCTAGTTTACTCCTCCTTTTCCTGACAGCCTTTTCCCACTTTTTCTCCCCCATCAACATCATCTCCATCTCCATTTTCTATAAAATAAGAATCATGAAACCATTTTCTATAAATTCCAGAATTTTCGATGACTTTGGAAGAAGCAACCATTTGATTTCTTCTATGAATGTTGATGATTTTCGATATCATATTTTTATAGAGATCATGTCGGATCCGGTGACTTTAACAACCGGACACACGTATGATCGAGCGTCAATTGAAAAGTGGTTCAAGTCGGGTAATTTAACATGCCGGAAAACAGCGGAGAAGGTAAATAGTGGTAACTTAGTTTCGAATTTGTGTATAAGAAGTATTACAAAACAATATTGTGTCGAAAAGGGGATTTCGTTGGGAGAATCTGTTGGTGGCAACCGAAATCGAGACATTGCTCATACAGTCATACCGCCACTGGCGGTAGTGTGGCCGCTGAGGCGACCATAAAAATGGCAATTGATATTTTAGGCGACGGCTTGGTGTTTGGCACGATAGATACCAAGCACAAGGCTACTTACGAGATTAGATTACTTAGTAAAAGGAGCATTTTTTACCGGGATTGTTTGGTTGAAGCCAGTGTGATTCCGTGTTTATTGGACTTGATTTGTGTTAAAGAACCCAAATATTCAAGAAAACACAATCTCGGCTTTGTTGAAGTACTCAAAAAGCAAGAAAGTATAGATGCAAAAAAGAATGCGTTGGTGGCTATTCTTGGGTTGTCCAATTGCTAGTCAATATATTGCGATCTTCGAACCGATGTCTTCTAGTAGATGTTTTAGCCATTTTAGCTACACTAGCTGAAAAACCGGATGAAACGACGTCCATTTTCTCCTCCTTTTTGGCAACTAGCAAGCTCCATGAAGTTGGAGAATATAAAGTCATTGAATATGTGGTCAAATCCGTAAATAAATATGTAATAAAATAAAAACTGAGGGTATATTAGTCAATTAAATAAAGTTCCTATGTATCAAGTAAAAATTTTCAGTGGAAATATCACCTCCCATTCTCCAACCACATGTTTGATGGAACAACATTAAGGACCCTCCGAGTTAGAAATCTATTCACTATGGGCTTAATTATACACTTAATCGTCACAAGGGAATTTCTAATTAATTAATTTAAACGCAATTAACAGTCAACACCTATAAAACATCATATTTAACATGTAATTCATTTGATAACACATTTAAATCACATAACACAATAAATGAAACATTTACGAAGCGTCGAAGCGACACCAAAAGCATGGTTGACCAACGACATAAGTCAACAAAGGCGGAATAAAGATTTCACGATGTTACGTATATAAAGGAAGATGATAAATATACCACATGTTTTGATTAATTTATCACTAAAAATAATATCCGTGCAATGCGCGGTGGTTGATGGTTGAAGTTAAAAGATGATGGTGTTCGGCAATCGGTTTCGTCGACCGTCGGCTCTAAATTGTCTAAACCATGTATATAAAAATTATATTTGTTGTTATTGATAAAAATATATATAAATAAAAAATGTTATGTAAATCTATATATCTATACTCCTTAATAAAGGAGGACCCCCACTTTTTTCTCAAAAAAGCCTACTCAACTTTTCAAACTACCTCTATCATTTATTAACTAATTCAAATATCTCTACCTAATATACCTATAATACCCTTAATGAAATTATTTACAACATACATCCCTCAACCCTTAAAATAACTACACTACTCCTTTTTACATCAATTATTTTTACATTAATAACCACATCATCGCCGCCGTTGCTACTGCCGCCGCACTACCCGTCGCCTCCCCCGCCGCTACCAGTCGTCGCAATTAACACACCGCCACCGCTACCACCACCACCACTGCTACTACCATCACCGTCGCATCGCGCGGGCTTTCGTCTAGTTAGAAGTAAAACAAGTTAAGTTGCTGAAGTAAAATTTATTATTGTATAAGTAGATAATACTTTAAGCTTAAACAATAAGCTCGCCCAAATACCTTAGTAAAAAGTTATTCATCATTAAAATTGTTAGAAAATCTAATGTAGACGGAAAAAACAATGCATTTGCACGATAATTATACCAAAAATAGTAACTATAAGATGTAGTTTAAAAAGATGTCTAAGAAATTGTTTAGAAATTAAACATCCGAACTGATTATAACCACAATCAAATTAAGGTTTCATTATATATTAGAGGTTAGAAATTGAAGAATTTATTATATATTAAAATCCGGGTTTCGTGTTTGTTAAGTATTAAAGAAAATTAAAATTAAAATAAAATAAATGTGTGGGTGAATTTGACATGTGTCCATTTTACTACAAAGTTCACATGTGACCGCTCGTTGGTTGGTATGTTATCCACTTCTACACAAGAAATACAAAAGTAATCATGACCTCTGTCATTGCCTTTCACTATAGTTTTCCAACCCTCGTACGCAATCCTAATATTTGTGTTTCAAGACCTCGGAGGAGGATCCGGTGTTCCACATCGCAAGGTGGCGGCCAGCAGATGTCTTTTACCGACTTCCCATATGCCTCAGCCCAACAAAAAGAACTAATGGTGGATCTAGTATCCACTGTTGAAACTCGGCTGGGGTCTTTCCTTCATCCTTGCAATCTGCCAGCTGATGTACAATCTTATCAGAATCAAACTGCTACTGCTCATGCTGCTCTTCTTCTCCGATCCGGTATCCAATCTTCTCAGGTACTTGATTGTAAGTGTTTTATGCATGTCTAAAATATCATTTCGCAACTCTCGGATCTCATAGAATACCGCCGATTATAGCCCGTTGATTTCATTTAATAGAATAGTTTTTCTTTTGATTTCTTTCAAATATGGATAAGAATTCAGAAGTCAAGTTTCATTCAAAGTAAGTAATCGTTTTGACTAACTGTATTTTACGTAAATTATTATAAGTAGAAAGGCAGCAGGAACTAAAATGAACAGTGCAGTACTTTCTTATTTTAACCCCCTACCGTGTATATACTATATAGTATATACATGGTACAAAAATCAATCTAGTATATATATAAAATGTGTGTGGTCGTTGTTTAGAATGATAAATTGTTTTGAATTTGTAAATTGTTGTTGTTCGTAACAGGTTGATTTGATACTGGGAAGTTGGCTACATTGTGAATTACCATCAGGAGGAGCCCTGAACATCACCAGTTTGTCAGCCTATCTAAACTCGTCAACCGATGCACCCAACCTCGTGGTAGAGTTGATACAAAGTAGCCCAACATCTATGGTTCTAGTTCTTGATTTGCCTCCAAGAAAGGACATTGTACTTGACCCTGATTATCTCAAGACATTTTATGAAGACACGAAATTGGAGCAACACAGGCAACATCTAGAGAAGCTCCCAGAGGTAACACCGTACTTCTCATCGTCGCTTTATTTTCGTTCAGTTATCTCTCCCACTGCAATTCTGGTGAGGATTGAAACAGAGTCACTCGAGGAAATGATCAAAACTCATGTTAGCCCAATTGCCAAGGAAGTGTTGAATATTTGGTTGGACGTTTGTGCTTTTGGGAAAAGGGTAGTGGGTGAAAGTGAGACCGATTATTTGAAAAGGAGGGATAAAATGAGTAAAAGTAAGACCATTGAAATCGATTTGGAGTCAAATTTGCCAAGGTTGTTTGGGAGAGAAACTGCTAACCGTGTGCTAGAAGCCATACGGGAGGTTTTCTAAACAGATTTGTGTATGATGGGGCCTTGTGTATTCACCATGAAAGTTTGTACCATATATTGATGCTCATGTGTTATCATCCATATGGAATTAGAGATATCCTTGTATTCATGGCCGTAGTTGTAAACTCTTAATATGATGATTTAACTTTCTTGAAGTCCTTCGACAGTGTTGACTTAATATACCCCGTGCTTGTTTGTAACATACTATTTGATATCAAAAATAATATTTAACAAAACGTGAGTGATAAGTCTGTAGCAAAGTAAGGTGTTTGAGTTTGTAGTTATACAACCATCAAATTCATAAAAAACTGCATAAAGAGTAAATTATCAGAGCATACCTTCAATGAAAAGGATTCAATAAAATCCAATACATTTTTTTAATATTTATCTTGTTGAAGATATTACTATATCACCAGATGCAAAACACTGGTCGAATCTATCAGTTAAGAAAGCTAAGAATCTGCCGTAACTATGACCATAAATATTAGTGATTGATCCTATATCGTTCTATGGAGTATCTAGAACTGCTTTAAGGTGTTTTTTGTAGATTCCACAAACCCCTTCCCAATGAGTTGTCACATGGCATTTAGTAAACAGGTTGTTAGCATTTGCCAGCCTTAATCCAAGTGATGGTACGGGGGTGGCTTGGACTGTAATTTGGTCTACCTTGGTTGAGTCGGTTGTTGCTAGCTTGGCTTGGGTAGTTTCGACCTTACAGAAATCGGTACTGTGTTAGGCTAGCATCAGGAACCCCTCACTAGTGGAAGGATAAAAGCTTAAAGGTTTGGGCTTCTCATCATCTCAGCCAATTTAACCGAGTCTTTTTACTCGAATGGATATCGGCCATTTTTTTCTTGTCCTTTTCAAAGTAAATAACTTAGCGCCATATGCATATAAAGTCATCATACTTTCACTGCAGCACTCAATATAGTATGTTAGAGTTTTACTTGTTATAGAATTCTACTTCAGTTTTTTTGTCAATCGCAATTGTGAAGTCTGGTAAATCTGAAGGGGCACATGTTTACGGTGTTCTATTGGCACGTCACAGGTCACCTAAACTGCCACACGCAAAAAAACCTACGTATATTTACATAACATCTTACTTATATTGTTTGTTATGTTGTTTTTTTTTGGTAATCATGGGTGTCCTACTGTCCTACTTGCTTTGCAAGCTGACTAATCCCAAGAGCTGACTCGCTTTGCGAGCCTAGAGTCAGAGCAGGTAAACCTCTGTGGCCACTAGGGTACCTTTTTTTAAGGAACCAGGGATTGAACCTGTGACCTCCAGGGAGTTTCACCCTTTTGGAGACACATGCCCAACCAATGGACCACCACCCTAGTGGTTTGTTATGTTGTTTATTTGGGAGTAAAAACTAAAAACAAACCAGCTACTTGCATCTGCTGGCCCAAGCAAACCAGTGGCACGACAATAGCCCCTTAGGCACCAGCTATATGCACGCACAACCACAATCAACAACCAAACTAGTAAAACCTCTAACCGTTAGTCTCATGTATAAACATGAGAAAGTCAAAGTAATGGATTGTCAAATATCAAACTCAATTGATTTCATCATCCAAATTCTGGATGATATTCTTGTTATGATACAGTCTCTTCTGAATATTGGGAATACATAGTTAGGTGAAATGTTTCACCAGAAACTTTGGGAAAAAGGTGATAACTTTACCAAACACTAGGACATCCATGAGACATCAAGAGGAGTCTATTGTATCAATGAAGGGTTAGAAATAATGACATACTAGTACATGCTGATGTCATGATGAATCACATTCTACTCGGAAAGGTTTGGTGATGTGAACTGCATTGATAAATGGTTGATGGAGTTGAATGGGATTGATGGATTATAGTCTATGACTCTATGCCATTCGTTCCACTTGCAACAATCCAGTTTGGGTGAAAAAACATTAGACATTTCATCTTCTGAAACCAATACCTGTGAAGTTATTGAAGACAGTAAACAATTGGCTCATGAACTTGAGTGGGAAAAGGTGACAAGGAATCCAAGGTGTAAATATGTGCTGGACTGGTCCATGTTTTCCAGTGATACTAGTGTTGCCGTGTTGGTGATATTTGCTTCCTGGCTGACAAAAGTTCAAGATTGAGATAAGGTTCATGACGATTGAAAATCCATTCTTTTTTTCCAAGGGATGGGTTGGGTGGTTTGGGTTTTTTTTGATGGGGAGTGTTTGTGAGCTTTGATTGGGTTTTGGGCTGGGATGGTTTGCACTACATAAACTGTCTCATTTGATGAATGTTGTGTGTAATTTTTGTGAGGTTCAGTACTTCAGTGGGTCATTGGGGTTCTGGTTTGGGATGGTGTTAAAAGGGGGAGCTGGGTAGTGATCATCACTGCTTATTTGTTTGATGGTAGGATGGTAGTTTGATCTTGCTTGTTTATGGTTTTTTGGTGAGGGTTGGCAAGTAGATCTTTACCCTCCTTTGGCTTTCCATTTTGTTTCCTTGGAGAACTTACTCCCTTTGGCGGTTCTTTTTTGTTAGTGGCTGAAGGGAAGTTCTTAACTGTTTTATGGATGCAGGTTGCAAGGGGAACCATTGTGTTTGTTTGTTTGAAGTTATTCTTATGCAGAATTATTTTGAATAAGGCTTAGTTGCAATATATGATGTTTTTTTGGTTGCTGTCTGGTGGTTGATGTCACTACAGAGCTCGAAATAGGGTCTTATGCGGAGTGGCAGAAGGGTGTTTCTGTTGCTCTTTCTGGTTGCAGGTATTTGGCATGCTTCGGAGTGGAGCTTGGAATCTTGGTTGTTGATTTGCCAAATAATGGCTGTTGATGATGACGTAATTAAGAGCTTGCTGAGTTTGAAGATAGAGTGGCTGTCTTTTATTACCAAAGGATTTATAAAATGGCAGCTGTACTCCGATGGGTTGGGTGTTTGGCATGCTATGAAAGTTGTCACTGTTCTGATGAAATGCACATGAAGATTTTGGAGATGTGCTCATCGAGTTTTGTGTATGGTCTTTGCAATTATTTAGAAACTGATTTATGCATTGTTGTCGGTGCTTCTTGGTGTGGAAAGAATTGTTTCTGGTTTGCTGGATCGAAGAGGAGGATTATGAAGTTGTGTTGTTCGAATGAAGTTGTGTTGTTCAAGGTCTACCTATGCTATCTGGAAGTGTATGGATGTTGGTTACTGACTTAATGTTATATGTTTCATGTGGATTTACACTCAAAGGATGCACCATGTATTTGTCCCAAATTATTCGAGATATAACTTTTGTGGATTGGCACTACAACTTTATAACACACTTGCGTTATGAACTATGAAACGAACATCATTTAGCCATACTGTTTTGCATAATAATAACTAGTGTAAAACATTAGCAGAATGCATGACTAAAAGCTTAATAATCCACCAATGTTCAAACCAGGGGGGTTACTAGTAGTCTAGTATTAGTAATTGTTCCCACATCGCTCTATGAAATATTCCAAAAGTGGTTTATAATGTCCATTTTGAACACTTGATATCACCGGGCTTAGTAACGCAAGCCTATAACCCAAGTGGGGGTATCAAAGTAGGTTGGACTGTGATTTGGTCCAGCTCGGTTGGGTCCGAAGTGGCATCATCTGGCCTGCCCGTTTCAAGTTGAGAGTTGGTTCTTGTGACCCGAGCGAAAGCTCGAGTTGCTTGGACCCTAGAGTAGGGGGCACTGCGTTAGGCTGGCTTCACAGAGCTGCGATAACCCCTCGCTCTCGACAGTGAAAGGATAACAGGCTTGGCTTTATTAGGCCTATCGAACCGGCTGGTCTAGATCAAATGGACACCTACTTTTTTTAATCAATTTCTTGAATCTTAAACACATGTGGTTTTAAGTGAAATTTACATTACTCCGTAATTGCTTTTCAATTACATATTTGGTCGACCCATGTATTCCAATTGAATTTGATATGATTTCATGTTTATTTGTAATCTTTTAAGTCAAAAATTAATAACTTAATTGCTCCATAATATATTTAAAGAAGCAAATATATTACGAACTTCGTACAGCCAACTCATAAATTCAAAGAGAAAACTAGCTAAAGTATTGTTTATTAATAACTTAATTGCTCCATAATATATTTCATAAAATAAAATAATTAGAAACTCTGAATGCTATTATAAAGACCCCTAAACATTAATATAAAATAACTAATTTACTAACATTTTATAAGCTTTTAAAAGAATCAGAGTACATAAAGCTACACATAATTTCATTAATATATTACTATTTTTTGTATGCGTTTGCATCTTCTTATGAAAACTATACATTATGGTGGGTTGGTGGTATGTTTACGGGGGAAAAAATAAGAATTTGGGACAACCTACAGAGTGTTTTATATACAATTTTAAGAAATAAATGTGTTCCTATTAGCAATTGGTTTTAAAATAAATTTTCATTGAACTTATATGTTAGACATTTTGTTGGATTAAATATCGGTCTTAACAATTGAAATCAAAATTAGACTTTACAATACTTTTACTATAATAACACCATTACGGATGATCCAATGAGTCTTTGTTCCGTGAAATCATGTATACTTCAATATTTATACTATATTATAAAGCATATTCACATACATTCTCCCTTAACTTTAAGAACTCCTGAATATTAAGTTCAAAATTGATCTCAACCATTCAATTTCTAAAGTTGATCTAGACCACTACTTTTAACAATAAAGTCACTTTCATCTATCACTTTCAAATATGGGATAAACTTATATGCTTCTATCTTCCTCTCACATTGATTTCAATCACATGGTTAAATGTTAAATTTTTTTTTAAGATTGCGAGAGAAAGAAAGCATTTAACTACATGCTGCTAGAAACATATTAGTTATCCCCTTCAAATAGTTCCCTTTAAGAAAGGAATAATGGATTCAATTGTTTTATCAGATGGTAGAGATAGATGGGAGTGGATAGGAGGTAAAAAGAAAAGCTTTAGTGTCAAGGGGGTTAAGGAGTTCCTTAGCAGTGACCGGGATAATAGCAATAGGTTTGTGTTTGATTGGGTTAAATGGGTGCCGAAGAAGTGTAACGTTTTCATGTGGAGGGCGAGCTTAGATAGGATACCAACGATTACAACTTTGAAAACCAGGAACTGCCATTTTAATTCTTTGTTATGTGGACTGTGAGACAAGGAGGACGAGACGGTGGATCATTTGTTATGTTTGTGCGAGGTTTCTATGGAGATTTGACAGAAAGTTGGCTCATGGTGTAAGGTGGCTCTTGTGTTTTTATTTTCTGTTAAGGATTTGTTCAATCTTCATACTTACGCTAGGTTTGGGAAGACAACAAAGATGGTGTTTAATGGTATCATTTTTGTCACATTTTGGTGCATCTGGAAAGCCCGAAATAATAAATAGGTAATTGATGATTATTTTTGTTTATTAAGTCAAAAAAGAAACATGATATTTGACTTAATGTATTAAGTTCTTAATTCTTAAGTAAAAAGTAAACATGGCCTGGACAGATTTCGACTGATCTCTGGAGCATTCGTCATCCTGCATAATGTATATACCTCAGCTGGAAGGTGGAGCGAGTCGGATAACGTTAGGTCTTGCATGGAAGCAATGAGCTTGAGGAAGTTACCAGGGTTTAGTTTTATTGGACAAAGATCCTCTTGAAATTTGAGTTTATAATGATCTATATACATATGAAAATCTAACTCCAGCAAATATTTAATCAGAAAGGCTTTTGAAAATTCAAGGCCTTGCAAGCACCGTCTTGCTCAAAACCCAGTAACTCACTGGTAGTGTTCAGAGAATGAAAAACCTTCCAACCTTGAACTCACACATACATTTTAATTACTCCCCAAGTTTTTGATCCTTACAATCTTACATACCTGAGCTGGAACCGGAACGCTCCAGGTTGAAGCTTTAGTTTTTGAAACAAGTGAACTCAATATAGAGCTAGCAAAGTTGCAAACCAAACAACCATTGTCTTTAACAAAGCAACACCAAAAATTACCTATTCAACATGAGAACTAAACCAAAAACTAGAAGACATGTCCTTCAAACATGATTGGCAAAACAAATGAAGTTAAACTGATGATTAGTAAAAGTCTCACCTAGGGAACAATCAATGAGGACGAAAACGTGAAGGCACGAACCATCTAAACCAAAATATTGACTGTCCAAGGACCTCAAGAACGAGCATGCTTGTTGAAAGATCGATTTATAAGCCCAATAAAGAAGGAAAACATATGCGAATGAAACTTGCAAAACTGCAACATTTATATTACTTTTTACGATGTCAAAATTACATACACATATTGAAACATGACAAGGGTATGAAGAGGAGTATTATTTTCAGGGTCTTGAACATAAATTGAATACATCAAACACCCACAAACAATAATCATGGTCCTGGTGGTTTTACATTATAATATAACCCTAAACCCCCTTCCTTTCTAATTTGCAACTTCAGACTTGTACTACCAACTTCTACATAAACTCTATCAATCAAACATCAAACAAAAAACCTCCAATCAACATCCCACATCATTCATACCCAGACCAGTATCATGTTTCAGCACCAGATATTACTCACCGACGGTTGAAGATGATCCACCTGGAGCAGGCTGTTTTGCCACATAAATCTGCTTTACTTTTGTTGACGTTGGGAAGCTTTTCTCTGCTCCCATAGATTGGTATCTTCCATGGAACCCTGTCCTACGATGAGACCATTGGCCCATAGATTTATTCTTTGGAGACACCCCTCCACCTCTTTGATTGTAACCATAACCACCGGGATGATTATTGTATTGTTGAGAAGACAAATTCTTACCCTGCTGGTGATGTTGATTTTTGAACTCGGCACTGCCGCTGCCACTGTTATTGTTGATGCCAATGCTGCCACCACCACCACCTCTCTGAACACCATCTCCAGTCTTTGAGGTTCCTGAAGTGATATGATTAATTGTGATCGAAGCAGATGTGGTAGAAATGGATGATCCAGATGAGTCTACCAACCCAAGTTCGTCGGGAAAATGGGTGATAGTTGAATCTCTGACAACAGGGAACACCAACCCATTGCTGTTGGAGGGACTTGAAGCTTGTGGTTCAGGAAACCTATTGGGAGGATATGTTGACTGGTCAATGGTATGTCCGCCATGGCTGCTGTACTGAGAAGGTCCATTCATCGATTCTGCTTGTTGCTGTAATGGCAGTGACATAGGAACCACATGTAGAGGCGATGTGGGCACATGAGACCACCGTGTTTGGACTGACACGTCTGGTGCAGTCTGGTTACATATTTGAACATTTTTTGTCAGTATCACCACTATAACAATTTTACAATACAAAAATACCATGTTAAGAGGCTGAAGTTTTACCTGGAAAGGAGGTACGTCAAACATGGTTAACGGGGAGCCCATTGGCAAAAGGGGAGAGCCTGGGGCAAGATGCTGGATTGGAGGCTGCATATTAGGAGGATTGCGCGGTCCAGAAACCATATTAATTGAATTCATGTCTTCTTCACCTCTACTAGTTGACGTCGGATCGTGCTTCCAGTCAGGTTGTTTTCCAGACGGGATATAAGTGGTACCCATAAAGCTCAAGCCGACCTGCCCAAACTGACCTACCGGAGCATAATGGTTATAAACCACCATATGCGGTGGGGCTTGCACACCCGGGATACCTCCGGGGGAACCAATGAATGGACCCGTAAATCCAGCAGGACCATAAAACGAGTCCATGCCAGAATGGTTTTGCCAGGGACCAGAATGCCTTGAACCTAACCCAGTGGTTTTTTGGGGTTGAGACTGGGTACCACCAGCTTCATCATGTGGGCCAAAAGCAAAAACTGGACCACTCATCATGGGAGGATTCATCTCATAGAAGGGAAAGTGGGAAGGTGTTGCACCATGGAAATGAGAATGCATCTGGGTTGACGAGCCTTGAGGACTTGTTAGTGGTGGCCACAAAGATATTGGTGGAGTTTCAACAGAAAGATCGGCAGGAAGTGATACACTAAGAGATTCCTCGGGCTTAGATTGACTTCCAGATTGTTGATCCCCAGCCAATCCTGAAAAACATTTAAAATATTAATAAATATTTAAAAAATAAATAACACTAGAGGATAAAATCGCATTTCATTGCGAATGTGTACAGATACAATTTTCTATTCATCGAACTATGGTGATCATGTAAAAACAGTTACATGGAAGTTAAAGAGAGAATGTAGTTTCAATTGTTATCAAGCAACAGTCCATCTGCTAGGCTAATAGCTATCATTTATTGACTAATAAGAAAGTAACTATAAATATGTAGTTTCAATTGCAGTCAAATTACCATAATAGCCTTGATGAATTGTTAAAACAACAATTAAACAATCGAAATGACATTTTAGAAACCGTGACTAATAGCCTTGATGAATTGTTAAAACGACAATTAAACAATCGAAATGACATTTTAGAAGCCGTGACTGTATATATAGGAAATTTGGAATTTACCTCCTTGGATACCCTCAACTGCACCTCCAAACCTTGGTGTGCCTGAAACTGGAACAGGTCCCGGCCCATTGCCAACGATCTCATTTGTATCAATAGCAGCCACTGCAACAGCTGATGCAGCAGCTTCAACTTCAGCCTCACAATCTTCTGCGGGGTGCTCGTCTTTTTTAAAGAACATGTTGCATTCATTTTCAGTTTTTGAGTTATTTTGAGTAGCATCGGAACGGAAGGACCCCGGAGCGCCAATCCCATGTGAAACAACACGGCTACTAGGAGGAAGTACCGTTGGTGAAGTAACGGCCCCTGTTAATGGAAAAATACAATAATATCATCAGAATTAGAACACAAGAAACCAAAATAAAATCTTAAAATATTTTTGGAAGTATACGCTTACCAAACTGAATTTTTTCACCAGCAAGCAGAGAGTTGATTGGGCTTGAAGAGGATGAAATCGATTTTCCCTTTGATTGGACTATTGAGGATGGCAAAATGGGTTCGCTGACCAAGTTGGTAGGATCACCAATAGACGTTACGTGTGTCGTATTGAACCTTTCAGGCTTCATAGCCTCGTCCAGTTGCGTCTGAGTTAAAGGAATGACCTGTAGGTTGTTCTTATATTAGTTTAGTTCAAGATTTCACAACTTTCCATTAAAAGACACCAATATGAAAGCCAACATACTAGTTAGCACGAAATAAACTATCAGAACATACTAACTGCATATATGAAAACATACAGAAACAGAATGCTTCGAAGGTAAAGTTTCACCTGTTGATCCATCCGTGCATTTCCCCATTCTCCCAAAGATGTCTGAACATTATCAACGACCTTATTCTCGGTCTCAAACATGAGATTTGAACCATGCTCTTCCACAGTACCAGATGTTGCAGATGCAGATCCTCTTTGGAGAGTCCTGTAGAGCAAAGTATATGATTAACCAAGGAAATACGTAAATGTTTATAATGCTCTTTTCCGTTTCCATAATATTTTGAGTTCCTTTGAGAAGATAAATACTTGTTAGTGTGTGATTTTATCCCAGTCTGAACATCAGTGTCCACAGTTGGAGTGCCGATTGGAGCCAAAGGTTCCTTGCTTACCACACCCCGGCCCTCAGAACCAACAAAATCAGAATGGATGTTGTTTGATGCTTCGGAAACCAACAATGTAGACATTTTATTTGAGCCACCGGAGACTGCATTGCCTTGAACAAAAGAGCGAGCCTTTCGTGGTTGCTGATGAATTAAGAAGGGAATATTAAAAAGATGTCCAAGCAACAACAAAAATAAATAAAAAGACCTGCAATTAAATTGAGCCATTTGACTGTAGAAGCTGAAACCTTTGTAACACGCGATTTTGCCTTGTTTTCTTTTTCTCTCTGTTCACGCCGATCATTCAACATCTGTCGTTTTGACCTCACTTCTATGAAGTCATCTTCATCACTTGGACATTCAATGCCTGGCTGCTTAAAAACACGCACAACACCGCTTTGTAAGGGTGCATCAACATCTTCTTCTGGAATGTTCCTCTTTAGGTTACCTTCAGCAGAGGATGATGAGGTAGCCTGAGTTTTTGTTGCTGTTGGTCTTCCAGTTTCTTTCCCTGGCCTGTTTTCAAGGACCATCTCCTGAGAGCCCGAGGCTTCAGGTACAAAATGCTTCAACGAAGTAGTGGGACCCATATGACGTCTATACCCATTTCTTGTAGAGCTTCCGATACCTTTATTGTTTAATTTGTCATTCCCTGTATTATTAGAATGCATGCCCAACCTCCTATCAGCATTCTCCCGGATTCTAAACTCGGTTCGTTGAATTGGACGTCGATGTTTCCTCTGAAATTCGTTAGAACCCGATGGCTCATAAGCTTGAAATGATCTTGGGCCAGAATTCCGAGCTTGGTAGGAATACCTCTTTCCCCTATTAGTAGATGATGGGCCCGGGGCCCTTGACATGGATGCATTTTTTTCCCCAGAAAGACCTTGGGATGATGCTGTGTCGTGGCCCTTTTCTTCAATTTGTGAAACTGGTTTGGATGCAATTCTGTCATCCGCGGCACGGGAATAATCACTTTGACTGTTACTTACCATACCATTGTATTCTGTGTTTCCTCTTGCATTCCATTTCTCAGGAGTTAGGTTTGGCATTGTTGAAACATTGCCAGAATGATTATTCAACGAATCAGCTGAATTGCTGTCCTTTTTCATGTTGTTAGCAGGATTTTCTTGAGCAAACTGATTAGGAAGAAAACTTGCTGAATTCTGGTGCAAATTAAAATGGGCATGGTGAATGTTTGGCTGAACAAGAGCCATGGGTTGTGTATTCAATGGAAGAATCCCCTGAGAAACAGGAGATGTATACCTCAGCTGACCAAACTGGAAAAGAGGAGGTGGCTGTGATGGGTGCATGTGGCCCATGGACGTGCCAACAGGTGGGTGAAGATGGAGTGGCATCTGGATAGAACCGATTTGTATGGCAGGAACTGGAGATGGTATCAGCGACGGGCCAGAGAACAACCCAAACTGAAGTTTAACAGGCAAATCAGTTTGGCTTGGAAAAGAAGATGAAGCAGGTGCGGTAGACTGACCCGAAGAAGAATTTGATGTCATCTCAATTGTAGATGAGACCGTCTGTTGAGCAGAAGGATCGCCCAAGAGACTAGAAGATGTTGGTACCTGAGTAATTTGGGGCAGTTCAAGGATCACTGCATCAACTGCTGCCTCTTTCTCCACAACACCAACAGGGACTTCTAGCTTATCAACTGCATTGTCATCTGTTTTCATATCTCTGTCAAACTCATCACCTGGAATTCTAACTTCAACACCCTCGTTAAATCCCAAGACAACATTTTCCATCACATTAGTTGTGTTTTTCTCCTCGAGATGCATATGCTCAAACTCCTGGGTCAGATTCATGTTATCATCAGGTCCTTCATGCACTTCGTCTTCTTCACCATAACCATCATCTTCATCATACTCTTCTTGTTCCTGCATCTCATCATGGTTCTCAAGACTCCATTCTTCATCCTCATCAACTGAGACAGACTTTGATGCTACCATGGTAGGTTCATCATTCCCGATGTCATGTTCAAGTGTCTCCCCATCAGCTACACCTGGTATCACCGAACAGCCAGCAGAATCATCCAGCTCATCATGAGAGAGATGTGTTGGTGAACTCGGTGGACTCGAGACCGAGAGAGATGACTGTGAGTCACACCTAAGTGTCTCATTCTTGTCCAGCTTCTGTGCCATAATGTCTTGTTGAAAATCAGCAAGATCAGATTGTTCAAGCTTGTCCTGTGGACCACCATAATTACCGGTTCTTGCAGTCGATTCTAGAGAACTTGAAGGAGCGGAGAGTTCATTCTCCCCTCTCACTGAAGATTTGGGAATGGAACTTAGTGATGGAGGGGGGAGAACACGTGGCTGCTTCATGGAATATCGCGACCTTCCATAGGAATTCATATACAGCTGATCCGAGTAAGGAGAACGAGTATTGCCACGAGAATGCCCATGTCCCCAACCAACTTCACCATATTTCTCGCCAGCATTGTCATAAAATTCAGACTCAATATCCCTGTTTCTGCCGTAAGGTTCTCCATCCCCAAAAGAGTTCCACCTATGATCATGCTCTCCTAGATGAGGAAATCCGTCAGTATCAGAATCTTGCATCCCTCCCTTAAAAGGAGACCTTGAAGACGTGTACCCATCTCCATAAAAATCTTTTCTTTGAAAGGATCTCCCACTAGTTGATGCTTCTCGCCGAGGACTATGATGACCATTGTCTTGGTCATGGAGTAAGAAAGATGAGTTGCTTCCAACTTCAAATGCATCCCTTTTCCATGGATTAACAGGTTTTCCTCTTTCCACAAAGCTAGATGAAGCTTCTCTAGAAAATTGAGGCCGGTCAAAGGGCCTGTCCATTGCAGATGAATCAGAACTTGCTGAAGTTGTTATTCTTTCCACCATTCTCTGACTAACTTCCCAGTTATCAAGATCCGAATCCACAGATGCATCACTATCTTTTCCACCAACTGGAACTTCATCGTCTGCACCGTTATGAGCACTAGTACCAGTCTTTACAACTCCGGACTCCCGCTTTGCCATTTTGGCTTCCAACTCAAGAAGCTTTTGTTTAGCAGCTTGTTTCCTCCTCTCTTCCTCGAGAAACATCCTCTTTTTTTCTTCTTCTCGAGCAATCTTTAACTCTTCAGCTTTCTGAATGGCCTCCAATCTTTCTTGCTCTGCTCTCCAGGAAGCTTCTCGAGCTTCTTCTTCCATCCTTCTTCGCCTGTCTTCTTCCTCCATAATTACCCTCTGTCTCTCTTCACCCTCTCTTCGTGCTTGCTCCAGAGCTCTTTCTTGTTCTTCAAAAATTTTCTGTCGTTCCATCTCTTGCATCTTCTGGACTCGCTCAAGTTCAGCTTCAAAGGACTCTCTAACAGGATCGTGAAAATCTGTTTCTTTTATCACATCCTTCTTCCTCTTGACCACTCCGACTAGGTTTCCTGTAAATGGATCTCTTTCATCATAAACACTGGAACCGAAGTCTTTCTGATAAGAATCATCTAAGTAAGTTCGTTCACTTTTTGAAGATTTGTCCCTTCCGAAATTCAACACCGGGTCATTTATAGAAAGCCCCTTTCCACTCAAGTTAAAAACAGATTTTGACCCTGCAGAATTCTGGTAGCCTTCACTTCTGTATCTAGGGGATTCTACCGAGTGATTCCAGTGTCGCTGCCCCCCTTGTCTCCCTTGCCCTGTATCCCTTCTCATGTATGAAGGGTCCCTGTTTCCTGTAACCAGGCCATGGTGAGCATTGTCTCCTGAATATGGCATGTACTTGCTATTGTTAAAACTGTCTGGCACGGTGATATTGTTTCCGTTGTTTATAACATGCGATGCAATGGATCTATCTTTGTAAATAGAAGAACTCCTCCAAGAGTTGCTGTCTCTGTCTTCCTTACTATGCAAAATTGTCTCTCTACGGAAAGGCTCGGCTTTAAGAACATCAGAGGTAGGCCCCTTCCCAATGCTACTAACTTGCTGACCACGCCTTTCAGAAAGATTATTAGGTGGCTTGTGTGGCAAAATGCTGCTTCTTGGCACATCAAAATCTCTATCCCAATATGTTTCACTTTTGGGCAACTCCTGATCTCTGTCATTTCTGCCTGCAAACCCATGACCTGTATCCCGCTCATCATCAGCCCAATCAGACCTCGGATTCAACCATACAAGTGGCAGAGGGTCTTCCTGCTTCTGAGCATGATCCACACGTGCACTGCTTGATCTTGGAGCCTGCAAGCCATTTTCATTCACACCATTGGTAACATGATGGGATGGTTGGATTCGAGCAGGTGAATTGAAATGAGAACTGTTTCTTAGGTCATTGGATGACTCCTCACTAACTAACTGCTTTGGCTTTTGAAAAGATCCTTCCTTTTGCTTTTGTGCAGGCCCGGTTGACAGAGGCAAAGCAGCCCGTAAAGACGGAAAATCTTCCCCCCTCAAGACCATAGCCTTCTCAAAAGTAGAAACATTCGAATAAAGAGCCGAACCCATATCTCCATGTCCAACTCCCCCACTAAACCTAGCCGAGGGAGGCATATAAGCACCACTTCCCTTCCGAACTGTACCTTCACTATAACTCCCACTGTCCAAAACCAAAGTATCACTACCAACTTCCTTCTCCTGCAAAGCAACATTCCCCGGTTTAGTCCATCCCACACCCGAAGAACTAGGCCTCGACCCACTCCCAGTACCAGCACCACCAGCCACACCTCCCCCTCCACCAGACGAATCAATTTTCTCATATTCCTTTCTCAACGAAGGCAAGTTCAAGGGGGGCGGAACAGATAATTTCGGCATAGCCTTCTGCAAAGTTCGATTTCTTGACAACACAACCATCCCACCTCCACTTCCACCACCAACTCCACTAGCATTCCCACCCACTCTAACCCGACCTGGCCCATAATTATTACTATTATGATGATTAGAATTCGACTGCTGCCCATATAATTTATTCAAATTTACAGACACAAACTTGGATCCAGAACCACCATGGTTATTGGCCATACTCGAACAATCCAACCCAAAAAACTTATTTCCGATTCGCAATAACGCATCAAAACCCTAACACTATATATTACTCTATTATCTTATCTCTCTTTAATAACACAAACACAAACACACACACATACACACAATAGCCTCTGTTCAGCAGATCTCTCTGAGTCTATATATCTGACAAATAAAAAATAATAATAATATAATCACACTATATATATGATCGATATAATAATCACAAATAATAATTATTAATAATAAACATTTATATAGAAATAGATGAATCAGTGTGGGGTAAATAAATAATAGGGCTTTTTCTAATATTAAATTTAAAGAAAGAAAATTAATTTAATTTAAGTGAAGATTTTACCTAAATAGGGCGGTGAAGATAGATAGATAGATACAGAAAGACGTCAGAGAAAGAAGCCCTAAAACCAACCGGTAAGGGCGAGACTTATTGTATTGATTTTGGGGGAAAAAAGGAGGTGGAAAGAAGACTAATACAATTACAATACAATCAACTTTGATGCAAAACCTATTTTTGGTCGGGTTTTTTTAAAAAATTTTATTCTCTACAACAACAACAACGGTACTCAATCCCTGCATAAGCGGGGTATGGGGGAGGTAAGATGTACATAGTCTTGCCTTTACCCGAAGGTAAAGAGACTGTT
>JAOXNX010000031.1:15342057-15354676 GCA_028566075.1 Solidago caesia
TCGATCCCATGACCTCCAAGCCAACATCCCCTCCGGGCGGTGAAGCCCTGGCCACTGAGCTATCACTCAATGGTTAGCAAATCCTATTTTTATCTGTTACTAACTAATATGTAAACATTTTCATGATTCCGGTAAAAAGAATGCAATTATATTAAATAAAAATAAATGATAAATCATAAATGCATAAAATATAAATAAACTTTAGTCACATTACCATTAATAAAATCGATTTATCAAAATTACCATTAATAGAAATCAAGTTTCATTTATTAATGTATTAATATAGAAACGATTTACTAAAATTACCATTATTAGAAATCAAATCTCATTTCTAATAATGATAATGTGACAAAGTTCGTTTCTATTTTAGGACATAAAATGAGACTTGGTTTCTAATAATAGTAATTTTATAGTTTTTTCTATTAATGGTAACTAGCCCATTGCCCGCACTATGCGGCGGGATAAATATTATTCATTAACGATATTCAATGATTTTTATGATGATTGTTTCACGTGGTTTAATAGTGGAGAAATATCGTGATTTGTTACATTTATTTTTTTGGAATTTTTTTCAATAGATTATAAAATAATATTAATATAGTTTTTTTCAAAATAACCTAATGTACAATTAGTTTATAATACTTTATGTATGTTTTTAATTACAAAAAAGTTTATTTATTTTTTGTAACACATATTTGATATTTTTTGTAAGACATCTTAAGACAACTATTCATACTCCTTTTGTTGTCATTCATGATGTCACACATGTACGATCTTGTAGAAGTCTTTTTGCCGCCCAATCTGAAATTCAACTTTTTCCGCTTATTGACAAGTGACACACTCGTGATGTTGTCAATGAGTACATTGGGTCAGTGAGTGATTTGTCAATACTCGCTCACCAGTGTTGGTTGTCTTGTGTGGATTCAGTGAAATGTTCGATAATTCCACTTTGTTAATGAGATTTTCATACAGTGAGCACAATTATAATTATATTGTAAGATGATCTCGTGTTGAACCAACCCATACCAAACGTTTGAATCCTGACCTCTATTGCTGAGACTACCCCTGCTAAAACGATCCTTGTCGAACAAAACAACCTGAATCGATCTATATAAATTATGAATAGACCCGAGTACCTTACCATTTTTTTTTGTCAATTAGGCGGAGAATGACCAGCAGGAAAACGACCCCATAAGTATCGAAAACCTAAACGATGCTGAAGTTATTATGATTACGAGTAGTATACTAGATAATGGTTTACATGCTTCTTCAAATTATTTTGTATGCACGTAGCTGATCTTTATTTCACACCAAATTAACTACGTATATGTTTTGCATTTTCATAAACAAATAATAATTAATGTTTTGAATATTTAATTAATATGGTTGAAAATTTAATTATCAAGGCTCCACATGAGTAAAAGTTTCTTAAGCTCATACGAAGTATTTATTTTTCGCATTTTTTTAGCTATGCGAGAGGTTTCCCTAATTTTCTTTCTACCTTTCGTAATGGGAACGAATTGAATAGGTACGACCTGCATATTTGCATTGAGTCTTAGACCACAATTACTAATTAGGTTTGCCTATATATTATAGTTAATTTGGTCGAATGGAGAAATTTTTGTTCTTCGTGTAGTTAACATTTATAGAAAATATTGATGATAGAATATACTGGATCCCTCTGTACAATTAAATATTTTTCACATGTAGATTTAATAAAGTTTCAAATTTATCCAGAATTATTAGAAAATTTTTTTCTCCTTGTCCGTCATTGCATTGTAAAATGTTTATTTGGTCAATCAAAAACTAAAAAATATCATATTTTTTTAAAAACTTATATATATATATAGAGAGAGAGAGAGAGGTTGGTTATTATAAAACAAATATTAAGGTAAAACAAGTAAGATAAGATCTTGACCATTAAATCATGATAAAATTGATGCACGAAGATTCATATACACAAGTATACACAATGATGCATGAAGATTTTCATGATGCACAATGATTTTTAGTTAAGTGAAAAAGATTGTTTTATTTGTTTTATTTTAATACTTGTTTTATTTGAACCAGAACCTATATATATATATTAATTATAATAATTTATAAGCATAATTTTAAGATTATATATATATATTAATTATAATAATTTATAAGCATAATTTTAAGATTAAATTTAATGAAATTTTATAATTATATAGTAATTAAAAAAACAATACTTCACATTTCATGAATGTAAGTATCGAGTACCTCATAGTTTTGATGTAAAGTTACTAGTTATTAGGGTTGGAAACGAGCTAAATCAAGCTTAAGTTTGCTTAAGACTCGGTAGAGCTCATTTATTTCGTGAAAAGCTCAAGCTCGAACTCAGCTCGTGAGTAATTTTAAAGGTTTGAGTTCGATTTAAGTTTGACTTGTTTATAAAATAAATTTATTTTTTAATTATTTTTATTTCGTAGTGTATTATTTTTTAAACAAATTCAGTTGTGATTATATTTAAAAATATATTTAATTTTAAGTTATAAATATAAAAATAATAATATTTATTAAATAACTTAGATTACTTTATATGTATTGAGTAAGATGTTTGTTTAAGCTCGTTTAAATTCGTGAGTTTAATCGAGTCTAGTGTTCAAAGTTCGACCTCGAGCTCGATTATCGATATCCAAATTATGCTCGAATGTGACTCGAGCTCATTTAAGTTGAGCTCAATTCTAGCTTTAAACAAGTCAAACTCCAGTAGTTTACAAGTAGCTTAGTTCATTTATACCTTTAGTAAATAGGTACTATGTTCCAAAATTAATGTTCATCTTACTATTTTAGATTAGGAATTAGTGCATGAGAGTGTCATAAACTTTGTTCATGTTACTACTGTGTTTATCAAACTCTAAAAACCTCTGTTATGTGTACTAAACTTTCATTTTATTTTTATTTTTATCATTGATGTATTAAACCTGGTTTAAAAAATAAGTGAACTTTTGGTGTGGGACATACAATGACGGATCTAGGATTTTAGTTTATGGGTGGTTCTTAAAAATTTGACTTGATGAATCGGCTAAAAGAGAAAAATGGTCGGTTCGTGTCGAGTTAGGTCACATAAACAAACATACAAACATAAATTCGATAATATTATTAACGATTCAAATTTGTTATGATACTACCCGACTAGATTTAAATTTTAAAATTTTTCGATAACTTTTCATAACTAATACTTAATAATTACTCTTTCATGTTCACTTGAAATTCAATTTATGTATATACCAAAATGCTAACAATTATACAGGCCTACAATTTTATAAACTTTAGACATATATACAACGTAATTTTCTTTTTCAAAATTTGGATGCAATGAAGTAACTATACATATAAAATTTATGGGTTAAAAAAATTTATTCCAATAAGATATAAATTGGAAAAACAATTAAAAAGAAAAGAAAAGGTATTTTAAATACCAAAGCAAAAATTGTCTATTTTTCATATATATGTCTTTTCACAAATCACAAAACTCACATCTACTCATCTTATCCATTCTAAATTTTATTTTACTTTTATTTCCATATGTATTATTTATTATTCATTCATTTTCTCCAATTCTTATTTCTAACCATGAAGTTTACTCAGGTAATCTAGATTTTATAACACTTTTTTCTTCTTCTTGGCCTCATCTTCTTTTAAGGGGGGTTCCTTTACTTTTTTATGGGAGGGTGCTAAAACTTTTCATATAGGTTTTCCAAGAAATATTTTTTTGTAAGGGTGTTCCAATGACCCATTTAATGACCATATAAATCCGTCTCTGGGGACATGTTAACTTTCTTTGTTTTGCTATCCTATATATCTAAATTTGTCACTTTTGTTATTGTATGTATCCATCTTTGTCCGCTTTTACTTTTGTGTGTATCCAACTTTGTCCTTTTTGCTATTGCTTGTATCTTTTTTTTCTAAAAAAATGGCCACTTACTCACAGACGGAACTACATAGGAAATAGGGGTAGCTCGGGCTACAGATCTGCTAAATCCATGTGGTTTAATTTTTTTTTTAAATGATGTATTATTTATTGGTGCTACAACTCAAAGAAATATGAGATACCGGTTAATGTAACTACCTCTAAACTTTCGAAAAAAATTTCTAGCAAAAAACTTATAAAAACGTACTTGTACAACTAAATAAGAAATGGAAACTACCAAGAATGTAAAAAAAAAACCTCTTGAAAACCGCAAAAAGTAGCAAAATATCCTTAATTTTTGCTAAATATCGTAACAGTATAGTCGTTATCATTACTTTACACCGATACAAGGCTAGTGATAAAAAAAACTTGTGCTATTGTACTTTTAATCCTTTCAATCCTTGTTCTGCCATTGTACTTACATGAAACCAAGCAGCTCTACTCCATCGTTATGCCAATGATCATCAATGGTTTGCTTATCTTTGGCAAATCTGTCATCTCAATGTCGTTCTTAGGAAGAATCGATAAACCTGCATTATTAGCTGGTGAAATATGAGCTTGTAATCACTCGTTATGGCCTTTGTAAACATCATTGGTTACTTAGTGATTTCTGGTTTGTCCAAGGGCTTGGACACCATTTCATCTCAAGCCTATGGAGCTTGTAATCACCCACTCATGGTCCAAACGTATCCTTTATCGAATCATAACAATCCTTTTAACTGCCACCATCCAGACTTACCATTTTATGGCTTAATGCTAAGCCGCTCTTTACATTTACCAATATCCTAAAATCTCAGACATTGTTTCTAGATATCTTCTTTTCAATATGCCCTCATTGGTTCTCCATCGTTTCATAAACCCTATAAAGATTTACCTTAGGGCTAAAGATGTAAGGTCACTTTTACTGGTTGGTTCGATATTTGCAATCATTTTCCATGCAACCATCAACCGTTTGGTCTTATGGTTTGGTTGTGGGATTGAAGGAGTTGCATTGGCAGTTGTGGCTACAGATTTTGTGTTTCTTTTTAGCCTTTTGGGTTACTTGTATTTTAAGGGTGACATTTTGACGATATCTTTTGATTTACAAAAATGTTTCAAAAGATGCAAACCAATTATAAGGCTAGCAATTCCTGGTGGCGGTTTTTTGATGTGATGATCTGCTTATCAAGTTTACTTCCAAATGCCACCCAAACAGTTTCTTCAATGGGCATTATATTGCAAGCAACTTCTTTTATGTACATATTCCCTTCATCATTAAGTTTGGTTGTTTCTGCTCGAGTTGGAAGCGAGTTAGGAGCAAACAGACCAAAGAATCCCTGACTTGTATCATGGATTGCATTATCATCTGCATTTGTGACTGTTGTGTCGCGCAAGGCTTAGGTCGTGCAATAACAGAAGATAAACCACCATTTCTCTAATGGAAACCATGATGCTGGTTGTCGTGCAATCATTTGTGACTATTGTGTCATTTTATGCTATTGGGCTATTTATGGCTTGGTTGATGGGCATTAACAAAAAAAAGGGGATTATTGGGCTTGTGGTGGGGACTTTTGATGGCCCAATTAGCTTGTTTATTTTGTATGTTGGTTTCCTTGTGGAAAACTGATTGGGAATTTGGGATAGACTATAGAGCACTGCAGCAAGCCAGCAAATAAAGCACAATAACTGATTAGAGAGAAAGAACAAGTTTCGAAAAAATATTTAATTTGATAGAAATGAAAGCATGAAACCTTAGTAGAATAGTATAAAGGCTTTTCTGTCTCTAAAGTTTAAATTATATAAAAATGTCATTACCCAAAAAAAAAAATATTTAAATTATATAAAAATGAAGTTTTTATAACTAGTTGAGTATCTATGACTTGCTTTAATGCAGTTATAAAAATAGAAATTCAAAACATAAATTTGTCTCCATACTTGATTACATAAATCTATTACATGAAAAACTATAATTTATGGACGGGGTTTTAATATTATGTGTTGTGTATACATTTTGATAAATTTCTATTTATTTATTTATAAAATATATATAAGTTTTGGTGCATGTCTATTTATTCTCAAATGTCCCTAACATTCGGGTAAAGATTCTTTTAAGATAACGTCTGGTTGGGTTTGTGATGCCTAACTCAAACCGAAACTTTCCGCCATGAAAATTTGGTCCACGTACCCTAAAGAAGAAAAAGGATTCTTGAGTAGGACCATTTGTTTTTAATTGTGTGAAAAAGAGTTTCTCAAATATAAATAATTTAAAAAAAAATTATGACTAAAATTCATAAGCATAAACATGTCTAAGAATGAGATCAGGACACATGATAAAATTAAAAGTAAAAGAAAAGAACAAAAATTCATGTGTGAATATATGATTTGAATATGCATGTTTACACTCATGGATTCCAGGCTTATGTATAATTACTCATAATTAAATCGTAATTGACACAACAAGATGAGCTTTTACTATAAAGATATGATATAAAATGTTTTTGTTTGATGATAAACATTAAACAAAAGGCTTCTTAATTATTTATAAAGCGATTATATATTGGGTAGGTATTGTCAAATTCCATAAAATTAAAAACGTTATGAATATATCGATCTATGATAACATGTGAATAACCAAAAATATTCAAATTTGGTGAAAGTCGCAGTCGCAATATGAGATTTAAACCAGGGAAAAATGGATATGTGCCAAAGGCTGCTTGACATGCTGACTATCTTTTCATGGCCTTTTGAAATTACACCTTATGTTTATATGAAATTAAGCCAATTTCCGACTTGTTTTTTCCTTTTCTATTAATCCCCTGAAAGACAAAATATTACCAACTCTTTATGTTGGTTATTAACCATTAAATGGATGAATTTTTTTTTATATCATGATAGAAGTGTTTTAGTAAATGTTTGACTCTTATGTTATTCAGAATATTCTTTTTATTAGGGAGAGTATATAGGATTGTAAATGAATTAACCATTCGGTGAACCATTCAATAGGATATTTATTCATGTTCGTTTGTTTACATAAATGAACAAACATGGACTAAATAATCCGTTTGTTTAACAAAATGAACATATCTCTTATGTGTTTATCTATGTTTGTAAACATTCCATAATTTGTTCAGAACGATAGTTTATGTTCATTTATATTGGTTAATGTTTACATTTTAAACTACTTGAAAAACTTGTTAAATTTATAGTTAAGCATGTTGTAAAACTATTATCATATTTCTGTTTATGATATTGTATTTGAATGGTAATGTATCGAGTTTGAGTTTATTTACGTTCGTTTGTTTTTGTTTATGAACACAAACAAATAAACATGAATAACTTAATAATCTGAACAAATGACCATGGACATAAACTTATGTTTGAGTATCTCTTCATGAATTGTTTGCTAAATTAAACAAATGAACATGAAGAATACCTTGTCATATTTGCTCGGTTCATTTACATTTTTCAAGTACATACCTCTACTAACTGGGTCATGACGTCATGTTAGTAGAAGCGAGTAGCATTTTTTTTCTAATAAAATCTTAGAACAGATAGCCGTACAATACGATAATTAATTGCTCATATGTTTGAACCTTTAGGTATCAAAGAACTGAATTATTAGAGGAGTTTGAGACACTTAACTTCACATGGGACATGTAGATAAAGTTGAAACTTAACCAGCCTATTCCAGTTCAAGATATTAATATTTATGTAATCTCTATTGTATTTTTACGAAAAAGTGAATCAAGATTCTACTTATAAAATTACACTTCTTTTTCTTTCTAAAATATAGCAATCATTGAATTGAATTGAAGCTTCAACATAGTTGAAGAATATTACAAGAATAAGGATAACTAATATATATCCGAACAAACATAAATTGACAGGGGATATTAAATCCCCTAGAACATCTTTTTGGAACAATTAACAAAAACATACACTAAATAATCGTAAATAATGAATATTATAATATAATGGGACAGTTTATTGTAAAACAAGGATTAAAGTAAAACACATAGGATAAGATCTTGATCAATAAAACAGATGCAACTAAGCTGGCCTAGGATAAAATGACAAACCCCGCATCATAAAAACCTTCTTCTAACTTGATCGAGACTCATATTTGAAAACTACCATCGATACTCCTCAGCATGAAGCCGGTGATATAAGCATCCTTTCTTTAAGAAGTCGTTGAATATGTCTTTTTTCGGCTGAGCATGATTTCCGTCTAATGTGATTCTTAACTAATGATGCACCTAACAAATGAAGACGCCGAGAAAGAATTTTGTCAACTTTGTCTTCTTTGTAGATGATTGCAGGATATTTATTCTGTAAGAATATACAGTTACATTGAATATTTCCAAATTAACCTATCTATGTTCTACTTAATTGTTGAGAATGTTACAACATTGCTACTTTTATTTTGTATGTGAATCGAATTCAAAGCACTTTTATTGCTACTTTTTTTTTCCTGTCTCTAATAAGAAGAATATATATTTACATTGAATACTTCCAAAGCACAACTATTAGCACATCAGCTACAGCTGACTAAATGCTCAACATATGATCAGGTTCAATGTATGTGAATAGTGCACGTACAAATAATAATTCAAGTGTTAACCTTTACCGGTTATTAGTTTTAGAAAGACAAATATCAACACTATTATCTTACAACTGTCTTTGATGAATTTACAACTTATATAACTTATGGGTTGATGTGTTACCTCAATAACGACTACTAAACCAAGGCTCTTTGGTCGTAATTTTTTTTTTTTTAAGGACAAATCTACTATACTCCAATATCACTACAATAAATATCAAGAAGCACCAATATCTTTTCTCTCTAAGAGGCCAAGAACCTCTACCAAGTGGCGGGGGTAACCCGCTAATTTGTATTTTACTTTAGAGTTCTCAAAATGCAATGGCGAAAGAGCACAATTACAAGGTGGAATGTTCTTGTTTCCTAGTGGTTTTTAAGTAATAAAGTAGAATAGTGATCGATTACAATAGGCAACTTGTTTAGTTCTAAAGTATATAATGTTTATTAAGATGCTTATATTGTATGGCCACAAAAAAAAAAGTTGTGTCATATCATGTTTGTATGGTCATGTATAAAAAGAGAACAAGCCATAGTACTTCATGTTATCAAACAGAAACTCCTAATTCACAAAATGTCAAGCAAGAGTTTCTTTAGTTTCAAATATGGTCTTTCAAAGAAATCATCAACCCCTAACTCAGTACCACCACCACCACCACCAAGTCAATCACTACTCCAGCCATCGAAATTCACTTCACCGGCTGCTTTCGAGCCAAACACGGATGAAATGAGACGTGTGTTCAACAAATTTGACAAGAACAAGGACGGCAAGATTTCCAAGGAAGAGTACACTTTGGCCGTGGGATTACTTGGTAACAAAAATGCTAAAACAGAAGTGACCAAGGCTTTTCAGACCATAGATACCGACGGTGACGGGTTCGTTGACTTTGATGAGTTCATGGAGGCCCAAAAGTCGGATGGTGGAGTCAAGACAGGCGATATAAAAAGCGCGTTTAAGGTATTTGATTTAGACGGGAACGGGAAAATAACTGCTGAGGAGCTTGTGCAAGTGTTGAGGCAGTTAGGAGAGAGGTGTAGCTTAGAGTCTTGCCGAAAAATGGTTAAAGGTGCGGATGCCGACGGTGATGGGATGATAGATGTTGATGAGTTCATGGGTTTAATGACCCGTACCATGAAATGAATTGGGATGAACTTGCTACCCAAGGATCATATATATTCATGTTATTTTATATTATTATGTAATATCAATTTGTGTCGCTATGGGTGATCGATTATTTGCAACTTTTACAACCTTTTTTTGTAGGACTCGAGTAGTTTCATGTTATCAATAAGATGTTGAAAAGTTATTTTTGATTATTTTTGGTTGTATTATTCTTCATATTCATTGAGTATTGAACATATGTGGTTACACTCTCTTTGATTAAAAAAAAAATCAATCAAAGAATATTCAAAACAGTGACATAAATAAGTAACTAATGTGAGTTTAATGGGTAAATTGTTTAAAAAGGACAATTAATTAATGTTTTTTTATAAAGGGTGACTTTAACTTTCCGATAATAAAATGTTTCATTAATCAATTTGAAACAAATAAAAGGAGTCTATAAACCAATGTAAACCATCATACTTGAAGAGTGGTTTACTCCTTTATATGTTTGAAATTGATTAACAAATCCCTTGTTTCAAGTTAATTAATGTCTTATTTTATAGTTGCAAAATTATTACCATTCTTTTTGTGAAAAAGAACATTAGTTGTCCATTTTAAAACAATTTACCTATTAATAAAAGGGATTTGCTAACTAGTACTCAGAAATGGAAAAATTTGTTTTACAAAAGTATGAACATTTGCTAGTTAAATTTGGATCATAGCTCACTTTTTTAAAGGTACAAACAACGGATTAATAATTATGTGTATTAGAGATTCATACATTATAAAAGGAAATTTAAATTAATATCATCATTTTGTAGGGTTAATTCAAATCTATGATCTTAACTTCAATTATTTGAGTTTCTAGTATTCTTGATGAGAAACTTTCCAAAATAACCTTATGTCATGTATTTTTTTTTTTTTTTACAACGCCTTTTAGCCACTAAGCGTCAATTACTTTTTGAAAAAAAAAAAAACAATTATAGTTACCTAGATGCACAACCCATCAAAACCAATTGCTAGTTTGTGACATTCACTTTACATAATATTAGTTGTAGTTTTATACCAATATTCACTTTGTCATCAACAAGGTAAGATCGAACTCAATTTGTTTTTTTTTATCTTAATAGTAAAAAAAAGAAGCTAATTTAACTAATGTATATCATTCTAGATTAACAATATTGTTATTTTCTTTAGACATGTAGCGAGAACTAACATCCTTGCCGGGTATAATTGCCCCTAGAGGTGTAAAAAAAAACCGATTAACCGAACCGAACCGATTTGTAACCGATAACCGAACCGGTTATTAACCGAAATAGTAATAACCGGTTATAGGTTAGGATTAACCGTAGGTTAGGAACCGATTACCATTTTTTCCCCCTAACCGGTTAACCGAAAACCGGTTAATTTTATAAAAAAAAACCGGTTAACCGGTTTCTCCCCTTATTAATCCATCGGTTTATATATATAAAAAATATATATACACATTCACTAATGGTTTCCCAATAATATATATATATCCATCGGTTTATATATATCATTCAATCATTGTCAGAAAACAATATATATATATCCATCGGTTTTTATATATATATATATATAATAACCCTATTATATATATATATATATCAACATATCAGAAAACAAAGTAATACACAAACCGTTAGTATCATCCGGTGCCTTTCTTTGAAGATCACCGCCGATTCCTTTGAAGATCCGAGTTTGGAAGTGAATCGTTTTGGTTGATGAAGATCACGCCGGTGCCTTTCTTTGAAGATCACCGTCGATCCATCTCCGATCCGAGTTTTGGTTGATAAAGAAGTGGAGTCGGTGAAGTGAAGGAATCGATTGATAAAGAAGGGTGAAGTGAAGTGAGGCCGATCCAACTCCGATCCATCTCCGATCAGCTTTCTTTATTTTTCCTTGTCTGCCTTTCTTTCTTTTCCTTTTTCTGTGTCTTCTAGAGTGTAACGGTGGCTGGTGGGTATATTATAAAGTGTTGGAAACCGGTTATTTTAGAAACCGATATAGGTTAACCGGTATCGGTTAACCGGTTATTATTAACCGTAACCGGTTACATCGGTTCGAGTTTTATATCATAGAAACCGGTTATTAACCGGTACCGGTTAACCGTAACCGTAACCGGTTTTTTATATAAAAAAATAACCGGTTCGGTTATTAGTCTAGAAAACCCGAACCGGTTAACCGAAAGTTGCACCTCTAGTGACACGTGCAGAAAAAGCCCAAAAAGGAAATTTAAGAAAAACAAAGAGCCCAAAAAAATAAAAAACTTGCTAGTCTGCTACAAACAGTAACCAATAGTCATGCACAGAAAAACCAATTCGGTACCCGGTCAAAAATGGTTTGACCAAAAATGGTTTCGGTTATCGGGTTTCCGGACCGGGTAGAGACATGGTTCAAATCGGATTGGGTTCGGTTTTGGACGAAAAACAAAGAAAAAATCGGTCCACCTTTGACCAAAAACCAGGTTCAAACCGGTTCGGAATTGGTCAAACCCGATTTTTAGTCTCATTAACCAAACCCGGTTCAGGTCGGGTCAGCCAAAACTCGAATTTTGTGCACCTCTAACAACCAGCATGTTACTTTTCATATCTTAAGATTTTAATATATAGAGTAATATCAATATTAATAAAAGTTAGTTGATATAAAATTCAATTAACTAACCATAATGTTTTAAGTTTTCTATTGATAGAGTGGTACCGTCACCATGTGATCACATGGACCCACAGATGAAGGTTGCAGGTTACAGGTTCGAAATTTGTCAAAGGCAAGTGGAGAAACTATATCTTGTGATCCATGTGTGAGGATGGTGAGTCACAAAGCATGGGTTCTATGCAGCGTGCGCTCTGGGTACCAAGACGGTACATTGGACCAGAGATTTCCCCCATTTACGCAAAAAAAAAAAGAAGAAATCTTTCAAAGTAGTGGTGTAAGCTCATTATTGGAATAAGTCATGTAACACTTTATAAATTATTAA
>JAOXNX010000031.1:15362599-15382180 GCA_028566075.1 Solidago caesia
TTGACCTCTATATATATATATATATGTGATTTTTTTTTATGATACTAACTGCTACATCCAACTTTATTGGTTTAAAAGAAAGAATAAAAAGGCGTGTGATATGAATGATGTTTTTTAATATTCGGGAAAACTAGTAACGTGGCGGCATCTTACTTCATGTGTTTGAGGTGTTTTTTTTATTTTTATTGTCATGACTTTCCGGTAAGAACATTCATAAAATAAAAACATTCAAAAATTTCATTTTGAGACATTATAAGTCCATAAAATTAACATATAATTAATTATCATTATTTAAGTGTTTAACAATACATTGATCAGTTAAAATCGAAAAAATCACATTCCATCAAGATGGATGCGCGAAACAAAAAATGTGAATTTTTTTTACGGATCAATGTGTTGTTAACAATAAAACAATGACAATATACAAAACACACACTTCATTTTATGGATTTTTAATGCATCAAATTAGTGTTCTTACCGTGTTCTTATTTTAAGGTTGGATGTATTTGATTGGAACTGTATATATATATTGTATGTTCTATTGGTAAATGTTCATTTACAAACCATAATTAAGGTGAAAATTAAGGGACAAATCTCAGCCACACATTTCCCTTTACTTCTTCATCCCCTTCTTCCCTTTTTAATTTTTTTTTTACTTTTTTTTATTTTTAATTTCTTTTAAATAAAAACCCACTCAAAATTATTATTTTTTTCCCCAAAGGGTGTAAGACCATCAGATCACCTCATGACCGATCACCCCATATATATATATATGGGTAGGTTATTGTAAAACAAGTATTAAAGTAAAACAAATAAGATAAGATCTTGACCATTAGATCATGGTAAAATTGATGCACGAAGATTCATAGAACACAAGTATATAGATTGATGCACGAAGATTTTCATAATGCACAACGATTTTCAGTTAAGAGAAAATGGTTGTTTTATTTGTTTTACTTTAATACTTGATAGAATACATTCTTTATATTTTTAAAAAGAATTTGGGTCGGGTTTTGAGTAACCATCTAGTCCAATAAGATTGACGATGAGTATCAGGGTCGGATTCAGATACCATTTTTCTTATCGGGTTCGCGTATAATACTATGCACCCCGAACCCACCCAATTGCTATTTCTATCAAGAAAAAAAAAAGAAGGTAAAACCTTGTGCGAGGCTACAATAAGTTACTAGTTGATCATCAAGAGCTTTTTGTAGTTGTTGCACGACTTGGTTCATTGTTGGACGTTCTATTCCGTTCTTCAAACATTGATACGCAATGGTCAAAAATGTATCCAACGAAGCTTTGCCTATTTGATGTAGTAAATAAAATGGAATTATCTTGTCTAATGTTTGCCTTGGGTAATGTTTATAGACCAAAACTGGTAAAAATTGGCGCTCGTCATTGTAAGCTTTAATACACGTGGGCCTTCCACATAGGACTTCAAACAACACCACACCAAAAGAGTAAACGTCGGATCTTTGTGTGAGAGAACCTGTATACAAGAACTCTGGATCAATATATCCAAATGTGCCACAAGCGTTGGAGATAAGAAGAGTAGTTTGTATATTTGCAGGCGCTATTCTACACAACCCAAAATCAGAAATCTTGGCATTCCATCTCTCATCTAACAGGATGTTTGCGCTTTTGACATCACGGTGCAGTATTCTTTCTTGCGGTCCAACATCATCATGAAGGTACTTCAACCCTCGGGCAGCATCTAAGCAGATTCGAAGACGTTGGGTCCAGCTTAGATCTTTGTTGTTTAAGTGTTTGTCAAGACTCCCGTTGCTTTCAAGCTTGTAAACAAGTATCTTTTCGTCATTTTCATCACAAAATCCGAGAAGAGAGACAATGTTTTTATGTTTATATTCTGAAAGCAAAGCAATCTCTTTTCTAAATTCAACATCTCCTTGACCGTTCTTTCGATCCAACCGCTTTACGGCGATCATTCCATGCTTTTCAGACTTGCCTTGATACACCGGCCCATATCCACCGGAGGCAATAAAATTTTCCTCGGCAAAATCTTTAGTTGCTAACAATATTTCTTGGAGAGGTATCTCAACTATAGTTATAGATGACATTGTGTTTTGATCGGAGGCAATAAAAGTTTCGTCTCCAAAATTAATGTTTGCTGAGAATAATTCTTCGAGAGCTATCTCATCTATGGATCGGATGACATTGTGTTTTGATAGGAGGCAATAAATTTTTCCTCGGTAAAATAGTTAGTTGCTAACAATATTTCTTGGAGAGCACATGATCGACCCCTGATTCCCTATACAAAGAAGCCGGCCACCAGCTCTAACTTTGTCTTTTGAATTTCTTTTATGTATAAAAAAGTATTTGTGTGGAGGTCGAGTTGTATCCCATATTTCATTGTCGGGTTAAAAATCCCCCTAAAACCATAAGATCACTAAATTTCTTTTTTAGTCTCATCTCTTAATTTTTTAACATGTCATTATCTTAGAAGAATATTTAAGCTATTCTCATTTCTCTTGCTTTTTTCCCAGACAATATATAATATATAATATATAATATAATATGAAGCAATTAATAGTGAATACATTTTTAAAAAGTAACTTGAGTAGAAGAAACTTGGAAGTTTTGTTGAAAATAATCCATCCAATTGAATGATACGTTACTTTTCTACACTTCCGGATGGAAAAGGGAAAGAAATTTCTTTGGATGTCGTTTTGTAAGTGGAAAATCTGGATAGGAGGGGAAAGATATTACTTAGTCTGCGGCGGAACTTGAACATCATTATAAGGGGGTAAAAAAAATGCCTTAAAATGTACTTCTACATCTATAAAAATAAGCTATAAAGTATTCTGTATCCCAATTTTTGAAGGGGTAATGGCTAGGTGACAAAAAGAAGGAGTTCTCGGTTAAAAATGTTAAAGAGTTTATAAGGAGTGGTATGGATTATAGCCAAAGGTTTGTCTTCAAGTGGGTGAAATTGGTTCCGAAGAAATGCAATATTTTTATGTGGCGCACTAGTCTTGATCGTCTTCCTACTAGGTTGGAGCTTTTGGCTCGCAATTGTTACTTCGGATCTACTTCTTGCGGTTTGTGTGATTTGGCTGATGAAACAGTGAATCATCTTTTTTGCAATTGTAATTTTGTTTGTGCAGTTTGGGATAAGGTCGGCTATTGGTGCAAAGTGGGGAGAATCATGGTTTCATCTATCAAAGACATCATGGAATTAAGAAACAAAGTCGGTATGGAGAAGCAGCCACGAAGAGCCTTCAAATGCATTTTATTTACTTCTTGTTGGTGCATTTGGAAGGCGAGAGACGATAAGATTTTCGAGCAATCTTTGGTTTCTATTGATTCGATTTTTCATGAAATTAGAATGATAGGTTTTTTGCGGTATAAAAATAGATTGAAACAAGGTAGTATTAGTTAGGCGGATTGGATTAACTTCAATGTAAGTTAAATTTTGTATTTTGGTGCTACTCCGTAATTGCGGAGTAGTGTGATAAATGTGAATAATACGTACTTGTCAAAAAAAAAAAAAATACATATAATTTTTTTTTAACCCCAAATATTAAATAATTGCTAATTAAAATCCAAATTTTTGGAGGGACCCAAACTCCTCCGCCCTATGAATATTCCGCCACTGAGCTTAATAATTGATGTTTAGTGATTATTTAGTGCCCTGTTCAACTTGATTTGTTTAGTTTTCAAGCTATCTTGTAATCACATTCAAAAGCAATCAATTACGAATATCTTTGTGGTTTTACAGTCCACTCATTCTTTATACAACTGATTAATTACTTTTGGTATCACAAGAACACAACTTAACATTCTTTGTATTTTTGCTCTTGTCTTGGCGCCTAAAATTTGAAGTGTTGATTTTCATTTCTAACAACTGTAACGTAACTTCCGATTGCAGATCCGTAACACCCCAACTCGGCAGAATCATGGGATGTCACAAAATGCACATGACATGAAATTACATAGAAATATCTAAATGAAGAAAGACTTGCACATGTACAAGCATATCAAATACACAAAGAATATGCACGAAACCATACATAAATGAATAAAGAAGTAATATGTTATTGCAGCATCCATCCCATAAGGGAGCATACGGGTTAGTGACCACGTGAATTTAAGTCTATCAAGGAAGCGCTAACAAATGTGCATATCCCTGAACCTAGCTAACAAAAAATGCGCGAGTGTTCCTTAATCCAAGCCTCCTTGCTCTATCAGCTCCTAGTCCTGATTTCCTTTGGTTAACCTGATTACCTGAAAAGTATACTAAATTATGTCAACACGAGGTTGGTGAGTTCGTAACTTTATGTAGAAAAGAGCTAGTTATGAACATGAAGACCTTTATCAAATTCATATGAACATGAAAACTTTGTCGATTCTTTATGAACATAGATTTTTGTACAATATATAAGAGCATAGAGTTACATATCAAATGTCTCGAACACCCAAATAAGCATACAAACACATAAGATGAACCTAATTTGCATAGTAACGGCCAGGACTAGTACCAGGAACGCATCCCAAGGGTACTAATGAACAATCCCATGAACGCAGACCGACTTGTGTAACATCCCGTATTTTTAAAAGGTATTTAAATGAACTCTTATTGTAGTTTTAACATTAAAATAATTTCCTAATATTCAAATTTGAACTATGGGATTAAATTAGTTGGAACCTTAGTGGATAACGGGTATAATACCCACTAAAATTTGAAAGAAAAACGTGGCAACAGGAAGGGGATGCCACCATTCATTTGGTTATGACTCATCTTCTCATTTTCATCTCTTCTATCTGTTCCATAGCTTTATATTAACATATGTATGAGTTCTACTTTGTCGAAAGTTATAAACGACAACTTTGATTTTTCGTCAAATTGGAGTCCAAAATCTTTGTAAGTATAAAAGAAAAAAAAAATGGACAAAACTTTTGGGTGTTACAACTTGGTACAAAGGAATGACATGTACGTACCACGTGTACCACGTACACGGTTATGAACAAGTAATTCTATAGTGAACAACTCAATGAACGGTATATATTGTACATAAAGTAAAACAGCAATCGACAAACTGTTAGAAAACAAGTATACTTTCCACCCCAAAACATATAAAAGAGGGGCTACGAACTCACCTGACAAAATGCACAAGTCTGAATGATCTGAAACAATGTACTTGCACACAAACAGTCAATGCCCAAATACTGTATGTACACGAACAGTCCAAATGCCAGCCTACAATATGCACTTGAACGATCCAAATGTCTCACACTGTCACAAATCACACAATAAGTACTTGAACTTAATTGTACATGCCTATGCCCTATACTAGCGTCTTAAGAAATACCATTATGATTTATTTATTGTTGTATCGTTTGTAAATAAACTTAGATGTACTTGTAAAACACTTATAATGTCCATGACTTGTCGATTATTCACTTGAATGCCCTTTTTAGTTAATGTCTCAGAAAACACCTTTTTAAGTTGTATAAGTTGTTAGTTATGACGTGAAAATATCCATTTTGACCAATGTCATTGAAAAATGCTTTTGAAAGTTTATGACTTGCCAATTATTGTTATGAAGACATCCACTTTATTTCAATTGTTTCAATGTCAAATCTTGATTCGTCGTATAAATGTCAATTTGTCATCTCTCGTTAAAACTGTTGGGATATATCATATTAAACATGTAATAATCACGAGTAAACGCAGCGGAAAAATAGATCATGTATAGCATACAATTAATTAACATAAATAATAAATAAATAGTATTGATTACCTTTTAATGTTGTGACTTGACCAAAGGAGTAACCTTTGAATGCGACTAACGAATTAGGTTTTAAAGTAAAAACCCTCTATAATCTCACACACAACACGTCGAATAATACCCGGAGATTGCTAGATCTTGAATCACCAAAAGCCAAAACTGTTACATAAGAAATGAATAAGAAGTTAGGGGGTTAGATTGTAAATGTTGGTCAAAGTCTGTTATGTGAGCGGGAAAAGTTGTTAGGAGCGGTTACGCTCGTTATGTGCTATATATAGCTGAATATGAATGAAAGGAACCAACTTTTGATTGTGAATTCATTTCTTTCTCTCCTAATTACAATTTCTCTGTAATTACTGAAGCAGGGGTATCAACTGACCCAAACAAGATCAAGGCTATTCAAGATTGGCCAAGTCCAACAACTGTCAAACAATTAAGAGGTTTTTTAGGATTGGCAGGCTATTATAGACGGTTCATCAAACATTTTGGAATAATAGCCAAACCCTTAACTGATCTATTAAAGAAAGATGGGTTTCAGTGGTCCAATGAAGCACAACAAGCATTTGCAGACTTGAAGGAAGCCCTGAGCAGACCCCCTGTCCTTAGACTGCCAGACTTTAATAAAGTCTTCCTTATAGAAACAGATGCATCTTCACGGGGATTAGGGGCTGTTTTGATGCAAGATAGCCATCCCTTGGCTTATATCAGCAAGGCTCTATCTCAAAGACAACAAGCATGGTCTGTTTATGAAAAAGAACTACTGGCAATTCTTATGGCTGTCAAGCAATGGCACCACTATCTTATTAGCAAGCATTTTGTGATCAAAACTGATCACCAAAGTTTGAAGCATCTGTTAGAACAAAAGATTGTGACTCCCTTGCAGCAAAAGTGGCTATCAAAATTATTGGGTTATGACTATGAAATCCAATATAAGAAAGGGGTTGATAATTTGGTGGCTGATGCATTATCAAGAGTGCCCAGTTCCATAAATCATTTACTGTGGGACAGAATCAAAGAAGCTTATAAACATGACAGGGATCTACAAGCTTTAATTGATAAATTGACAAATGGAACAGTGGTCAAGAACAGAACTTGGGATGGTCAGGTATTAAAAAGGAAGAATAAGATCATGATTGCTAAGGATTCTGAGCTTAGAAGAAACATCATGGAGATATTTCACTCCTCTGCAATAGGGGGACACTCTGGTATCATTCCTACTATGCAGAAGATTAAAGAATTGTTTTACTGGAAGGGCAGCTTCAAAGATGTACAAAAATTTATCAAAGAACGCTCTACATGTCAAAGAGCTAAGGCAGAGAATGTAGCTTATCCTGGTCTATTGCAGCCTTTATCTACTCATACTTCTATTTTCATTGATATCTCCATGGATTTCATATCTGGCTTGCCAAGAGTTAGTGGAAAAGATACTATCTTTGTGGTGGTAGATAGGCTCACCAAATTTGCCCACTTCATGCTATTGAGTCATCCATTCTCTGCATCAACGGTGGCACAAGTTTTCATGGACAATATTTTCAAGCTACATGGCTGTCCAACTTCTATAGTTTCAGATAGAGATCCCATATTTGTGAGTCAATTCTGGAAAGAGTTCATGAGGTTGCAGGGTGTAACTCTGGCTATGTCTTCAGCTTACCACCCTCAATCAGATGGGCAGACCGAGGTCTTAAACAGATGCCTTGAATCATATCTCAGATGTATGTGCTTGGATGCACCATTAACATGGGTCAAATGGGTACCACTTGCCCAATGGTGGTACAATACAAGTTGGCACTCTACCATAAAAATGACTCCACATGAGGCTTTATTTGGGGTCAAGCCAACTTTGCACATCCCCTACATACCGGGTGACAGTGATATTGTAGCGGTAGAGGAGGTCCATCAAAACAGAGAAGCTATGATTCAACAATTGAAACAAAACTTGGCTACTGCAAAGAACCGTATGAAATAGCTAGCAGATGTCCATAGAACTGAAAGGGTATTCGAAAAAGGTGACTGGGTGTATGTTAAGCTCCATCCGTTTGCCCAAAACTCACTCAAAAAGCATCACAACCGCAAACTATCTCCCAAATACTTTGGTCCCTTCTAGATTTTACAAAAAATGGGACAGGTTGCATATAAACTTGATCTACCTGTAAAGGCCCAAATGCACCACACTTTTCATGTTTCCCTACTTAAGAAAGCCCATGGTTCTACTTTGCCTACTTATCCTTTGCCTCAAGGCCCACGTTTTCTGTTACAACCTAGAGCCATCATTGACAAACAGTTGGTCAAACGGGGAAACAAGTCAGCCATGAAGGTGTTAGTCCATTGGGATGGATTGCCAATATCAGAGGCTTCTTGGCAATTTCTGGATGACTTCAAGTGTCGATTTCCTAGTTTCAATGTTTGATGACAAACATTCTTATATGGGAGGGGTAAATGTTACATAAGAAATGAGAAATGTATCAGAAATGAATGAGAAATGTATCATAAAAATGAGAAATGTATCAGAAATAATAAGAATAAGAAGATAGGGGGTCGAATTGTAAATGTTGGTCAAAGTCGTTACAAGCGGTTATGATCTTCATCCGCTATATATAGCTGAATGATAATGAAAGGAAAAAACTTTTGATTGTGAATTCATTTCTTTCTCTCCTAATTACAAATTCTCTGTATCATTTTGGTATCAGAGCCATAGATCCACAGATCTTAGCTCGCGATTCCGATCTATTCTCCGATCACTTTCCGCCATTATCTCCGGTGACTGTGATCACTTATCAATCGAAGAAGATGACGACCAGAAATCAAGAAGTAGACAAATTAGCTAAGGATTTGGCTCGTGTAGATCAATTCTCCAATACTACACAGTCAGGTCTCATGGATCTTAAACGGATGTTCGTCCAGATGCAGAAAAAATGGGAGGAAACTTTTGAACGATTGGCAAACAGACCTCCGGTCAACGGCGGTGATACAAGTTTTGGTCAAGTAGGTCAAGTATGTAATAACAGATTGACTAAGATGGATTTCCCTAAGTTTGAGGGAGACGATGTTGACGGATGGCTATATAAATGTGATCATTTTTTCTCATTGGATGAAACACCGGAGAACTATAAAGTGAGGTATGCGGCTATACATCTGGAAGGAAGAGCCTTAGCATGGCATTTGGCCTATGTGAAATCAAGTGGAAAAGAATTGAGAGATATTGGATGGAATGAATATATGCGTGCTATTGCGGCGAGATTTGCACAAACGTTGATTGAAGACGCCATGGGCGCACTGAAAGCACTCTCTCAAACAGGTGAATTAGATGCTTATTGTGATGAGTTTGATATGCTGCTAACTAAAGTTACGTTGGTAGAGGAATACACTGTGAGTTTATTCATCGAGGGCCTTAAACCAGATATTAAGTGTTACATAAGAATGTTTAAGCCAACAACTCTGAGGGAAGCATACTCTTTAGCAAGGCTTCAGAATCAATCAAATAAAACTTTAGGGACTAGGCCTGGAACTGCAACTACATCCACTTATAGGTCCTCTTTCCCTAGGAATCCTGCTTTGACTGGTGTGAGTAAGCAACCTTTATTGGCCACTCCTGTGCAATCTGTGCCATCTACTGCTATAGTTCCTAAGACTGTTACTAATAAGTTCTTAGATGATAAACGAGCCAGAGGTGAATGCTTTTATTGTAATGAAAAGTTTGTAGCAGGCCACAACAGAATATGTAAGGGAAAAAAACAGTTGTTTTATGTGGAAGTGGAGGAATATACAGAGGACGAATTAGGAGAAGAACAACTATTGGTGGAGATGCATGACACATCACCAGTAGTACAGGGAGAGCCTCATATCTCTTTGAATGCTATAATGGGCATACCTTCATACTCCACCATGCAAGTATTAGGCACCATGGGTACTAGACGGCTACACATACTAGTTGACAGTGGATCTACCCACAATTTCATGAGTAGTAAGTTGACTAACAGGATTAGGAGCCCCTTGATTCAAATACCACAGGTGAAAGTGACTGTGGCAGATGGAAATAAGATGGAATGTGTGACACTTTGCAGAGATTTTAAGTGGCTTATGCAAGGGAATGAGTTTAAGGCAGATATGCTAATAATTGAGTTGACAAACTATGATATAGTATTGGGAGTTCAATGGTTGGAGACTCTAAATGACATCATATGGAACTTTAAGCAATTGACTATGAGATTTCATATTGGTAATAAGGAATATCAGTTGAAAGGAGTCTCTCAACATGGTGTTAGACTGTGTTCAATGGAAAAGATGCATAATCTGATTAGTGGTGGTCATGATATAGTTCAGGCTCAACTTTTTACCATACAAGATTCTGCAAGCAACCATAACATGTATGAACCAATTTTGGGGGATTGTGAAAAAGAAGGACAGTTACAACAGCTACTTGAGCAGTTTGCAGATATCTTTGAGGTGCCTAAGGGATTACCACCATATAGATCTTGTGACCATAGAATCAATTTGAAAGATGATAGAGTTGACCTCAATCTGAAGCCATATAAATACCCTAAAGCCCAAAAAGATGTGATTGAGCAAATGACTCAAGAATTGTTAGAAAGTGGAGTGATCAGGCACAGCAACAGCTGTTTTGCTGCACCAGTAGTCTTAGTCAAGAAAAAAGATGGGTCTTGGAGAATGTGTATTGATTACAGAAGGCTTAATGAGGCTACTATTAAAGATGTGTTCCCTATACCATTGGTAGAAGAGCTCTTAGATGAGTTACAAGGAGCATCAATTTTTTCAAAGCTTGATTTGAGGTCTGGCTATCACCAGGTGAGGATGTATGAACCGGACATTCACAAAACTGCTTTTAAAACTCACCAAGGCCATTTTGAGTTTCTAGTCTTACCCTTTGGGTTGACTAATGCACCTGCTACCTTTCAGTCATTAATGAATCATACATTTAAGGAGGTGCTCAGGAAAACAACTTTGGTTTTCTTTGATGATATCTTAGTATACAGTACAGATTGGCAGACCCATTTGCAGGATTTGCAGAGGGTTTTAGAATTGATGAGGGCAAACTCTTTGAAGGCAAAACGATCAAAATGTTCTTTTGGGGGTAAAAAAGTGGAGTATTTAGGCCATATAATCACTGAAGCAGGCGTATCAACTGATCCAAACAAGATCAAGGCAATCCAAGAGTGGCCAGTTCCAACAACTGTCAAACAATTAAGAGGGTTTTTAGGATTGGCAGGCTATTATAGAAGGTTCATCAAACATTTTGGAATAATAGCCAAACCCTTGACTGATCTATTGAAGAAAGATGGGTTCCAATGGTCCAATGAAGCACAACAAGCATTTGCAGACCTGAAGGAAGCTTTGAGCAGTCCTCCTGTACTTAGACTGCCAGACTTTAATAAAGTCTTCCTTATCGAAACTGATGCATCTTCAAGAGGGTTAGGGGTTGTTTTGATGCAAGATAGCCACCCTTTGACTTATATCAGCAAGGCTCTATCTCAAAGACAACAAGCATGGTCTGCTTATGAAAAAGAACTGCTGGCAATACTCATGGCAGTGAAGCAGTGGCACCATTATCTCATCAGCAAACATTTTGTAATCAAAACAGACCACCAAAGTTTGAAGCACCTGTTGGAGCAAAAGATTGTGAAATTCCATTTGTTAGGTTTGAAGATCAACTGGCTGATATCTTAACCAAAGCAGTAGGTGCTGCCATCTTCAACAAGTGTTTGAGCAAGTTGAATTTTGGTGATCCCACTATTCAACTTGAGGGGGAGTGTTAGAATGGAAAGGATTGTGGGGATCAGCCATATACATCATTTCCCCATTTACGATACAATCACCATTAATCACGGAGTGGAGAACAAGCAAAGCAATGCCAGCCAATAACCTCCTATTGTTTCTACATTTAACTCATTGTTTGTTAGTATAAATAGGGGTTTTCGTTTCATAATGTAATCATCACTTTTCAATAAGAAATACAATTTGTCATATTCAATTGTTAAGATGGTATCAGAGCCAATTACGGTCTCATCATCTACCGATTAACCCGTATCACTCTCAGCCTCGAATAGCGACATCAAAACCAAGTCACCATGGAAAGAAATTCCGGCGACTTTGGATCGGATTTTGAAATCAAACCAGCAAACATGTGTAATACCAATATCAATAAACAACCAAAAATCTCTGATAACCACCCGGCCAAAACCACCAGACTTACCGCCGGTGTGACGGAGAGAAAACTCATGCCAAAAAACGATAAAGCTTACCTCAAATGCAATGAACACAAAAAGAGTACCAAATCGGCTGCCAAATTAATCCCTACCAGCCAAACTAGCACCGACAATAAAGCCATCGGCTTTAGAGGGCTAGCGGCGGCCGGAATCAATATCACAGATGAAAAGAAATCCATGGCAGCGGGTAACCGAGACAAAAGGGAAGGAAACTGTAATATTCCTCTCGAAATAAAACCCAATCGCCATGTTTTGAGCTCAAATTCCGGCGAAAGAGATCAAGGAAAAGAAATCCCCAATTGTTGTTCTGTAAAAGTCGATTCACTTTTCCAAAAAGAAAAAGCCGATCCCTTTTTCCTTTCTTATTCTAATTTTCATTCTATTAATTATAAGTTTCAAAAGGCACCCTCAATTATTTGTGGTAATGCAAATATAGCCCAAGATGTTTCAAAAGACAAAAATGGGAATTGGATATTTGATTGTGGTGCCACTGACACGATGTCATACGAGTTGTCAGATTTTCAAGCCCACACAAAACCGAGAAAGACACACATTCAAGCTGCAAACGGGGGAAGAATGAATGTCCAGTCGGGGGGAACCGTTGAAATTTCTCCGCGCATTAAACTCTCTAACTGTCTTTATGTTCCAGCTTTATCACACAAACTTTTGTCAATTAGTCACGTGACAAAAGAACTTAATTGCGCTGTGCTCATGTACCCTACTTTTTGTCTGTTACAGGATATCAGGACGGGTCAGATTATTGGGCGTGGCACTGAAAAAGAGGGATTGTACTATGTTGACGAAGTCACTCAGAGTGGTGGTACTGTGATGTTAGCTCATGGAACGACAGAAAGAGAGGCATGGTTATGGCATAGAAGATTGGGTCATCCCTCTGCTGGGTATTTACATATCTTATTCCCTGAACTTTTTCCTTCAAATAAACCAATTTCTTGTGAAACCTGCATGTTAGCCAAAAGCCATAGACAACCCTTCAAACCTAATAATACCAGAGTTAAAATGCCTTTTTCATTAATCCATTCGGATGTGTGGGGTCCTGCACCGGTCATTGGGGGGCAAAATTTTCGATTTTATGTAATATTTGTTGATGATTGTACACGGATGACGTGGATTTATTTTTTAAAAACCAAAGCTGGGGTATTTAATGTTTTTACAACGTTTTATACCATGATTCAAACTCAGTTCAAACAAAATATCCAAATTGTCCGGTCAGATAACGGTGGAGAATATGTTAATTCCCAAATGAAATTATTCTTCCAATCAAAAGGAATAATCCATCAAACCACCTGTGCACATACCCCAGAACAAAATGGTGTTGCAGAACGGAAAAATCGTATTCTTTTAGAAATAACTAGAGCTCTCATAATTGAATCCCACGTTCCTAAAATGTTTTGGCCAGAAGCTCTAGCCACTGTCACATACCTACTTAACCGTCTACCAACCAAAATCCTTAAACTAACAACACCGTTAGAAACTCTTGAAGAATACACCAAAATTCCTCCCATCATCACCCTTCAACCCAGAGTGTTTGGGTGTACTGTGTTTGTCCACATACCCAAATCTTACCATGATAAACTTGATCCATTTGCTGAAAAATGTGTTTTTGTGGGATATGGAGTCAACCAGAAAGGTTACAGGTGTTATAACCCAAAAACACGTCGCATGTTCACCACAATGAACTGTGATTTCCTGGAAACCAAATACTACTATTATCCCCAACCCAGTGGCCAGGGGGAGGATCAATATGACACACTGAGTTGGTTGAGCAGTAGCACAGTCACAGGTGATACCACAGCAGTCTCAGGAGAAACTAATCTTGACCACAGTACCACTACTAGCGAAGATCATATCAGTGCCACCAAAGATATATCCCCCAATCTGATATCACAGGTATGTAATCCTCAGCCTAATGAGCCTCATGATGAAATTGTTGAAACTATAAATACTGCCACAGTATCTGAACCTGTCAATGAAGATGTGGAGGAAGAAAATACAGTAGAACAAGCTAATGAATATGTTCAGGAAGAAAGTATAGCAGAACCAGCCAAGTATGTCCTCCCACCAAGAGCAAATAGAGGAATCCCTGCAAATCGGTACTTGCCAGAAAGAATTTCTAAAGGCTCGAAATATCCTATGGCTAATATAGCGGTAGGAAGCTTATCTAAGGAAGCAAAGGCATTCATTGCAAGTCTCTACTCAGAGGAAATTCCATCAAATACCGAACAAGCATTAAAGTCAGAAGAATGGAAAGGGGCTATGGATGTTGAAATGGAGGCTTTGATTAGAAATGAAACATGGGAGAAATGTGTCCTACCAGAAGGTAAAAAACCCGTGGGATGTAGATGGCTCTTCACAGTGAAATACAAACCAGATGGTGAAATAGAAAGGTACAAAGCCAGGCTAGTCGCTAAAGGTTACACTCAAACGTATGGAATTGACTACGCTAAAACGTTTTCTCCAGTTGCAAAGATTGATACAATAAGGGTTCTCTTTTCAATTGCTGCTAATCAAGACTGGCCACTCTATCAGTTTGATGTAAAGAATGCCTTTTTGCATGGAGAGTTAAAAGAAGAAGTATACATGGAAGCACCTCCTGGTTTCTCACATAATTTTAAGCCTGGAGAAGTATGTCGGCTGAAGAAGTCTCTATATGGTTTAAAGAAGTCTCCCAGAGCATGGTTCGGTAGGTTCACTCTGGTAATGAAGAAATATGGATTCAAGCAAAGTAATTCAGATCACACATTGTTCCTCAAACATAGAGGAAATCGTGTCACTTGCTTAATAATTTATGTGGATGATATGATTATCACCGGGGATGATGAGGAAGAAATAAAAAGGCTAAAAGGTGGGTTGTTCACAGAATTCGAGATGAAAGATTTGGGAAGATTGAAATACTTCCTTGGAATTGAAGTACTTAGGTCACAATATGGGATCTTTATTTGCCAGAAAAAATACATCTTAGATCTACTTGCAGAAACTGGAATGATTGACTGCAAACCAGCTGAAACACCTATGATGAGCAATCAGAAGTTATACATGGAGACTGAAGCAGAACTCGCTGACAGAGATAAGTATCAACGAATGGTAGGAAAGCTGATATACCTATCTCACACTCGTCCAGATATAGCATATGCTGTTGGGGTAGTAAGTCAATTCATGCACCAACCTCAGATGGCCCATATGGATGCAGTGCTAAGAATCATCAGGTATCTCAAAGGAACTGCTGGACATGGGGTCCTGTTCAAATCAAATGGTCATCTAAATGTCCAGGTATATACAGATGCTGACTGGGCAGGAGATAAAAGGAACAGAAGATCAACGCCAGGATACTTCTCTCTAGTGGGAGGTAATTTAGTTACATGGAAAAGTAAAAAGCAAAAAGTGGTTTCCCTGTCAAGTGCTGAAGCTGAGTTTAGAGGGATATCTAGAGGACTAGCAGAAGTATTGTAGATACGGAAACTTCTAACTGAAGTAGGATTTCCTCGGAAAAAAACAACTCAGGTCATGTGTGATAATGAAGCTGCAATCCAAATATTAGAAAATCATGTTCAGCATGATAGGACCAAACATGTAGAGGTTGATCGACATTTCATCAAAGAAAAACTCGAAGCTGGGATTATCGAAATACCATTTGTCAAGTCTTAAATAGCTAATATCTTAACAAAAGCTGTAGGTGCAGCCATTTTCAATAAATGTTTGGACAAGTTGAATTTCGGCGATCCCATGATTCAACTTGAGGGGGAGTGTTAAAAATAATACGGATCAGGAGACATCATTTCCCAAAATAGAAGATTTCAAGTCATCAATACAGGATTAAGTCACCAGCCAAGCAACAGTTTTTTGTTTCTATAATTAGGCCTCCAATGCGTGTATAAATTGATGTCATTTTCTTCATTGTAATACACAACAAAGATTTTAATACAACACAAATTCTCAATTCATATTCTTAAGGACATAGCGACGTAGTGTTTTTCTTTTTTTCTTTTTTTTTTTATTTTATTTTTAGAACTACAATAGTGTTTTTCTTTTTGAAACGAATCCCTGCATCGACAAGCTCTTTAACCGTGGGCAAAACACTAGCGTGCTGCTGCGGTTGGTTGTCTTGAGAATCAGGTGATCTGCTTATAGAACGACCACCCTTGCAATTGGTAAGGGTGAGTCGAAGAAGTTCGAGAAGATGAACACATTTGTTGAAATCATCATCGGGTATTGTCACCGTCGCTCCTGAAAAGGTACTTTCAGCGATGAATCCTTTAATAGCCGGCTTACAAAGAGTGGACTTGTGTTCTTCCATCACCATCTGTAGAACTTTAAATGGAATTTGGTTCTCGAGCAAGAATAAGTCTTAACGAATATAGATCCTCTGGTGGTTTGATAATGTCACCCTAGTTACAATGGGATACTCCATCAGTTAATAGAATGTAATACAAAATGAAACACCCATCTAACAACATCATGTTAGCAAACACAGTATCAGAGAACTTTGATCTATTTTCATCATCATACTTAATTGCCTCTTAGCTCATCCAACAATGTTGGCAGCTGACTATGAATTAAGCTTGTTATACAAGGGAGTCAGATTCTTATTCATTCTCCGAAAGAGATACTTTGCAAAATCTAGCTTCAACTTCTGGACTGGCATAAGATCTTCCTTGCCATAATGAATTGGACCAATGGAAACCACCTTTGGATGATAGTATTTGTCGTGGTCTTCCGTGGTTGCCGACTTTGGAAGTCTATCTAGATCGATTCGTTTGCTTGGTGTCTGTTGGGGCCTTTCAAGAGCCTTCTTCAAGTTTTGCTAAGTTCTGACAAGTTTAATAGGATAGGTCCGAATTTAAGTGTTGGCTCATACCACACGAATTTGTGGCAAGCCAAGTCCATGTTCAAGCCTATATATTGATATGTTAGGTTTAGGTTTATGATTGATGGTTTAGTTGCAACGGTAAGATGTTCATATGAGATCTGAGGTAGAGCTCACCTCAGATTCTCTAAGATGTATACTCATTTGGTATTGTAATCGGGATGATTATTGTATAATATATGAGTATTGATTCATCTATTTATCTCATATTCGTTTCTATTTCTATTGTTAATTTCTAATTGCTTTGTAATCATATCAAACGAATCTATTGAGGATTTCGCACTCCATAGATTCGTGCAGATCTCGTGATCGGTCCAGAAAACGTATTTACATAACACAAATCTATTGCTAAAATTCCTATCACCCATATGAAAAACCTTAACTTCTTTCACCGAAAATTCATAGCTTTTCCCACCCAACCACTTCCACTTGTCTTCCCTATCTGATATATTAACATTAGCCAATAGCAAAACTAACTCCTCGCATTCTTTAATCACATAATCCCTACTGATATTTCTAGTCCAATCCCAAAAAACCTTCAAAACTTTTACTATCAAAGTTAAAATGATCACTTACCTTGCATCTCTTAGTCTTTTCCAGCTTTAATAAATTGGGAAACTTATCTTTCAAATATATATTACATAACCACGGATCTAGCCAGAAGCGAATCATCTTGCCATCTCCAACATCTCCCTATATTTTATATTTAATTTTTGGAGTTCAAGTCATAAATATTACGGTAAAATACTTTTTGGAACGTATATGCATCACCCATTTTTCTATTATATCGTGTGGTACTTATTATACTTTTAAATTTTATTCGAATATGTACCATACAATTTTTTTGTTACATAAGAAAATATTAAACTTTTAAGTATTGTTACAATATAATACATAGTAATTCAAAACATGATGGACCATATATTAGACCATATTAAAACTACTAAAACCAAATCTACAAAAAATTCTCCCAAATAAATATATTCCATGAAAAATTACCCGCGGATTTCTTAGGATATATATACAGGCACAAGAAGTCATAGTAATCGCTAGTCATGTAATAGCTATTAGAGTATATAGGTTTAGGTTGTATTGGATAAGAGCCCTACGGGCTACGACCTATCCACGATTTTTAGTTACATTGAACAAATAAACTATGAGAAATTAGCATTATCAATAATTATTTAATTTTAGTTTGTTTATAAAAAAAAAAAACATTTTGTGACAACCGTCACCTGAACGCCTTGTCCAGCCGTGTTCTAGATCGCCGTTGCCGTATTTATTTTTAAGACGTGTTTATTTTATGAATGATAAAATATGTCAAGTTTATAGTCGTTACGGGCGTAAATGAGAAATAAATATTTTGGTGTCGGTTTTATATTTTAATGAGATCCGAGTCAAAAGACTCATTTAAACGAATGGTTTTCCGGGTGAAACTGTAAAGTTTTGCGAGAGTCCAGGATGGGAGTATAAAAGAAATCCAACCTCCCATTTCTTATCTCATTTTTTTTTATCCACACAAGATTTTATCCACTCTCTCTCTAGCTTTCTCTCTCTAAAAACTTTGCAAAATCTTTGATCTAAACTCGTTTGGGTGTCGATTGGTAAGTGTTTTATGAAATCTATCGCTCGATCTATCCTAGAAATGCCTTGAATCTTTCCAAAGTTTAAGAAAAAGTTTGCATTTTCGGAGTTATTTTTGGACCAATTTTTAGAGCCTCAAAATCGAGTGTTTCGGGTTGTTTTTCGTATAAAAACTTTAGGGTTTATGTTTATCTATAACTTGGGTTGATTCCTAAACCAAAAACGGGTCGTTTTGAGGATTTAAAAGTTTGAATTCGTGTCTTGAACTAAGCTCGCGAGAAACCTGGTCTGGCCAAGTTCGTGGCCTACCTTTCCATTTCAAATGAAATTGTTATTTTGCAAAATGCTTAATACGTGCTTTAAAATAAATCCCTTGCAGTGTTCCTTTAATTGTCAAATCTATTTTTAGTCATAAATGCCATGAATTGTGATTTAATTTTACACCGACCACCTTATATATATGTGTGTCTCGCAAATTCAGTTTTGGTTAATTCAATCTCGCACAAAGTAAGCATGGCACGATCTTATACTTTTTCAATTTACACGATCTTAGATGGCACGAGGTTAGGACTTTTAAATTGCACGAAGTTAGCATCTCTCAAAAATTGTATTTCCAAAATCGCACAATCTTAGAGGGCCAAGTTCGCACCTTGTTTATTGATTGGTTATATGTCAAGTTCGCATTTGTCCAAATTCGCGTGTCCAAGTTCGCACGAGCTTGAATCTTCCAAGTTCTCGCAAATTTAAACATTCCAAGATTGCACGATTTTAAGTTTCCAAGTTCGCACGATCTTAGCCTAAAGTCGCACCACTGTAGCACGATTTTGACCTGTTGACTTGGTCAACGCGATTTTAGAACTGAAAGTTGACTTTGTACGTTTCCGAGTGTCCGTTATTTGTCCCTTATCGTTTTAAATCACTCTCGAAAGACTTAACAGTTAAACATTTATTAAAACGATTTCAAAGCGAGACTTGACATAAATGACTTACAAAATGACTTAAGATTTAAAAGCAACACATTATGAGACTTTAAAGACTTTCTGATTAAATCTTAAATGTACGATACAGACGTTTGTACGAGTTCAATGGCATTTCTAAGGACACTAGTTTAGACTTGATCTTTTGTTCGAGTGCGAGTACT
>JAOXNX010000031.1:15389602-15401356 GCA_028566075.1 Solidago caesia
CATTACTTATAATTTAACAAAATCTACTTACAATGTGTTCTACCCGCAACGAAGTGCGGGTGGTAAAATTACTTGTTCTATATATAATGTAATAGCACGTGCTACCCAGTTACTAGTGTACCAGTGTTTGTCAATAATAAAAACCACTTGTAATAAGACCATTCGTAACCGTTCATCTTTTTCACCTACACTTTTTCTTTTCACGTCAGCTTCACCTTCTTATCCTTTTCACCTTCTCTTTTTCCCCTTTACACTTCACCTTTAAATTTAATACCTCATTATACCCAACAATATCCAACTATACCATAGGGGTGTTGAAAATAACCAAACCCAAATAACCTGACCCGACCCAAACGGGTTTGGGTGAAACGGGTTGGATTATTCGGTTTACGGGTCGTTATTTGGGTTAATCCAGATAACCCAAAGCTTAATCGGTTTGGGTTACGGGTAGAAACTTTATAATTTGGGTCAACCCGAATAACCCGATTATGATGTTTCTTTGTTATATATATATATAAACTGATACTAATATAACACATCAAACTTGTTAAAGTATATATTATTTGAATATTAAACTTTCATTTATTAGATAAAATCAGAATCATGAAAGGTTAAATAATAATGGATGTTTAAAAATATACAAAAGTATCAAATAACAAAAACTATGAATATAAAAAAAATTATATATTGACAAATTGTTTAATTAATATAGTAGTTTTTATTATTTTTATTTAGTTTGTAATTTATTTATTTTGTTTATGACTTTTCTTTTGATAATACAACCATTTTTTCATTTTAGAATTCAAAAATCGTATAATCAAAAGCGTTTCAACACTTTTGGATATAAAGAATTTGTTAATCTACATAAACATCAGTATTTTTCAAGTTTTTGAAATTGAAATTATATTGTTGCAATTTTGCGTATCTAACAAAAACTTTTTAAACTTCACGTAAATTCAATATCACATTTTATTTGGGTCACCCAAAACCCGAACCAAAAAACCCAAACCCGAACAACCCAAACCCGAATAATCCAAATCTTATTTGGTTTGGGTTACGGGTTAATTTCTTCAAAACCCGATTAACCTGACCCGAATAACCCGAAACCCAAATACCCAATCAAAACCAAACAAATAATATAAACAAAAGATATGGACCACATTCCTTCCCTTTCGTCCTAAGTGATATCCTTCACCTATCTTTTTCACCCCCTTATTTCACCTACCTTTAACCATCTGCCTTCTCATCACCTCTCGCTCTCTTCACCTGTTCATTTCACCTTCCTTTACAAATGGTCTAAAATGCATCAATGTATCCAATAAAATGCATCAACATTTTATGTGTTTTTATAAGATGTGTAGAACATTTCCTCCTACACAAGCATTTACATGTTTTGATTATCTGTAAATTTATAATCTTACAAGTTACAACCACTCTTACACCATGGGGGGAGCTACATACAACTTCACAAGCTGAACAAAATTTCCCTCCATAACTCTAATGTAATTTAAAGTAAATTTTATATAATATGTATTTAGACTCCCTGATTTTATCCATAAGCCTTATAATTTTGACTATGAACCCACTCGACAAGTATGCTGGCTCCGCCCACACCAAACGGAAATAACATATAAAGGTGTCACAATTAATGGACAGGTCTCAAGGAAGCCAGTCTAATTGGGAAATCAGGATGAACTAAAACGCTTTTCGTCCCATTTATGTATCAAAATACACTTTTGGGTGACGTTCAACCCGTTCGATCCATATGACCCGTTTCTTTAAAAGCTATATTTTGTTTGATCCATTTGAGATAAAACTTGTTCTGCTTGAATTGAAACCAAATTGTGTTATAAATCCGTGAGTAGTTTCTAGTTCTCATCAAGGTAATTATTCTTCACAGGCTCTTCAAGGGTATATGCTGATTTAGAGTGTGGGGCTAGCTGATGTTATAAAAACACATACTATGTTGAACGACTTGAACCATCAATATCCCAAAGGCATGAAAAAGATGCAATCCTTCGCATGTCCTTATAATAATATAAGCACTTATCGCCTCACTCTCTGAGAACCGGCCACCAACCCACCACCAATTAACATCAAGTTTTCTTTATCAATCCACCATTGAAACACTACCTCTGATTTTTGATTTTTATAAGCCTAGTGGGAGGAAGGCGGCTATGGCGTACGCTTCCAAGACTTTAGGAGCCAACCAAATGATGTCCTATAAAAAAAAGGTTTACATTATAAACTTCCATTAAGGATGGCAATAGTTACAGATGAGGTTAACTCATGATTTTCTATATATGATGGTAGGCCACTACTCATTAGGAAGTTGGTGGATTTCTTAAACATTGATTTAATTTTTTTTCTTTTATCCTTGACCATGAAAGAAAACTAGGTTGACTTTTATAAGATTATTATGGGATTTAACTTTTAATTAAACTAATCATAAGTGGTCAATGGCAGCTCTTTATATTATATCAATCATCTGATGCCCACCATTTTTTCTTTTATTATTATTATTTCTATTTTGTTTGTATAGTTAGTGGCAGCTATATCTTTAGAATATCTGATCCTCAAAGTGCATTATGATACCATTAGATATGATCAGATATAGTATTATGATACACTATCACAACTATTTCAGTACACAACAAAGAAAGGCCAAAAAAAAAAAAAAAAACAAACTGCGGTAAGAGACTATAGACATTGAAAAATGAAAACTATGAAACAAAAACTATCTATTCAAGTTTCATTAGCCCGAAGAACATTCATAATACACATATCGACAACACTTTTTAATCGAAAAGAAGAAGCGCACAGAGTGAAGGGACAAACAAATACCAGCAATTCCATAGAAGTTTTCATAGTTAGTACCATAAACAATGTAAGCCACACTTTTAAGATTATGACAAAAATAGTTTTAAAAATCCAATTAGTATTAGTATTCTGAACGCCACATTACTGTCAACAAATTTTTTACTTTAAAAAGTTGAAAACATGATATATATATAAAGGTCCAAGAAAAATTCAAAACAAAAATTCCTGATTTGCATCTAATAAAACTAGAAAAACAAACTTGACATAAATATCAACCATTGTATTAATTTGAAAGGCCCCATAATAAGAACTTGCTTTAGGCCCCCGAGTAGGTTGAGCCGGCTCTGATCTGAGCTGCAGACAGCAACACAGATTCTTGACCGAAAGAGCTCAAATCTTTTAAATATTGAAACAATAAACATTATTCAGTGGGAAGTACAGGAGAATCTCCTGGTGGAGATAAAGATAATTTATGCATATCATAAGTTAGCAATCTAAGCCATTTCAGCTGATGTGCATATACATATTGAAATAATGTAATGATCAACACTTGTGCAGCCATCAATTAACTAAAGGAATATGAGCAACTTCAGAGGCTAGTAACCAGTCAAAGACCACTATCGGCTTATAATATTCATTTTGTTCAACAAAAGAAATAATAATTGCACCAGAAGGCAGCACAGACCATTATATTCATGAAATTATGATCTCCATTAGTTACACTTTTCTGCATTTACAGTTACTTACCTATATACTATAAATACACTGGGTGTCAATTGTGCTAATTTCCAACTTTCCCCTGACACCCTCTCATTTTTTGTTTCACATTTCAGCCAGCATTTTTTCAAACACTCTTTTGAAGCTTAGTTTTATCTGGTCATGGCGCATTTACCAAAATACTGTTTGCTCGTTCTTATTACAATGATTGCATGTCATACGATCCTAATTATGACAGAGGGAAGGCCACTAAAGAAAATAGCATTCCCACCAAAGGCACCAACTGAAAGCGAAGGACATGAAGTAACAAAATCAACATTAGTCACTGGCTTTCGACCTACAACACCAGGTAAAAGCCCAGGTGCAGGCCATTCTTCTACCGACCAAAGCATTGATGCTCAATCAGAGAAACTTGATCATTCTTCTCACATTGATCAGTCTGGTATAGAACATGGCCACAATCGTGTCGTTGGTCATTCAATACACAATTGAATAAGAAGGCTAGATGGCGTCGAAATTTATATACATATATGCAGTGATTCTCTTTTGTATTGTGAAGTTCCTTCCTAGGGACTACGATCACCCTTAGTCCCTTACCATGTATACTTTAGTATGTCACATCTCTTCCAGAAATTAGATGTTATTGTAATCGTCTTAGCTTAAATAAAATGTATTGTCTCTTCTCCTCTCATTCATGTCTTCAAATGCAGAATGCAAGAATAAACCGTATAAAGTATCCAATGTATGCAAAAATGCAATACCAAAATGAAATTAGTAAGTACTTCTGAATATTTTGTTTATGTATAAAACACACCGGATTATGTATAAATTCTTGATTTCGTAAGACATGAGATTTTTATAGTATTCGTTACATTTCTTATTGTTGGATTAATTATGTTTGTTTCATATATTTTTTATACCCGGATGAATATTAATATCATTTTTGGATATTTACATAGGTATCTGATATTTTTAAAAATGATTCAAACTAATCGTGAATATATCTTTCTAATTAGTCGATCTCAATACCTAAATTAAATAAAACTAAAAAATTTTAAAAAAAAATATTTGTTGCCCAAATAAGAATAAAATTACAACTTACAAATTGTTATTCGTACACTCAAACTAAGTCAAATGAAATGATTATAAAATTATTTTCCACAATAATAACAAAACTAAAAATGACTTCTAAAAAACTCTTCTAATGACCAATTGAAACCATTTTCTCTTTCAAATAACAAAATTAAATGCAAACTTACATTCTTAATGAATATAACTTTAAACATACATAAAACAATTCAAAATATTTTAACATTTCTGTGTTTGACTAACCATTTCTATATTGGATTTCTTGTATTCTTATACTAAAATTTAAGATGATGAAAAATTTATAAACAATCCATATATTGACACGGGTCTAAATCTAGTATACAAAGAAAAGAGATACAACAGATAAACGTTTTAATTTCCCGTACTTGTGAATTAACCGTCGTCAAAAGCCTTCTTCTAACTCCTATGTAATTTTTATGAAAAGCAAAAGTTTATTAAAATCTGCAAGTTGCTAAAAAAGTTTACAAGTTACAAGTGTAGCAAGATTTTAGGATCTAATTGCCAATCAATCCACCTAAAATTACATCTTTACTCCTATTAACAACCCAATTATAAGACATTAAACTGATTTTTCGTCATAAAGCCTTGGCTCGGAAACAAATTCTGTTCCGGTTCTTTCTAAGTTACAAAGAGTTTTTAGAATAGTAAGTTGGCAACATCGACATGGGTTGTTTTTAATTTGGAGAAACCAATCAAATGTATCAGCCCAAAAATATGAAACCGGGCTGGCCCATTTAACTTCCACCAATTAATGAACACAGAGTCACAGACTGTATAGGTCCATGAACCTATATAAACTTAGAAAAATGCTGAATGTAGCCATAATGCTAAATATAGCCATAAGGGCTATTGTTAACGTGCATAACAAAATTGTATCTTTCATATCAAAAGCTTACCCCCTGAATTTTATGGTAAGTGTACAACTATTTTACTTAACTACAGCCTCTAGAGCTGTATTTAGCAAGACCCATAAACTTGTATAGATTATGGGTTCTAAACAAAAAAAAAGAAGAAGCATGGATCAATTAGAAAGCCTTTGACTCTGGAGACAAGGGTCAAATATTCAATCCTTATTCCTTGCAGGCAAGAAGTCATTTTTTGGAAATAATCTCTCTATCTTATGTAAGGATAAGGCTATCTACATCTCACATCCCTCATACATCGTCGAATGCGGTATTGGATCTCATAACCTGTAGAAGACGGTATTGGGTGTTACTTTTTATAAATTATGGGTTCTAATTTCATGGTAAACAATTTTGTAAATTTGTGTAAATTTATTTAATTACTTTTCTTAAATAATAATAATAAAAAAGCTTTATTACGATTCAATTACAATAATGGTCCGACACGGTTTCTGATCCATAGATGCAAGTGCCACTACTTTTCAAAATTTATAAATCTACCGACAAATTGAGCACGACACTTCATTATTGTAGAAAAAAGCTTAATCTACAAATATAGGTTTTCTTGATCATCTTTCATTATCATTACGTGTGATTTACATATATAGTAAGACCGATATACATGCATCAAATGTCTAATTAACTATATTGTTGACCTTGGCATTGGTTATAATTAGTAACCACTACCAATCTTCATAACTTATGTCCCCAATTCCAACCGATAATCATTACGTGTGATTTACATACAAGTAGTAAGATATATAGTTTAACAGATTGTAGAGATATTCATTACCCTAAAATGTACAAATATACATCTACATAGTTTACTAGTCATTAATTAGTTTAATCTCATTTTTAGATGTCTAGTAAATTATACTAACATGTCAAGTGAGGTCGATATATAAAAAAAGAAAAAAAAGAAAAAAGCTCACCATATAAAACAGCTAACTTTTTTCTGTTGAGGTTGTGCAAGAGGAGCGAGTCTATTGACTCAGACGTACGCAGCCTAACTAGGTATCTTATAGCCATTTCTTAACCCTGCCCTAAGACATTACCTAACGATATTAGAACCCGAGATATATTTTTTTAAGATTTTAGGATGTTGACCACTACTAAGTAAAAATACCACATAGTTTAACGAAACAAGAAGAAGAATTGAAAAAGAAGAATGAGAAAATTGGACGTCGATGGTCCCAACTTACCTGCCAATTGGGGTGTAATATTCATGTAAAAGCGATGGCTAATCATGAGATGCCCATGTACCCCATCTATGGCTCCATTCCTCATGACAACCTTATCCTTTGACACATCCATACCATTATACAAGTTTTATTCTTTATACGGCTTTATCATTTGAAAATGCATTAATACTTAATTTAGCGTATGTATTTAGCATTAAAACTTTCTATTATTTTTATAGTACTGTATCTTATCATATGCGTAAACTGGCTAATGATAACTTAAAATGACTAATATTCCGTTAATATTTTTTTATCTAACTTTTAATTTTATTTTTTATTAAACAAAAATTAGTTTTAAAATAAAACTTAACCTTTTTCAAATACCAAACCTTACCTTCTTTTAAAAGCTTCGCCGTCTCCAAATCCTACTCCTCACACCCAAATCACGCCATGAAACAAAAACCAATTGCCAATGATCTATCGTCTGTGTGGTGAGACGTCCAGGTTTTACCACAAGGCGGAGGTTCGAATTTCGGCTTGACTTGTGGGGTTTTCTTGGAATTGGTGCAACTGGACCTGGGTTCAGGTTCTATGCGGCTAAGTTGGGCCAGCTATGTGGTGGCCTTTCGACATTGTGTTACCCCGGATGGAGTTCTGGGCTGGTCGTTCAAAAAAACAAAAACCGATTAAAAACTTAATTCCATTTTATGTTTTGCTACTGTCTTCTTTTTTATGTGATGTTGGGCTTCTGGGTTTTGTTTGACTGAGCTACTTTGAGGCTTTGAGCTGGGATGTATGGGGATTAATGGAGTTTTGAGCTGTGTTGCCCCAGTTTTTGTTTCATTTTTTATGTGTTTTTAGATCTTAATTCGGTTACAACCTTTTTGTTAATGCCATGTAAGTGTTATTGGATGTAGTTTTTTTTGGACGGCAAAAAGGAAATTATATTAAAATAGCCACTAGCAAGATACTAATAGTAAAAATATACAATTACAATATAGAAATCAAACAATTAGACAAATAGACATTCTAGATTCAACCTGGTGCCTTATTGGAGTAGTTAATATTTATTAGAGTATTAGTTGGTGCTTTATGAATTTAAGGTTGTAGATATGCCATGTAGTTTCACTCGATGTAACAAGGACCCATGATCCATTAGGGGTGTGGTATCCATTGGGGTGTGGAAGAAAGTGTAATCCGGAGAACAAGGTAACGTTTTGGACAAAGTCGGTCTTGAGAATTCGGATGCTTAGGACGAGATTGTCGAAAATATGTCCCTATCAAAATACTCATAAAAAAGGACCATATTTAATAGGGTTACCTAGTCAAGCTAGACAGCTCATTTCCATGTCTATTTTTTATTGAATAAATTAAAAGTTACAACTTACAATTTGAGGATTTAAACTCTGAATTAAAACTACATCATAATGAATCACCTAAAATAATGTCTACGTGCATTTTTTGATGAAAAATCCTCAGTTTTACTTAATTTATATAATCTACACTAGCTAAAAATCTACTTTCAATACTTAAAATTGCTACCCCGTTTAGCCAGTCTTGAATCATTGTACTCCATAAATAAGACTTCAATAAATTTAAATAGTCACCAAGATCCGCTCAACCGCTCTTGATTCATAAATCTACTTTCAATACTTAAAATTGCTAGTTCATTTAGTCACCAATCCAAGCAAAATATATATTCTAGTAAATTAAATTATATAAATCAATATGTTTGAAAAGATATCACCTCATGATTAATGATCTTTTAAGTCTTGAACTCAATTGATGTAATCGAATTCCAAACACCAAAATTCAATCCTCTTTAGTCTTCTCCCGATGGAAATTAGTTTAAAAAGCAGTTACTTTTTAATAATAATATAAATATATAATAAAATAATGTTTATAATAAGACAATGATAATGGGCTATAGATATCTAACTATGTTTGCCATTAAAATTTCGATGCTCATAAAATAAAATAAAAATGGCTGAGGATTAACTGGTTAAGGGTGAGGGACATAAGGAATTAAATTAAACTAATAAAGGAGGTTTCAATAAATTTAAATTCCTATATGGCTATATGCACGTAGATTGTAAAAAATCCTTTTTTTTTTGTTTTGTTTGGTCTTTTGTAAGTAGCATGACCTTGTCTTTTTTTTTTTTTGGCTTGATTTGGTTTTCTTAATTTAGAATTACATAAAAATGAACCTAACATTAGACAATTTTCAACCGTAAATTGTTGCCCCTCCAATCGTGATGCTCAGAGCAGACGTCCACTTGGTCTGCCCCTAGGTCCGACCTTGGTTTAAGATTGTTAAATATTTAATTTTTATTTTTTGGTCTTTAAATTAGTTTGTATATATAATAAAAATAAAGTAAAATCAGAAATAAAAAATACTCATTATAATTAGTTTAGTCATAGTATTTATATATACATATAAGGGTGGAGGGAGTGATGAGAACCAAACCAAATTGTCATGTCACTACTCCCCAATAGAATATGTCCATGTCAAATCCTCACTTTTCAAACCAAAATGGAAGGAGTGGTATATACTAGACATTGCATGCAAATCAAAAGCCTCCAACTCACTTTCCAAGACTAGACCATAAGTTTATGATAATCTGTTTGGGAAACCGAAAACCTCCAACCCACACCCAAACCGCATAGCAAGGAGTGGTGTGCCCGTGTGATTTCACCCAAACCAAACACAAACCGAGCTCTACACCCACTTCCCTAATAATTGAAATATAAAGATAAATGCATTTAATAAGAATTGACAAAGATATATGTATACAATAAAAACGGTTAAAAGTTCAATACATTTTTAGGTTATGTTTGGTTGCAAGCTTTTAGGAGCTTCAAGCTTTTAAGAAAAAGCTCCTACCTAGTAAAAAGCTTTGTTTGGTTAGATGAGCTTTAAGCTTTTGAGCCGGAAAAAAAACTCCTTATCAGAACGCTAGTATTCCTAGCGTTTAACACAAGCTGCAAGCTTTTCATTTATAAAATTACTTAATTAACCTTTCAAATTTTATCAGCAAAGTTGTACAGATTATATTTGACGATGCATCAGCAGCGTTGTCCATTATAAACTCGTGAGGATCTACCTTCTCAGATAATGTTTTCAATAGAAAAGTCGTTGGCGGCCGGAGATATGTTCCGACGACATGCCGGCGAAAAAAGAGTTAGGAAAAAAAGGTGGCGGGAGATATGTTCCGGATCTGCCTTCTCTGATGATGCCTTCTTCAAGAGTGGAGTGTTAAGAGAAAAAGAGTAAGAAAAAAGGTGGTCAGAGATACATAAGGTTGGCCGGATGGAAATGGAACTAAAATATGTTTTGTCAGATATATAAGTAGAAGAAGGAAGACACTTTGTGTCATTGGTTGAAGTTGTGACCTTATCCTTATCATCAAATATATAATAATAATAATTCCTTTATTTCAAATATGATACTGTTCTACTGTAGAGTGTATGAAAAATTAACGACAGAAATTACTATGGACTAAAACTTTTATATACATACATACACACCTATATACACGTGTGTGTTTAGTATCAAATGTTTAGTATTATTTGTTTTTTCTGTACATTTTTGTCATTTTATACATTTTATTAAAAGCTACAGCTACTCTGTCAAACATTTAAATATATCTACTAGCTACAGCTACCAGCTTTCAGTTACAGCTAACAGCTTCTAGCTACCAGCCACCAGTTACCAATTAACTCTTGTTTATAAGGTATAATGGTATTTGTAATTAACTCAATCTGAATTCTACTCCCGTTTAATTATATTCGTCTAATAAAAGATCATATGTTGAAAAGTTAAACATGAATGTTCAAAAAAAGAAAAGTTAAACATGCACCAACACACTAAATAAATACAAACACCAATATAAACTTTGTGTGCTCGTCTATTTACTCTTTATTTGTTCGAGATTATCAAATAATCCAACTTGATCGAGCTATATTAGCCCATGCTCGGCTTATCAAGCTTTCTAGCCAGCTATTACAGATGGGGTCACATGCATGTCTACATCCTTCTTGTATTCATATAAGGAGAAGTTAATGCATATGATTGGAGTAAAGCTAGCTAGGGGATGTCAACTTTATGGCTACCATATAGTACGTGGTATATTTTTAAAAAATAATTAATTATATAAAATAATATCAAACTTTTTAAGCCGTCACCAATCAACCTTTTCTTTTCCAATTAAATATCTTATTTTCACATTTTGTATCTTTTTTAATAATTGAAAAAAAATAAAAATAAATTAAAGTTCACTATTATTCACAACCGCACATTCTTAAAAATTATGAAAAGTGGCCAAACTTACAACAACGAATTTACAATATATCAAAATTACAGTTTTTTGTTGTATTCCTATCCCATAGAAAACCGATCGCCTGAATGTCATGAAAGACCTTCTCAATGTTAAGGCTAACATTACCAAACCTTTTCTCATTACGCGCTTTCTATAAACACCAACATGTGATTGATATTCTGATAATTGATAATCTGTTTATTCATTTGACCGGTTAAATTGATGATATGCATGGCTTCCACGTGTGTCCCACATGGCATTTATCATCTGACATGGATTTTTGTTTTTTATTTTTTGAAATTTTAATTGTTAAAAAGAGATAGAAAGAAAAATTCAATGACTTAAAAGTTATGAAAAAAAAAAACAAGTTTAATTGTTAAAAACGAAACATATTTAGATATTCGTTTAAAATTTTAATTTTATCGATAAAACATTCTTTTGACTTAATAACTTGTTACTAACTATTTTTTTAATCAAAATATATATTACTTTTGAAAGATAAGTGGAATTAAAAAGGAAAACATCTTGAAATAGATATATTTTTTAAACCAATGGGGTTGGTGGCTCATGATAAAGTATTTGACATTGGGAGATTACACCTGTGTTTGAGTCTCAATTTCCACATTTGTGGTGGTGAATTTTGGGGGGGGGGGGGGGGGGGGGGTTTAAATAATTAAAATTAAAAAATTTAATTAATTTTAAAAA
>JAOXNX010000031.1:15480051-15490575 GCA_028566075.1 Solidago caesia
GAGCTAAGTGGAAATTTGTGATCTAGATATTTAGATCTAATAAATTATTATGCTTCATCAGATGAACATTTTGTATTTAGATCTAATAAATTATTATGTTTCATCAGATGAACATTTTGTATTCTAACAAATATTTGTATTTTCTTTCAAAAAATATGTGTTTGTTTCAAAAAAATATGTGTTTATTTCAAAAAATATGTGTTTAAAAAAGAAAAGAAAAAGAAATTGATGTTTAAAATTGATCTGAAATGGAAAGAGAATAAGAAAGAACTAAAAGCTTTGGTCCTCATTAGCGCATTTTAAAATATATTTTTTGATTTGTGAGACAACACGCCTTGATTATATATTTATACTAGCTTAAGGACCCGGGTGTTACCCGGGCAGTATTATAATAACTGATTATAGGTATAGCAGTTGTAATTGAAATGTTAAACGTGAAAAATACGACAACACAAGTGACTACGTAATAAGTAGTCATTTAAAATAGCATATGCTAAAAGTTTAGCGCAATAGAAAAAATTACATAATAGTTCAAATGTCCAAATAGAACGCAATAATAAAATTAAATGAAAAATAAAAAAATATGATAAAAAAAAATAAAACTAAGACATTTCGACGTGTCAAGATATCCAAATCCAATTTGAAAGCCACCAATGAATTCCCGTCCTTGAATTGTGTCTATTGCTTGAAATCGGCCCAATTTCCCAACATGATCTGTATATAATAGAGTAAAAATATGTCAGCCCCTAAATGTCAAATGATTCTATCTTACATAGTCATGTTTTTAAATATTATATGTTCAGTTTTAATATTACATTAAAAATAAATATATCATATTATGCGGTAACATGTGTCAACATAAATATGCAATCGAATTACTAAAGAATTTCCAATCACAATAGTAGTTTGAATCACCAAAACATGTGCCTAACCAAACAAAGTACCGAGTACATAGAACAAAGTAAAACAAACATAAATATAAAAATGACCATCTTGACATTAAACCGACCTCAAAGTATCAAAACATATGTGACCAGCAACCTTGACACGCGAGACCATAAGTATAAAGCATGCCCATAGAAATCGTAGAGGCGGAAAAGTTACCTAGAAAATGAAAGGATTTAAATCTTTTGCAACACTTCCTTGTAAACAACATTTGTTGTTGTGTTTGATGTATTTCCATCTTTGGTACAAATAAGGACCTTCAAACCTGCTTTACTTGTAACTCTTGAAACCGCAACATAGAGTTGTCCAAGAGTAAAAACAGGTCGCTGTAGAAACAAACCCACCTGAGAGAATGATTGCCCTTGACTTTTATTTATTGTCATTGCAAAACAAACTACCAACGGAAACTGACGTCTTTGAAATTTAAAAGGAATTCGACGGTCAGATGGAGTGATACGCATGCGGGGTATGTACGTTATATTACCAAAATGAGACCCCGAAATGATTTTTGCTTCTATAACATGAGGAGCCATCCGAATGACCTGTAATCGTGTCCCATTGCATAAACCATTAGCCTGATCAATATTACGAAGTAACATTACAGGGACGCCTTTTTTCAATGATAGTTTGTGGTTAGGAACTCCGGATATTTTAAAACCATTTAGAACATCCGGGGAGTAAATCGACTCCGTAAATGCATCCATCGACTTGGTTTCACATGGACTGTCCGCACTATAATAAGTCATTTCCTCATCTTTAATAAGGTTCAACACATAGTCATTGATCTTATCTACCTCCTCATTGGTTGGAACCAAAATGGCTTTGTCTCTAAAGTAATCAGATTCATCAAGATGATCATTTATATCTGCATAAATAGATTCAACCATTGACTTAATGTGTTCACGATCAGATTTAATGAGGACTTCGTCAGGAAACTGAACTTCGCCCTCACCATCATCATTCACTTCTCCAATTGTTCCTTCACCAATCTTAAGAATCCAATCAGCAAATTGTTTCACTTCGTCTAAAGAATGTTGGGGACATCCAAACTGCAAACGCATGTTAACAGTTAATCGAAGCACAGTGCAATGACGCCATATATATGACGAGTTGAGTGAAGCATTAACAATCTCTGAACGTGTTCCTTTTTGAATGACTGGGAGCACCTGGCGAAAATCACCACCAAAAATTATCACCTTGCCACCAAATGGTTTGTTAGCAAAGTGGGAGGATGTCAATGAATTTACATCACGCAATGTTCTATCTAATGCTTCAAAGCAATGCCTATGCATCATGGGAGCTTCATCCCAAATTATCAATCGTGCTTTTCTTAACAATGCAGCTACATCACTGTCAGGAGTTATAGAACAAAAAGAATCCTCGTTTAGATTGATAGGAATTGCAAACCTAGAATGGGCTGTTCGACCGCCATCAAGCAGTAGCGCAGCAATCCCGCTTGAAGCAACATTCACTACAATCTCTCCCTTTGATCTAATAGCAGAAGACAATGTCTTCCACACAAAAGTTTTACCAGTTCCCCCGTAGCCATATAGAAATAAACACCACCTTCATTTTTGTCAATTGCTGTAATAACACGACTGTAAACACGTTTTTGTTCATCTGTCATCGTTGCGTACAATGACTCATGAACCTGTTTCATTTGATCCCTGTCGTAATCAAGCTCCTGCTGAATCAACATATTGCATGAATCCTCGATGATTCCATAATCTAGATAAGGCATGTTAGTTATGTTTCGAAGACTTGTGCCATGAAAAAGCAATAATTCTTCAATCTTTGCAAGTGCATGATTTCTAATTGCCTCTGGGCTGAGATTGAGATCTGTTTCATGTATAAAAAAAATGATTAACTGTATATTGTATATTGAACAATCAGAATAATATTTGAAACATGTGGCAAATATTTATAACATTTAACAAAAATAAATTAACTTCATACATTTTAAGGTGCTTATTGCACTTATAATGCGTGTTTGAACCTTACGTACCTGGAACATGAGTTTCACGGCGCCGTATATAGTCAATATCTTCAGACAATTCTTTCCATGTCTCCTCCCAAACATATTCAGGTCGGGATAAACTATCTGATGTAATTAACATAACAAATAAAAGTCTACAATATTGACCGCTTGCCCAGTCACTTGCTTCCTTAATACATGCAACGTATTCCTTATCGTCATGAAGAAGTCCAAGTGCATAGCAGGCTTCCTTGCAGGTTTTATATAAATGGCCATTGACAGTTTTTATGTCATCATAACATGTGGCACCTTTAACCTTGTTGAGCAGAATACGTAAATAATATGCATCACCAGACTTCGGAGAACAGTTATGTAATCTTCCAATGGCATAACCCCTTTTCCTTGGTGTCCATTTTTTTTTAGAAGGATACCATACAAATTTGGTAGGAAATTGAACGTATGTGAAGGAGCGAGCTTCTTCATACTGTTTGTTACATTCAAACCATGCTAGAAACTGTGACCTCCCAACTGATGGTTTTGAGAGGACTTCATCAATTTCATCATTACCATCATACACTATAGGTTGATCACCATCTTCATGAAATGATAAACGTTCAATGGCAGGTCTACGATAGTGTATGTCAAATGCAAATAGTCTCCAACATGCTTCACATGCAGATAGATACCTACAATTATAGAACTCTTTTTCTTCATCCTTGTTATCTGCGTTTGGTACATGAACACCTTGTTGATTCGGACCGGATACAGTAGCAGTTATCCTATCGGGCCCCTTGTTGACATACTTAAAAAGATACTTTATAGAACCCACTTGATTGCACCATTCAAGATTTATATGTGATTGAAACCGTTTAAGTAGGGTACTATTGTATCCAACAACTGACCTGCAAAATTTGAAAAGGCTAGTGCGTAAATAGTTGCATAAAGGGTTTATGGTTAGAAATTATTAAACAAAGACAGAGAAAGACGGTGTAGCTAAATACCGTGACCATTACCTATTATCCAACCAAGAGCCTCCTTTTTTAACTTTATTTCCATTGTCACGTCTTCTATATTTGGCATATCCGTCATCGTCAATGTATGTTTCGTCTGTGAAGTCTTTTGGGAAACGTTTTGTACATCTTTTTTGCTTCATGCAAGGGCATGATGGATTATCTTTACCACAGGGACCGTGCATCATGAATTCGGACACAAGTTCGTAAAGTTCAGGGTCATCATTTTGGTTTGGAATTTCTGCTTGAATGATTCGATCAATATCACGCGGATTAGGTATTTTATCCTTTAGGAAGAGGCACACATGACAGTGGGGTAGACCACGCTTCTGGAATTCAACGGTGTAGACAACTGCACAATGTTTAAAAAATGTAATTTGAATAATGTGTAAAAAAGGAATAGAAAAAAAAACCCAAAAAATTAGAGGCGTATCTTACTTGCTTCGACCTTGCCGATAATTTCCTTGTCCATAAGATCTGTTATTAACAAATCAAGCTTCATTTTGAACATTCGTGTTGTGATGTCGGGTCTGTCTTCAGGTTTCAAACCATGCTTCTCTAGAAATCTTAGTATCTCAGGCCATTTCGGGTTGCATGTTATAGTAAGAAAAAGATCAGGATAACCGTACCATTTCACAAGGGTCATGGCATCCAGATAATTCTGCATCATATACCTCGAACCACCGGTAAATGAGGACGGTATTACAATACGTTGACCAGTTTGGGCAGCATTAGTGTTACCACCATCACGCGAATTAGCCAACTTGCTTTCTGGTGCAATCCTTAATGTTTTTTGGTTCTTCCGTATGTAGTAAAGTCGCTGTGATTCAACCATTGTATATGAGTCAACCAGAAATTGTTGAAACAATCTGCGTGCCATAAGCAACAACGAAACTTCATCAGTTCTTTGTTGTATACGGTATGCAAAAAATTCTCGCATGGTCAAGTTTGTGCGTTTAGCCCTGGTATCTTCAACTACAGCACGATGTGGTATATTCAATCGAAAACCATCTTCACCATATGGGAAAATCAATGGATATTGGAGAGCAAGATAAGATGGATGCAATTCACTTATACGCTTCAAACGACCAGACTGTCTTTCCAAAATAATATCTCTCGGATCTCCACTACCATCAATATCACCAACAATAATCGCGGCAACTTCACTTGATGTCGGCAAGTTATACTGCCTGCCATCTTTTTCTCTATTTCCAATTAGTTTCAGCTTAACATCTTCACAAATATTAAGGTTAAGCCGATCTCTAACCATTCTGAATTTCTTAACCAACGGATTTACAATGTCCAACAGACCCTTTAATTGATTTGCAATCCAAAAAGGAGTAGCTTGAATGGTAGAGAGTGTTGCATCCGAAGGAAAACTACATTTTACAACCTCAAAACCATCAATACCAGGTAAGTATATTAGAGATAAATACTTAAAAAGTTATTTAAAAAAACAAATACATACCTAACAGCATAACATCTATTTTGCTCTTCATTTTCAGTGTCAAAGATGTATAGCTGTGAAAACTTAGGAGTTTCCCCTTGTTCAGGAAGCAAGCTACCAATACAATGGTAATTTTGGCCATGAATTTTATAAATATATGGTCCTCTACCATCGTTAACATGCTTATCAACCTGAGCACCCATTGAAGTGAAACTAAACATCATGTTGTACCGTCTAATGTTATCTGTAAATTCTTTGGAAGCATCATTTTTATTACTATACAAATCAAGCAACAGTTGAGGAGGATGCGTTAACTTAGGGAGTTGGATCTTTCCTCCACCACAACAAAGAGAAAAAGCTTTTTTCGTTAAGTAAGGATTTCCTGTAGTCGCTTCAGCATGCCACAACAGGGCTTTACATGCTTTACAACAATACACTGGATCACCCAAATCCAAATACTCTGCAAACATAACAATAAATTTTTCAAAAGTGATCGTTTTTAATAAACGGGGAAAAGTTCATTATAATTAAACAACCTTTAGAAATTGGCTTGAATTGGCTTCTGGCATGCGAAGGTTCATCGTTTTCAGCTGCTGATAGATCAAAGCGTGGGATACTGTGTAAAGACATGGATCTTCTTTTTCGTTTGACCGGCAATTTAGAATTATCTGGGTTATTGAGATGTATGGTTGACTTGGTTGTGCCAATGGTGTCATGTGATTTTGTAGTGGTGAGTTTGGGACATCCTTGTTTGCGTTTTCTTATAGGCCTAGAAGTTGAACAGTTTATTGAATGTGGTTGTCTTTGAGAGACTGATGTTGATGGTGAAATTAGACCTGCAAAAAGTAATAAAAGTGTTATTATAGAGCATGCAGTGAGTATAGATATTGATAATTTAGCATAATAAGTTTGGGATATCACTTGGAGACGGTGTTGTCGTCGATGGAATCTGACTTGACGATGCAGTTGAAGGAGTACACAATCCTACAATAAAGAAAGTTTATATAAACAGGTGTCATTTTTGAAATTTTACACTTGTACTAACAATTTACCTCGGTGAATTGCATTTGATTGAATGTCATGAAAGATAGGTGTGGCAGGGGACAACATATGTGATGATGGCGAAGCAGCACAGAAGTTTAGATATCGAGATCCTACAGTTAGATATTCAAATATGTATGGAGATTTATGGGTTTAGTCATAAATTTCAAAAATAATATCCGAGCCGTTATAATAACCTGGTATTATTTGAAGTGTTGAATGCAAGTTAGCTGCAGATTTTTTGTGTGACTGTGGTTTAGGACAACTTTGAGGCGGCCCATCAAAAACGTATTTTCCTTGTGTTCCTGGGTACAGATTTTCAGGAATATTATTATTAGTAGATAAAAAACCACGAGAACAATATTGAATCATTAAACCATAATAGGGTAAAGTAACATATACCTGTAGAAGTTATGTCAGCTTGATGGTTAAATAAAGTAGGGTTACCATGACACGAAAGGGAATGTAGTTGCGAATTAAACATGATAGGGGTAGCACCAGGTAGGTTATTTGAAGTGACAGTATAATGCCCTGTCATTTCAACGACTTGTAATTGTATTAAGGGGAATGAGATAACATATATTAGTAATACAATGGTTTTTTACACAAACAAACATTATTGAGGTAAAGAGTAAATGAATCTTCCACCTGACGATATGTCTTGCAACGGCAGACGATCAAATGTTTGTTTCGATTTACGTGATTGAAGATTCTGGTTACAGTCAGTGTTCTCAGACACGTACTTTTTTCTTCTGGGACATAATTTGGGTGGGCGTCCTATAGAAATTGCATTAAAATTGTACTTTTGTTACACAATAACAAAATGATCTTCATACTGAGGATCAAAGGTGTTTATGATAATAAACGTTATTGCTCTGGAGGGTTATATACCTTTGTTTGATGGATGTTGTTGGCCATACATAATTGGTGTTTGTGGAAGAGTGGCATCAGCTATGACTGATGAAATGAGTGAAAAAACACATCCTTAATTACGAACACCATATATAGAAATAATACGATACATATTTATGTAACATCGAAAGTTATAAAGAAACCATGATGAAAGGCATAGTCATTAATCATACCTGGTGATAAAGAAGGTAATCTAGTACTGTAAATAGGGTCATTTACACCAGATGGTGTTCCAGGATGTTGAGTCTGAGGTAAATTGGTATTAGTATATGGTTGTATTGTTTGCCTTATTTTGGACGGACGGATGTCCATTGGGGGATGCTCATGAGTACGTGTTGCATAATACGGAGACCTTCTTTTCTTCTGAGCAATTACTTCCCGTCTATGGCGTCTTGCTTCGCGGCATACGTTTGCATCCATGGGATTATTGTGTCAAGTTATATTCAAAGGCAGATGAGATGTGAGTGTATAAATAATCATTTGATGATATTGATTTAAAAATTTTAAAATTTTGAAATTTTTAAAATTTTTTTAAAATTTAAAAAATTTAAAATTTAAAATTTAAAATTTATAAAATTTTAAAACTTCTGAATTAGTAGAAATGGCTAAATGAAATAATTAAACATGAAAATAAATAATTATGATGACTTGTAATGGCAAGTTGCATATGATACACGTACAATCCTAAAACCAAGCAGGCCCATACACATTTTGGTTGCCACTTCATTGGATTTGCTTTATTTATTTTTTTTCAAAAGTAAGGTACAGATATTAATTTTGTTGGATATTAAATTTACCCAGATGTGTTATTTTCTTTTCAAATGGGCAAAGTAAAAAAAGATACTATATTATACATGTAAATGATAGTGATCAATATGCTCACCAAATATAATTGCATGTTTAAAATGCAGGGTCCTGGTTACTTTCCAGAACTGCATTCCCTGTATGAAAGCAATAGACAACATCACAACAAAATAGACAACAGAGAACATAACACAACAACGATCATTTATTATTTCAAAACATAACAATAAACAACAGAATGAGCATTTCTGTTGTGGTAAACCAGTTCCATGAAACAAAACAAAACCAAACCAAGCTTAAAACTGAAATCGTTCAAGACTATCTAAACCGAACTGAAAGAAAATTGCAAAAACACGGACAGTAGCATGAAAATAGAAACGGGTGATCGTTGATGTAGCCTTCAATTTAAAGCTTTTCCATTTTGGGTATCTTCAATGTGGAAACATCTGGACGAGTCTTTGAAGAAGATGCCTTGAACATGACATGAGTCTCAACGCCGTCAACCTCAATTTTCCTTTTTGTACCAGGACTGGATGCTGTGCTTTTCAAAAGTTCATTAGGGGTCGCTGCATCTCCAGTAACCGAAATTGCATCCTAAGAGACATTAAAAAAATAATAGAATATCATGTTTCATTAATTACTGTTCATACAATTTATTATATGTATAATAACAATTAGAATATCTTTAAAACGTACCCTTGAGATAACCGCTCCAGATTCAATTGACAAGATTTGGACATCAGCCTCTTGGGGGATATCAGGGATATCCTGGTAAAAACGATAAATCACCAAGATATTAAATAAACTGTGGCTGAGAAAATAGTGTCATGAACAAAGGTTAGACAAGATATATCAAGTGTTACCTCAAGCATTGGAGTTATTTCCAAAACAGAGTTGATGATATCTTCATCGGCACTCATCTTGTTAACAGTGTAAACTCGATAGTTGTACTTAAGATTATAATCCGAAACCTTGATCTTAAAAACAAATCGTTTGTTGATAAACATGTTAAAGTCATCCGGGAATAGTTCAAAGTCATCTGCCTGGAGAATTTAAAATACCTAATGTTTAAAAATGAATATGGTAACTAAAAATTGAAGTTAAAGTATTAGATAAGTGATGATGAACCTGGTTGACGTTGCTTAAAAGATCAGTTGCCTTTTTGCCAATGAATTCAGTCACATCCTTTTGGAATAACACAAAAGAAACAGATCCTGTTCCATCTTGGACCCTCACTTGGACCTTTATCCTATTCATTTCAAGGAATTTTATGGTTGGCATTAGTTCAGGGAGGATGTCTAAATATTTGAATTACACAATTTGAATAGAATTAATATATTACCTTCCATACACATCAGTTACTACCCCACATTCACCACAGTCAAACTTGGCTTCGGGAATGACATCCAAATCATCATCAAAAGCAGTAACAACTCGTTCTACCTTCTTAGAACATTTTTGGCAAGCAAGATAATACCATCCATTTTCGGCTTGAATAGATATAATTGTACCAACGACAACACAACCGGTTTCCTTGATGAATATATAATGAAACATCAAACCTTTTAGACTATTTAAATGATATTAATCAAATATTATATCCATTTTTAAGAGATATTTACCGTGGTGATATCAGCTATCTCATCAATAGTCTTCACTTCCCACCTCATCCAGTAATCACGTGGATTTGAATACACCGTGTTTGACGAAAGTATTCTATCAAATGCATTGACTTCAGCAGTTACAGCCAGCAACCTGTCAAATATATAGCCAAATTAGTTTGTAAAAAACGTATCAGAAAGTGCATGCCTCACAAAATTTTCATTTAATGTCTAACTTAACATTGGTCTTATACCGCTGATGTAATAGTATATAGATAGAATATAAGTATTTTGATAATGTGGAGTTAACCACCTGTCCTTGAACTCAGTTATAGCAGGGAGATCATCATTAATCCACATCCTTGAGCCAAACATTGAATTGGACACCTGAGGTTCATCTGCAATCACAAAACATTTGTATATAAACATGCAAAATACCGATTTATAACATTTATCGTTAAAAAATGCATATATAAAACATAAATATATATAAACACATAACATTTGTATATAAATTACTTACTACGCCATTCTCCGAATTTTGCAAACTGAAGTAGGAGAATCACACGGGTATCCTTATTTTTGGCATCGGACAAAAACTCTGTCAATTGATTAGCATAGTTGTCCCATAGTGCGCAATTCAGTTTGACACCCCTTTAAAAGAAACAAATATATATGTATCATATATAGTCAAACATTTAATTAATACACAAATTAATAGTTTTTATTATTATCTTTCATACAGAGAGTCTTGGAGGTGGACAGTTTTGATCCTTCGTTCACCGCCTT
>JAOXNX010000031.1:15537591-15553202 GCA_028566075.1 Solidago caesia
TTCTTGGGGGTGTCTTGGAGAGAGAAAGCTGATGTGGCAGTCAAGACGAGGGGATGACGGCGTCAGGATAGGGAGAGGCCTTACTGACAGAGAAGAAAGAAAACGATAAAAAGGCTTAGATGGGAAATTAGGGGAATTAGGTTTTTGTTTTTGTTTTAATAGGTAGCTAGTGGCCAATATAACATAAATATACATATATATAGTAAAACTTCAAAGCCCAGCAGGGCAGCAGGTATATAACTAGCGGCCCAAGAAGGTAGGTTCGGATTTTCAGATATCCGAATATCCGAAAATTTTGAAAAGTCTATCCGATATCCGAATTCGAAATTTCGGATATCCGGATATCCGAAAAACCGGATATCCGAAATTTCGGATATTTTCGGATCGGATTTTCGGATTATTCGGGTTACGGATTCGGATATTTTGAAACACCCCTAATCATTTATGACACTTTTTCATGGCACCCTAAATGTTTTATTTTGAAAGCTTGAACTTGAGGTTTCTTGTGGGAACACCGAACAACAATCATACATCTGACCACTATGGTACTTTGGCGGGGTTTTGATTCATACACGTACTTGAGAACGATATTTGCTTTTAGTTGTTGCTTCTCCGGGAAGTAAAAGAAAAAAGGGAGAATTGAAACACCCAAACATTCCAAAAGATAACTACATATTCGTATCTGCTTTAATTATGCTGTAAACAATTTCTGCTTTCTTTTCTCCCATGCTCATATATGTTACGTAAACTTCATTATATATGGTCCTATCTATTATTCTACTAGTCTTAATACCCGTACGATGTACGGATTGATTATTTATATTCTTTTTCTTTCCGTTCATGATTTTTAATTATATGGGGATAAGTTAGCATATTATTATTAGCTAGAGTATAGCTAAATTAAAATATAGAATATATGGAAAATAGATGTCTACATATATAAATTGAAATTATTTGATTTAAAATATGATAATTTATTTATAGATTTGTTTCAAGTGATAATTTAAAACAAGTAAGGCAGTGGTTAACACCTTTGCCTCTATAGACAGAGATCAAGGATTCAATTCTTACTCCTTGCAAGGCCGGAGGTCCTTTTCTACCTTAGGTAGAACCGGAAGCAGCCTCTCTACCTTAGGTAAGGGTAAGGTTGTCTACATCTCAACCTCCTCTATATACCGTGAAAGACGATATTGGGAGTTATTTTTTACTATATATGTGCATTCTTTTCTTCTTTACAAAGCAAAGCTATCCTTCATGTGGTTATGCATGATTTTTCCTATATAATTTTGTACTTAAAGTTTGATTCCATCATGCATGCATTGATTGCTTTTGCTTTCTTAATCAAAGGTTTCTAATTGAAACTTTTGTTATAGAAAAATTATACTCCGTAGTAGTTAAACACAGAACAAACAACACAAAATCACTTCCTTTTTTCTAATTCCATTTCTAAATCGTCTTTCATATATTTCTGTTTTGAATCTTCAAGAAAGATTCATGCATATCTCACTTCAATATGCTTGTTTAATTTGTAGCAAAAAGGCCAGAAAGAAGCATGGGTCCAAACAATCCATAGATGAGACCAAAAGAAACTCATTAGATGATAAGAAATTGCAAGAAGATAAGCTCAAAGCTGCTCTACAACAAGCATCTGAATATGGGTCTCTTGTTAAACCTCAAAACATCGATGTTTCAGAAGATATCAACGTCGAACACAAGGGTTTGGAAAGATCAAGATCATTAGCAAGACTACAAGCTCAAAAAGAGTTTTTGAAAGCAACTTCTTTAGCTGCAGATACAGTATTTGAGACTGAAGATTCGATTACTGATATTAATGAAGCTTTCGCAAAGTTCCTCACCATGTATCCAAAATACAAGTCTTCTGAAAGGATTGATCAGTTGAGAGTTGATGAGTATGGACACTTGGTTGACAATGATTCTAAGGTGTGTCTTGATTATTGTGGATTTGGATTGTTTTCATTTCTTCAAGTTTTTCAATATATGGAGTCGTGTACCATACGTTTAACCGAAATAACTTCAAATTTAAGCAATTATGCATTATATGGTTGTATGGAGAAAGGTACAGTTGAACATGATATAAAAGCTAGGATCATGGATTACTTGAACATCCCTGAAAATGAATATGGTCTAGTGTTTACAGTTAGTAGAGGTTCTGCTTTTAAGCTTCTAGCCGAATCATATCCTTTTCACACGAATAAAAACCTATTAACAATGTTTGATCACGAAAGTCAGTCAGTTAATTGGATGGCTCAGAGTGCTAAACAGAAAGGTGCTAAAGTTCATAGTGCTTGGTTTAAATGGCCTACACTTAAACCATGCTCAACCCATTTGAGAAAACTGATCTTAAACAAGAAAAAGAGGAAGAAAGATTCATCGAAAGGTCTATTTGTGTTTCCAGTTCAATCAAGAGTTACCGGTGCTAAGTATTCATACCAATGGATGTCATTTGCTCAACAGAACAATTGGCATGTATTGCTTGATGCAGGGGCATTGGGTCCATTAGATATGGATTCACTTGGGTTATCTCTTTTTCGACCCGATTTCATCATTACATCATTTTACAGAGTCTTTGGGTTTGACCCAACAGGATTCGGGTGCCTTCTTATCAAGAAATCTGTGATTAAAATCCTTCAGAAGCAATCTGGTCATGCTGGTTCTGGTATAGTGAAGATCAGTCCAGTGTTTCCCTCATTTTATAGCGATTCTACGGGTGGATTCCCTCAATTCGCAAGGACCGAATATGATGATGTAGTACCTGAAAGCCACACTGGAAATCAGCTACCAGTTTTTTCCGGTGTATTAACTCCTTTTCTTGTGAGGGATGTAAACGAAACTGAGATGGAACATGGTAACAGCACATGTAGTGATGAGGGTAGCCCTGTTTTTGAAGAAGCTGGAATATTTTCAATCATGAAAAGTCCGATTTTGAGTGATGATGGATCGCCTGAGGACTCGATGTGGATTGATTTAGGCCAGAGTCCATTAGGATCACAACCTGTCATGCCTTTACCACCACCCTCTTGGTTTACAAGAAAAATAGTAAACAACATAGAATCCCAATTGCAGGCTCATGAAAGCATCAAGGCCAACAAAGTAGACTACTTTCAAGCAAATACTTGTAGTCCAGAAATACAAGAAGTGCCTGAAATCGATAATTCTGTTATACGAAGAGACACTGAGGGCGAGTTTAGGCTGCAGGGGAGAAGAGTATCATTTGGTTTTGAGAATATAGATGATTCTATCAGTGAAGAAGAACAATTTGAATCGGATAGGAGGGAACCCGAGATAACATGTAGACATCTTGATCATGTAAACATGTTGGGGATGAGCAAGACTACATCTAGGCTTCGATTTTTGATCAACTGGCTTGTTACTTCCTTGCTTCAATTGAGACTACCTGGCTCAAATACAGAAGATGTGGTTCCACTTGTTCACATTTATGGTCCCAAAATCAAGTACGAAAGGGGTGCATCTGTGGCATTTAATATTAGAGATAGAAGCATAGGACTAATTAGTCCAGAAATAGTTCAAAAGATGGCTGAAGCAAATGGGATTTCACTTGGTATTGGCATTCTTAGTCATATAAAGATCATACAAAGCACAAAGCAGAATCGTGGGGCTATTGATCTTGCTGATACAACAATTTGCAGACCAATGGACAACCAGAACGACAACGTAGGAGGGTTTGTTAGAGCTGAAGTCGTCACTGCTTCACTCGGTTTTTTGACCAACTTTGATGATGTTTATAAATTATGGGTTTTTGTCTCTAAATTCCTTAATTCATCTTTTGTTCGAGAATATGGACTTTCAACTGTCGAAGAAGGTGAGGAGTTTTGAAGGCAGTAAGCCAACTTCATTAGACCCTGGGCCTTTGTGTTTGGGGTTACTTGCTAAATTTGATTGTGCTTATTGTATTTTGATTCAACACATAAAGCAGTGTTAATAGTGCTAGGGATTTTGCTTATCAAAACTGTGTATCTGATCATCTGTGAATGAAATAAGTTGTCTTCTTCAGAAAGTTATAATAAGCAATCCCAAACAACCCATAATATATATAAGAAATCTCATAAATGACACTGATGAAATTTATTTAGATGGGCATGATGGCCATATTCATTGGCTTTGTTATATTAATGGTCCGGATATGAAAGCAGAAACGATAGAGTCATAACTTTTTTCCGAGATATTACTTCCAGATTCTATCCAAAATGAAAAGCCTAGTTAAATTATTTTAGGAGTTTTAGATGGGAAGCTTTCTGTTATGCCATGGGCTAGACATGCTGGAAGTGAGGTGTGGGTGATTGATGACTATGGGGAGACTGAATCATGGGTGAAACGTTATGCATTTGCCGCAGAATTTGTTTTTTTACATGGATTTTAATCATGGAGCTTTGTACAATCCAATTACAAACGAAACCATTTGAGATTAGACGATTTCACCAAATCAAAGCTGTTCAGTATGTCGATAGTCTCGTTTGGGTAGCACCTCCTAATTGGGCCGGGCATCAACATTACTTCATTACAATTTGAAAATGAGCCTTAAAGGTCTTGTATCGTCTGTTAGCACTACTCTACGCTTTTTATTTATTTAGTTTGTTTCAACGTAATCTATGATGTTAAATCTTCTAAAACGAACAAGGTTTTGCATACTCTGTGTTTCAGAGTTGCATTCTAACTGCTGGGTGGTTTCTTCATTCAATATGCTAAGACGTATCATTGTGTAAAAACGTATTCTGATAATATCTCTTAAAATGTGCTATCAATGTTGAAAACTGAAAAACATGGTATCATCAATGTTTAAAAAATGTTCACGGTGACCATATTTATGATACTTCACAATTAACAGTAATAACTTAATGATGTAAATAGCAAGGGAGTTGATATCTACACTGATGTGTTTTACGGTTACGCAGAAATTTAAATTGAATGGTTGATTGTGCCCCTCAATTTATTTACCCAATGTTTGACCATCCAATAGTAAAAACTGATAACCAATGACACCTGCTCAGCTGGTTGAGGTATAAGGTTTTACCCACAAGGTTGTGAGTTAGACTCCTTGGAGTGGCACACCTTGTGGGTTTTTCCTGGACACTACTTAGCGGTAGTTGGGGCACGGTTACACTCGCGTCTACCCTATAGTAGTTGTTGTTCGAAATGCGTCATTCCATAAATAAAATAAAAAAGATAGTAAAGACTGATAAAAATATTTTTTTTTGACAGGTAACTTTCGAATAAAAATAAACCCCTCACCGACATATGGTGAGGTCCTAACTCGACAGCAGATAGTCGGTTGTTTAAACTGGATCCGGCTATCACGAGCCGAGCAACGGTGCCAAAAGAAAAACCTCACTAGGCTCCCCCTAACAACGGAGGATTAATAGAATATGAATTTGCACTTGGCAAGATTTGAACCCATGCCACATAGATAAAACCTGGTTGTCTCCCCACTTGAATCATGGATCATTGACGATAAAAATACTTAATGCCCACTTCTTTAAATGCAGAAACTAGACTTGATACCCATTGGGTCTCCATAAACTCTATCATAATTAGTAGAAAACCAAGAGTTTACTTCACCATTTTTCATTACAGTTATCAAGTTCCAAAGCCAAAGCATGAAATCCCATACCCCATTGACTTCACAGAACAATCCAGTCAACTTTCTCAGGATCATTCTTTCTAACGACACTCCATCTACAGGCATTGTAAGTATACTTGTTTTTATCAGTCTTTACTATTTACATCATTAAGTTATTACTGTTGACTGTGAAATGGAGAGCTTTGGTTCCCTTGTTCCTTAAATAATGGGGTTCTCAAAATAACCCATAGGGAGAGAGAGATTTATATACATAGATAGTCTTTACCCTTATTAGCGGGTAGAGAGATTGCCTCTGGAATTCTTTTTTATTTTGATATATTATATGTTTATAAATATTTAAATATTTTGTACAGAGGTTATCAAAGAAGTTTACTGAGAAGCATGGAAAGGAATTGTTAGATAAGGTGGCATTAAAGTTACCAAATGGTGATATTTGGGAAGTTAAGGTAAAAAAGTCAAAAGATGAGATTTGGCTAAAAAATGGTTGGGGTGAATTTGTGGAGCATTATGGTGTAAAGTTTGGGCACTTGTTGATGTTTAAGTATGAAGGGTGTTCAATATTTGGTGTGGTTATGTTTAGTTCAAATGCATCAGAAATAGAATATCCAGAAAAGAACATAAATGGTGGCAAAAAGTATGTAAAAGAAGATACAAGAAAAGGTCAAGTTTCTTGTGGTGAGTTGAAGACTGTTAAGTCAGAAGATGAGACTTGGAGTGAAGATCAACAAGGTGGTTTGTTGAATATATTTTTATTTTATTTATTTAATTCTTTTATTATATTTGAACCACTTCCCAAGTGGCCTAGTGATTGGGCGTCTTGATGTCCTCCTCACAAGAGGTCTCATGATTGAGCCTTACTAGGTAAACATCTTGGGGTGGCCGGGGAAAAAGGTTTCCTCAGAAATGGTCACGGGGATACCCCGGTTAGACCGTATACATCTGAGTTGAAGAATCGCCTTCTTCGGGTAAACTGAACAATGAAAACCTCATCCGTTTATTTTTGTTAAATTTGGTTTGGTCATAGATGAAGGTGAATGTTCAAGGAAGATGGAAAGAAAAAAGAGCATGGAGGATGGAAGAAAAGCACTTGAAAAGGCTAAGGCTAATTTCAAATGTGACAAGCCTTTTTTCATTGTTTATATGCAGAAATCATATGTTACAAAAAATGGAGTGGTAAGTTTTACATCTTTGGCATCAAATTCTTGAAAAATAAGACAATCAAATTTGGTTTTAAGGCCCAGATTTCTAAAATAGGCATGGCAAATAATCATGTTTTTTAATCTGTTTTATTACAAATGCAGTACGTACCAGCTGAGTTCAGGATGAAAAATTGGAAGGCTTATACGAACGGACTCAAATGTTTGCTTCAGCTTAAGAATGATGGAACACTAAAGACATGGGAGGTTATTGCTGATAATGGTTGTTTAGGGATTGGTGATTGGTTGATGTTTGTGGAAGAAAATGCTATTAAAGTTGGGGATGTATGTGTTTTTGAGCTATTGCACAAACACCACAATGTTTTTGGTGTCACAATTTTTCGATCTACTTCTTAGATTGTTAACACTTCATGGTTCTGACTTGGGCGATATGGAAATGGTGAAACAAAGTGGTTCATGCTCCTGCAGATTATGTGTGTTCTATCATTTGGCGGTACCATACTACCATGTACTTTTGGCTTTGCTTCATACAAGTACATTTGGTGTATTTTAAGTCTAATCTCATTTCTGTAGCTCAATGCTCCTGTTTGGAGCTTTTGTAATGCATTCTTCCCTTTTTGGCTTTTAATATATCTACGCAATTCCAAAAGGATGTTCGAGATAGAATTACAGGACTAGTTAGTTTAAAAATCGTCTAGAAGGCCAAGGCAAATGGGATTTTTCTTGGTGTTGGTAACATTAGTCATGTAAAGATTATACAAAGCACGAAACAGAATAGCAGGGTTATGAATGATGGAAGGCGAAATACGTGTTTTTAAGATCATACAATGCACAAACGCTTATTGGGATATGCCGATTGGCTGATGTCTGTGAAAGACGGTGGTGTTACAGTTGGGGATATGTGTTTTAAAGGTAATTCACAAAGACCAAAATGGTGTTACCATCCTCCTTTGGTCTGCTTCTTAAGTTGCTTACCTTTACTGAAACTTGACCATATGCAAGTGCTTCAACCACCAAGATCGCCACTATTTTGTATCAACGATCATACGAGTAACGAACTACTCTTTTCCTTATGCTCAATTTGTTCCCCGCGAAGTTTTGTGAAGCAGCTAGAAAAGGTCACATAACAAATAAAAATCACATACATACATTTATATCACCTAAAGTTTGATTCATTTTGCAATTCTATAATACAACTCAATCAAACGGCTACAGAAATGAAGAGGGGTGATGTCAAAACACATGGCTAGTTCTTGTCTTTCTGTTCATGTGACAAGACTTTCATGTACATTCGTGTGTCTTTCTAGAGGATCATTGGGAGTTGGAACTTTCCTCATCGCTATAAATCGAGTATTCATTGAAGTTAAAATTTGATTTCTCTTCATCCCACTTGACTATCACCCTTGCATACTTGAGTGTTTGATCCACACTGTTTGGTTCTAATCCCTTCACCACTGAAACAAACAACTTGCGGTCAGTAAGCGATGCATATAGCTTCTTGAATTTCGCGGCTACATAATGTGAAGCCATTTGTCCCATGGAAGGGCTGTGGTTGATATTGTTGCTACTAATGTTCTTATTGTGGCTATTGCGGCTCACTATTGGCTGGAAATCACTAAACCAATCACAGCAAGTTAGAGGTATCCGTTCAAGCTTTTCCTCAAATACATCGAATTTGTTCAGTACTAGTAGAAACTCCATCTGATCATAAGTCGGGTGTGTCACAATGCTTGAGAAAAACTTCTTGTTTAGCAACATCTTGTTCACTGAATTCCCCTCTCCATCAATGGCATACTGATCAAAATCACTTAGGGAAACACACAAGATGACAACTCGGACATCTTCAAACATCTCAAGCCATTTACAACTTTCCCCAAAGCCTCTTGCTTGCACTCTAATTAGTTGGAACCTGATGTAGGCCATAAAGAATTAAAGATTATGATATATGTTTACCAGAAAGAAAGTGCTTAATATTAAGATTATTTGAACCAAACTCGTGATCTAATTAACAAACCTGAGTGAAGAATTTTGTTGATCACTGGTGTCATTGCTTTCGTCAGGTGATAACTGAGGGAATGAGAAATCGACACTAGAAAGCCCATTTGAAGAAGTAACATGTTCAGCATACAAGATGTCAACATCTGAAGGTATATAGTCTGCTCTCGATATGTTAACAGCCTAATAATTCATACACAATAAGATATTAAATTCAAAGCTTACATTGTTAAACAAATGTCAAAAAAATCCATAAAAAGCATGATATTTTCTATTTACCTGTTCCAAAAAATAACTAGAAACACCGGGGAGTGTTTCTAATTCATTTCGTCTCTTGTATGTGGCCTGCATGGCAGGATGATTCCATAGTTCTTCAACTACTGGTGCGTACTCCCGTGTGGCAGCTGGGAATATATCTTCCAAATTACCAGCAACCATAGTTTTAAGAAGCCAATCAGAAAATGTTTTCAGCCTTGGGGGGATGGCATAGATAATTTTCTCATTGTCTGCACCCTCCCTGCCTGTTCATAGCCAAAATTACTTCCAAAATTTGTAGAGTATAACATTGTTTAAAGTATGAGAGCAAAATTTAACACGAGCAAATCCCTACCAGCAGATTCAGTTCTCTTCATTCCGTTCAACGCCTCATCTTCAAAGCGTTCACGCCCTTCAAGAAGAATCCCAAGGTAGCAATATAGGTTGCTCTGGATTATAAACTTGATACTTTCACGTTCTTCCTCGGTGAACGGGACCTCTTTATACAAGATTTTAGCCTAATAATAGATAGCATTTCATCAGGTAAATAAATTCATCATATAAAAAGTGACAGAAATAAGAAACCTAGAACGACTAAAGATGGAATTACCTGCTTGAAAATGGTACTTGTACCAGAACCAGAACATCCAATTAAAAGAAGTTTTTGTGGTGCACTCTGGTCAAAATAGTCTGGCAACGATTGACCAAGTGTGTTACTCGATAGCTCTCCAGTAGGATAAATTGTTTTAGATGGAACAGGAAGTGAGAGTACAGCACAAACCAGCTTCGTTCCAGCCTGATGACCAATTATATCTTTAAAGAACCGTTGAATGAAACAAAAAAAACCCACAAAATTCTAACTAAAAATACTCACTTTCCCCCATATATATCCTCTGGTGTTCTTCTGTCCCTCTTCTTGATAAGAACCATCATCGTTCACCCAAAAGTGTGGGTTACCAGCACACTGGACTCCAGATAGCTGTAACATTTAAGATGACCGATTTAGACATATGCTACAGATTGTAGAACTTTGAATTATCCATGAATGTTATAACTGTAAGATAATCGGTAATTGAACATGTGCTATACATTATTTGATAATAGATTATCTATCATGTTAAACTTAAAACTTATATAACGAGTTCAGAAATACAAACCTGCAGCATTCTTAGCTCAACTTTTGTTATCTCACGACCATTTATAAAAACACCTGTATTTCCATTGCTAGCATCAGGCATAATTGGAGCCCCAACGTTTAGATGGGGACTAATAATCTTTGAAGGCTTCTCACCCTCCTGTTAAAAGATTAAAACCAAACCAAACCAACCCTTAATTTCCATACAAACACAAAAAACAGAAAACCACATAGTGCAAGTTACAAAAGACTAAATCTCGTTACCTTTCCCCAAAGACCAGATACTTTATCATACCAATAATTCCCGGGTTTTAGCTTCTTTGGAGGATTCGGGCAGCTTTGCAATACAGAAAGCTCCTCATGACAAAGTGGTTTCCCATTTACACAAACATACTCTGACGGCAATTGATTAACAGCACATAGTTTTTCAGCCTTCATAATCTGCTTAACTTCCAAGCTATTAAGCAACCGTTTCAACAATCGAGAACATTTCCCCAATTTACCCCTCTTTGACTCATCAATCGAATACCCAATACAAGTAACACACTTTCTTCCCTCTGGCATTGACCCCATCGCTCTAAGCACACAATTAACACAATACTTTGCATTACAAACTATACAAACCTCCTTTTCCGTAAACCTATTCCCTTTAAGACACCTATAACACGCCCCTTTTCGTGTCTTCACCTCCGGCTCTTTCCTAACCTTCACACAATCAACTTGACCTCTAGTACCAATCTCTTCAACAAAACCCTCGTCTTCCGACTCCACATCACAAAAACTAACCAACGGATTCTTCCTCAAATCACACCCCCTCTCACTCTCATCCTTACAATCCCCAACCACCGTCTTCAAACTCGACACTCTCGAAGACGGATACTCAAAACTCAACCTAGACCCATTCGACACCCAATCAGAATGATTCGAGTTCAACTCATTAAAATCCAAACTCTCCTTACACCCGTCATTAAACTTCAAAGAATTCCCCGAAAATTCCCTAGACTTATCAAAACTATCCGAAAACCCTAACGTACCCGAACTCTCACCCTCTCCCCTACCAGACAATTCAAAATCACGGCTCACGAAAGACGAACCTAGTCCACAACCACCATTACTACTATCCATCACATCAGTAATCTCACCTGAGCTAATAACATTACTTATAGTGGGCGAAACCGAAACACTAGTCTCGGTTTCGAGTTCGGGTTCGGGTTCAAGCTCAGTACCTAATAACCCTATATCTTTCTTTAAACAATTAGTATTATTAATATTATTATGAAAAAGTTGTTGGGAGTTAGTTTTAACTAACAAATTGTTTTTGTTGAGGTTGTTAGAGATGATAGATATATGATGATGGTGAGATGTAAGTATAGGTTGTATAACAGGCAAGCTAGATGAAAATAACAGTTTGTTATTACCGTTACAGGAGTTTGTTACAGCAGCAGTAGCAGCCACGGGGATTTTGTGAAGATTGATAGGGACGGCACGTGGGAGGCCGTGGATTGGTGGACCGTCGTATTCAGTGGCGAAAGAATAGGGTGGTTCATCTGAAACCATTTTGGTTGTTTGGGAATGAATGAAACCCTAATTTGGACTGAGATAAAGGAGTGTTTGGGTGGGTTGAAGGAGGGATTCCGGTGAGGGATTTGGGAAAGGGAAAGGGGAGAAGGCGTGAAAAGGACAGAGAAAAAAGTGGGAAGAAGAATAAGCATATGAGAGAGAGAGTGAAAGAGCAGTGGTATTGAGACAAGAGAATTTTGTCTTTTTTTTCTATGGCCATCGGAATCGAAGGTGATTATTTATTATTTTTTATTACTCTTTTTTTTTTTATATTAATGTTTATCTGTTTATTTTTTAAATTTTAGAGGTAAAACCTTTCTTTTTTTAACAAGTGAATAGAAGTGTGTTTGTGGTTACTTATACAAACGAAAAACTTTGTCCGTGTTTAATCGTTTAGTTTAACAAACACTTTACGAATGAAGAAACAAATAAAAAGTTATGTTTATGCTCGTTCATCAAAAAAGATTGGTTTATTTATATTTGTTTATTTGTGTTCATGAACGAACACAAGCAAATAAACATATAATTTGAAGTATTAAAATTTTTATTCAACATTACAAAATATTCATCTTCTAAAAATAGCTACCTAGCATGTTAAAGTGTTATTTTAATATTAGATATTTAAGTAATTCAAATAAGAAGTCTATGCATGGGAAGCATGGTGGGTAGAATGAACAATTAAAAATGATAAAGGTGCTATAATTTAAAAGTTAACAAAATATTTATATTTATACTTTGTTGTTTCTTTTAAGCATATATATATATATATATATATATATATATATAGGTTACAATTGCAAATAAAAAATATATGTATATAAATGAATGATATATGAATTAAATGAATGAACGTTCACAAACAAATTATTGAATGTTCGTAAACATAAATGAACGAACGGGTGCTATGATTATGTTCGTTCATTTAACTAGACGAACATATTTTTATGTTTATATTCGTTTATTTAACTAACCAAAAGAACTTTCAGCCGAATGGTTTATTAATGGTTCATCAAATGTTAGTTGGTTTACAACCCTAGTTACTTTTCTTTTCTTTTTGAACGGTAATGAAAATTATTTAATTTGAGTTTATAAGATTAGATATATGTAAAATTGAATAAACACACTTTATTAAAATATAAGCATTTTTTATACAAGTTTTCCATAAATAAATTATTTTTTTGGTTCCGTTAATATCATTGATTATTGTTGTTACCGCACTGTTGTATATCTTTTTGTAATCTCGTCTTGTATGGGGTGTTGTCTCTATTTTACCGCTTGATTCCGCTCATCGTTTAGTTTAGTTTTCTAGATCGTTTTATTTTTGAAATTGAATTGTCGTTTGTGTTGCTACTAACGTAGTTCCTTTTTTAAGATTTTGCATGTTTTATATAAATCGTAAATCTGAACTCATTGTTCGGTCTTTTTGTCTCAATGTTGATGTTGTCCCCTCTTTCAAGATTTTGAAGGTTTCTTTCGAAGCGTAAAAATGACCCTGCTGTTGACATTGGTCTTATGTCTCAACTCCGAAACCCGGTCTGACCAGCCGGTTAGAACCGGTTTTTAAGATATTGGTTTTATGTCTCAACTCCGAAATGCCATTCCCTCTTTCAAGCATTTTCCCGTTTCTTTTGAAGCGTAAACCTAGCCTGTTGTTAATTTAGTCGTGCGTCTTAACTCCGAATGGTGTGTCCTTTTTCAAGGCTTTGAATGTTTCTATTAAGAATGTAATTAACCCGAACCCGTTTAAGGCTATGTGGAATGGGGGACGGAGAGGGGCGTGCCCCTTGTCAGCTTTTTTGTTTTTTTTAATTTATATTATTATTAATAATGTATTGTGTGTGTGTATGTAAACTTATAACGCTCGTTCATTTTGTAACTTTGCACGAATTTTAAGATGGCATAACACCCCTGAACGGGCGGAATGGGGGCGTGGTGGGGCGTTAAAGGTGGAAAAAGTGCATAATAACGCCCCCACTCCGGGTCACCGGAATGGGGGGCGTGCCCCCTAACTTTACATGCACTTTTTTGACTTTTCTAGCATTGGTATTCGTGGGGCGTGGTAATGGTAACGGAGGTGCCCCAACATTTATACTCACACAAACATTTTTTAGTATTATAAATATTAATTAAAAAAAAAAAACAGAGGAAAAGGGGCGTGGTAACAGAGTACCATTCCCAGGGCATGTGTTGCAGTGTCAATTTTACTACCAACCATGCATATGGCTTGACAACAACTCTGGTTTGAGCCACATGGTTCTTAAAAAGTACTCGTATGAAGCTTTCAAATGAAAACGGGTTCAATTACTTGCTATTCTTTTACTCGTATAAGATGCCTCATTAGTCAACATGATCTTGTTTGTACATCAGAATCGAGTCCAAAAGTGTAGGTATAGGACATGATGGGCTATTTTTGTCAAAAGAAATTGATTATTGTAGTTTCACAAGAGAATATTAGATTAAAATATTAGGTACAAATCAACTTTTTTGATATTTAAGCTTAAAGTGACTTGGATCTGAAAATGTATACAAAAGTTAGTTAAGAATACTAATTAAGATTAATAGAGTATTATTCAACTATATATCATTAACTTTATAGAACATGATCAAAACATTTTTACCAAGACGTATACTGAAACTAATAATCATATTTAAATTGTATTTCTATTTTACTCTTCCATGTTTTACAAATTTTTATGGATTTTGCTAATGACCCTATGGGTTGTCCTTAGTGTATATAAAAAGTTATATCTTTTTTATAATTAAATTCAGAGGTTGGGCTTTTTCTATGTAAAGTATCATTATATTATTGACCGCTCATAAGACTGTTATTAGCAAAATTCAATTTTTATTTAATAAAAATCTCCTATTTTTTTAAATCATAAGTATTTACTAAAGTAATCTTATTAATAGTTTAAAATATTTTAGTTTGATTATGTATGAAGCTAGCACTAAAATTATGTCAAAAATAGTTTAATACTATTCCTTTTTGTTGGTCCAGTTGCATCTCAAAAGCAGAGTTTGGTCTCTTTCTTGCTTTTTTTAAATCATTAATTTTTCCAGGCCAAAAAGAAACATAATCCAGTCGTTCAGCGCTATTCATCTTGTAATTTGTGCTCTAAAGAGTTATGATATGTATGGGATATTGTATATTTAGGTCTGGAATAAAGGATATCCTTTTTGGGTGTTTATAAAATTGGCGGGTGGCTTAAGAAAGGTATTTGACACGATTGAAAATGGCAAGTCGGACTGGCTTGACCAGACCGGGGACCATGTCGGACGCAACTCTTACATGGACCAGAGAGAACCCGGTCTGAACCTCAACCTGATTTGGAGGACAAATTATCAGGGAATATTAGTGTACAGTTTTTAAGCATTATTATTGAATATCGACTAAGATAGTATTTACTAAACAGCCTTGCTATTTCCACCACTTCTCAAGCTATTTTCACCCCTTTAGTGCTTAAAACACTTGTATAGTATGCAGTATTTGTTGTACGTTATTTCGTCTCTTGCGGTGGAAATAGCACATCCCTTACTAAATCAAGTACTAAATCAAGATTAAAAGATGATCTTTTAATCCTAACCTTTGATTCTAAATCAAAGGTCAAGGTTGCTCTAACTCCTCAAGTTATTTCCAACTTGAGGGGATCTCCTCCCTATTAGTTAGGGGGAGGGAGTACTCCTCAAACTACCATACTTCACTAAATTGTCACATCATCATTATCTAATAAAAACCTTCCACCTCATTTCACCTCAAACTTTCCCAAACTTCACCAAAATGGTGGCGCTACTTTCACCAATCTTCCCCAAACTTCCCCAATTTCCACCTCATCATTTATTACCCATTTATTTTTAATACCCCATTTATTTTTAATACATAAAACAACAATCT
>JAOXNX010000031.1:15553302-15563971 GCA_028566075.1 Solidago caesia
TTCAACTTCCCAAGCTGTTTCACAATTTTACGTACAAATTCCTCTTCATTCGCCCTACAAATGTATATGCGGAGAAAGTTTAAAGTTTAAACTAGTTAATGAATAGAAAATGTTCGGTGAGGAAGATGACATCTACTTCTATTTTTTCATCCCTTTTTTTTTTCTATTAATAACCCCTATTAATAATTAAATTTCATTTTGGACCTTACACTTTATACTTTATAAATTCAACCCTTATTTCTATCATAAGCACTATAACATCTACTATGAATGCCAAAGATACCCTAAAAAAAAAAGAATAACATAATTTAAATCATGAAATATTACTTTGATATCTTACCTATTATTATGTTAAAAAGTCATGATGTGTCAACTATAATTGGGTTAATTTAAATAGGAAAAATCACTTTGTACAACTTAATAGGATATTTAGAATTTTAAGTCAAAGACATTAAATTTTGAAAAATAAAAGATATATTTGAAGTTGAATTAAATATCTACCAATATAATAAAACAGTATTGACACGACACAAAAAAATTTACTTAAGTAACATGTGTCATTTAATCTATATATTTAATAAATCATATATTTTAGATATCATAAATAATTAAAAAATTTATTTAATTAATATATAAATATAGATACATAATATAATTAAAAATCTTATATAAAATATCTTATTATACTCATTGTTATCATAAGCATCTCTTTTTCACCACCATTGTTTTTTCAAAAAGTAGTTTGCAAAAAATAATTAAAAAAATAAATAAATTATATAATAGATAAATGCTTAGATTAATAGTTTAAGTACATTTATAGAGCTTTCGACAATTACCCAAATTGAAGCTTTACGGTTCAGATTTTGAAAATCCCCTAAATTTGTAACAATAATTTATTTGGATTATTAACATATAAAATATTTTTGGTTCACATTAATATATCAAAATATCGTGTACTAATTAATATGAAAATCCAAAAAACTATCCCACATAAATACATAACTAGAACGAACCCGCGCAAAGCGGCGACGGTGATAGCGGTGGTGTGGTGGTGGCAGCGGTGGAGGATGACGGCGATAGTTGGCGGTGGTGACGGGTGGCGGAGGTGGCGACAGATGGCGGCGGTGCGGTGGAAGTAGCGGTGTGATTATTAATGTGAAAGTTATTGATGTAAAGGGAGTAGTGTAGTTATTTTTAAAGTTTGAAGGATGTATGTTGTAAATAATTTCATTAAGTGTATTATAGGTAAAATAAGTGAAGATATTTAAATTAGTAAATAAAGTATAGGGGTATATTGGTTTTATCAAAGGCTGAAAGTTGAAAAATGGGGGTGGGTTGTTGTTTTAATAAGGAGTAATGATAAACATTAATATAGGATAATAATTTATTTCATGTACCAAAAATATATATTATTGCGGATATATTTTTTTTTTTGGTTCACATTAATATATATCTAGCTTATTATGGCTGATAATTTTTTTTGTTCACATTAATATATCTAACTTTCGTGGACTTATTGCTTATGTGATAATAATTTCATTTTAAACTGGTCATTCTTTCCTTTTGATTTATGTGTTTTTAACTTTTATGATGGATTTGTATGATAATATGGGATAGTCTAATACATACTGCTACAAGGTTTGAGACCTTTCAAACGACGGATATAGCAAGGTATATTTTTTATGTTTATGATTTTGTTGTTGACTCTGATTTATTTATTTACTTTGAGCTCGCGCATTACATGGGTAAAAGATCTAATAGTATATATATGGATAACAAGATTGAAGATAACTGGTATAAAGAGTACATAATTCATAACAATTTACCATTTAATAACACACTAAAAGTTATTATACCTGATCTAAACTACATTGAACAAACTTTTAAACTTTTTAAAAATTGAATCCTTTTTATCTTTTGAGATTGCTAAGTTAGAGCATTGGTAACTATAGTTATAGGTGTATGGCTAGGACTTGACAAGCACCGGCGGTGTAGTGTTGGTGAAGGTTTCAAGGTGTTCCTCCATATATGTATGTGTTGTGTTGGTGAAGGTGTTCCTACGGCGGTTTGGGTCAACCTCCAGGCCCAAAATCGTCATTTTCCATGAGTTATTGGGCTTTATTTATGTTTTTTTCGGTTTATTTCATACTTTATTTGGTTATAACTTTCGGCCCATGTGTTTTTTAGGCCCGTTTCGAATTTTGCTTATCATTATATATGTTTGTAATGTTGAGGAGATGATCAGTTTTCAGATTTATAAAAAATCATTTTCCTCCAAACACTAGTGTGTTTTGCGTGTGAATTTCCAGATTATCGGTATTCTTTGAATCAACGATAGTTTGAAGAGTTGTTTCCTGGTATTCGTGTGAATCAACAGGATTCAATTGGTTATCTTAATTTCGTGCTACATCAGATTATCAATTGATTATATTTTTACAAACATATACAATTGATTATATATTTGTATATTTTTATGCTTTAAAACATACATTTTAGGCAATGTACTATATATATTTTGAGATGATTCTTGTTTGTTTTATTTTGTTGCTTTAATAATAAAATGATGCTAGTTGTTTGTGGTCCTATCAACTTTGATGTGACTTATAAGTGAACGATCGATTACATTGAACTATTTAATCGATATGATATCAATAAACATCCATGAAATATCGCAAGTAAAGTAGCACTTTTTTTTTTTGTTGTTGAAGAAATTGACATGAAATATCGCCAAAATTATTTTAGTTTAATTGATAACATTTGACTCGATCTTAACAAGCGAAGATAAAGAACAAATTGCATGCTAAACTCAAGATATGGCAAAATCTCAAGGATAGACCATATTGCAAGTTTTTTTTATTTTTTATTTTTTATTTTTTATTTTTTATTTTTTATTTTTATAATATTTGATTGAAATATGTGATATTATGCAAAAACTTGCCTATCATGTGGTATCTTATTTTGACCACCAAAGTTATTTTCATTATTTTAAGCACTGTATTGTAAGCATATATAATACTTTAATTTACTAATGAACAAATTAAGCGTAATCCCAAGAGTGACGGAACCAGAAATTTTGGTTACGGGTAGCACAACTAGTTACGAGTCCGTTCATTTTATGGCTCTCCTCACTTCGCACATTATTAAACTTTTATGATTAACCTTTGTAACTTACGGTAACAAGTAGAACCTAAAGGGCTGATTTTGTTTAATAAGTGCAAGAATTAAACATGAAAGAAATTCAAGTTCCATTCCATCAAATTCTCATACATTTTGAGAATCAAACAGCCATTAAGTTATTTAGACCAGCTGGATTTTTTCTAAAGATTGTATGTGTATAGATATTAATTACGTGTCTAGTCGATCTATTTCTATAAGATTTTCGACTTGGGTTTTTACGAACTTGATTCATATGTTTCTAGCTCGTTCATACTTGAGATAGATAAATTTAGCCGAGTTTGATAAATTTGGTCTTGTTAAACTAATTAAGTTAACTCAACAACTTATCCCGTATGTATTTAAATCGCAAGATTTAGATATATATGTGAACGGTGTACAAGGGTGGAGGTGTGTAGGGGGTAAGGGTGGCCATAGCCCACCCCCCATCAACCCAAATATTGATCCTGTATGTGAATGTCTGTTGACTACTTAGTACTTCCATAAAAGAAATTGTAGGTACATTGGGAAGAAGACGAAGTAAATTTACATTTTGCAATATAGGTCACTTATTAATATTTTAATTAACTGTTTCACCCTTTTATTTATATATATATATATATATATATATATATATATATATATTGTATTCATTACTTTAGCCCATTAAAAATACAATAGATTATATATTGTGCCATAAGTATATTTATAAAAGAAAGACACGGTCATAGATTTCAATAGTTATATATTTTGGGTTTTACATACTTATTACTTCTTGTAATAATTTTTTGGTTTTTATATATTTATTTTTTAACTTACAAGAACTAGAAGATTTTTCTTAAAATAATAAAAATAAAAGTATTTTAGTTAAATAATATTTGGAAAAAGGTTTTAATCAATCAATAGAAACATCAACTTTAACTAAAAAATCTCTTCACCCAACTAACAGGTACTCTGTAATAATTAATTACGGTATAATTTAACATAGCATGATAAATTACTATACCATAACAAATTTTTTTTGATATGTTTGCTTCAATAATATACTCATGAATTTTGACAAGTAATTATGTACCTTTTTGGCCACCCCTATCCTAATTTCTTGCTCCGCCACTGACGGTGTAAGTCCCCGCTACATAAAAATATACTATCAGATTAAAAAGTGTGATGTCAAAAACAACGTAATATTTTGGACCAAATACTTATAACTGGATACTCAATAAATAGACAAAGCAGCATGCAGAAGGTACAATTAATAAATAAATGCACAATTGGATAATGCATGGGGGGTAAAAATAGTTACAGCTATATAGCTACCCATATATATATATATATATATATATATATATATTAATTATGGTAGTGATACATACGTAGGCAAGTGATATGTTATACCATGGCCGGATCGGATGGACCAATTTCTTTATGAAATGCATCAGTGATACAGCGAGCTGCTGAGACTACAGTATTTTTCTGAATCCCCTTAGTTAATTTTCCATCAATAAAAAGCAAAACTTATGGCTCCTGTCTCCAGCATATTTAGCAACTCATTCTCTGATGTCACCTTATGTTTGGGCGCAACTGGTACAAATCTTTAACACATCGTAGTACAAGTAGCTAGATTTATAATATTATTGACACAAAATGTACATATAATTATAATATTAGTATTTGAGACATATATTTCTTTTTAAAAAAAAAAAAAAAACGAGACTAGAAGTGTATCGTTTTTGGGCCAATTAAGAGTGTGCTTCCCATGCGGCCATGCACCATATATCGTTATAGATATGATGAATGATGATTTAAGGTACCACTAGCTAGTTAATTACACCCATAATTTCACCATTGTAACGATGATTTGCAACTAACGTTATTAATTGATCAAACTAAGGGCACAAGGAGTGGTAAAACTAATTTTATCAATCCTTCCAAATTTGACCAATCAAATTCAGCCAACTAACTTTAGCCCCCCAATCCTCCCAACCAGCCATCTCAACTTTTTTTTTACTGACGCTCGTTAAAATTTCAGCCATCCCAAATTTACTTTTTTTTTTCTTTTTATAATTAAACTAAACAGTTTAATAAAATTAATAATAAAAACTAACATTGTAAATAATAAAAACTATATATATAAACTAACATTGTCACTACGTATAACCTAAGGACTATACTGTAAATAACAAAAGCTATATATATAATCTGAGGACTATATTGTAAATAACAAAACTATATATATATATGTCATCTTCATTCTCAGCCATATATATATATAGGGTTGGATTATTACGAGAACCAAATATTTGTCGAGAACTATGAGAACAACCATTAGATGAGATTAATCAATGGTTATATATACACAATGGCAATATAGTAAATAATATGAATTTAAATTAATAGCAAACGGTTATTAAACAAAGAAGGGTAAACATGGAATTGCAAAATTAACTAAAGAAACGGCACCCTTTACTCATTCAATCTTTCTAATTTGAGGAGAGTTTGATTTTTCAAGAATTCATTATTATTATTATTAATTTGTAAAAGCTTTTTCTTTTTTTCTTTTACAAGCCAACGATCTCATGGAATCTTAATTTTTAAAGTTGTCAAATGGAACATCAGGTGAGTGCATATAAAAATCATGTTTTTAATGAATATACAATTATAAATTGTGTATATACATATCATTTTTTTTCTAAATGTTTATCTTCGGTATATATGAAATGCCCGCATATGTGAATTAATAATTTTTCCTATAATTTTTTATAAAAAGTTATCTAAACCTTCTCAAAATGAGTATGTCTTTAAATGACAACATGATCACTTACTATACAAATTCATTTAATATGTTGAAAAAGATAGTTGTTAAAAATATTTTAAAAAAGATAAAAAAAAAAAATCTTCGGTAGTGAAGAAATTACTATATAGCACAAGTACTAGTATCATTATCCCGTGCGTTGCAACGGGGCATAAGTACACTATTCATAATATAATTTGATAAACGTATTATATTAATGCATCACTTACGTAAATAGTTTGTTATAAAATTTATGTAAAATACCAATTTAATCAATACCTTAAATATATTATTATAGCATCGTTAGTTTCTTATTTTAATTATCATAAATCACAAAGTGTTAGTATATTGTGATGTGATATACACTTGTAAACTAAAATGGCGAACACCTGTCATGGCAGTCAAATTTTTGATATCAAGCGGTGGTAAACACACATTTAAATGAACGGGTATATTTCAAAAGAAAAAAATGAACGGGTAAGATTAAAACCTTAAAATAATCAATCTAAATATCCTTTCCATACCTTACAACATTGGCACATCCCATAGTTTGTTACTAATCCAAAGACAGTTTCTAATTTCTTTCATCTCAAAAACAAACAAAATACATACTTCCTTCTCACCACCACTTTAATTTTTCTCACAAAAACACCTTTTCTTCCAATAATTTTCTCCCTCTTCTCAAATCAAAGCTTCTTTCATTAAATGTAAGTTAAAAATCATCATTTTTGCATATAGATTTAGATATAGATGTAGCTATACGTAATGTATTCATATTTGTTTGTTGATATTGAAGTAGGTTTGAAGTTTAAGTCGGTGATTTGAAAGAGTGATGATGTCGATACGCAAAGAAAGTTCGACGGATCGTTGTGACCATCGGCTGTGGTTACCGGCTACCGATGGTGGTTGTTACCTGATGATTTAGGATTTGATGGTTCATGTATTTGTATATGTTGTATATGGTTGAGGATTTTATGGTTACTGGTGGTGAATGGTGATGGTTCATGTATGTATATGATTATGTTTGAGAAGTTGTACATTTTGCTTAAAGAATTGTAAAGTTTAGAAGTTGTACATTCAGCTTAAAAAGTTGTAAAATTCATGTTACTTTTTAGTATATATATAATTGGTATAGGGTCTGACTTGTGAATTGTAATGAGCCAAAATCTAACAGATGGGCTACAGGCCCAACAAACATAAACCACATGCTAGTTTATTATTTATTTATGCTGTACATGAGAATATGAGATTGTATAAGAAATTAATTATATTTTTAAAAAAAATAAGTAATAATGTTTTATATGTTAAGCTTAAAATAATATTAGTATAAATAATTTAAGTAAATTTTGAGAAACTAATCTAATAGAAAAAAAAAAGAAGAAAAAAAAAACTGTTAGAAAAGTTCGAAAATATTCAAATAAAAACATAGTCTTACATCTTACACATAAAATAAAATAAAACTAATAAAGTAGAAAATAAATCTTTTAAAAAATTTTTACATCATCAAACACATTCTTTATCCTATGTGGATATCCTTAAGGCTTGACAAATTATCCATATAAAATCTTAACTCCTTTTTATTAGATAAAAAAATATATATATGAAGGCATTTTGAATGAAAAATAGATAAAGTTGGAAGAAAAGAGACAGATCTCAAGAACGGTTTCTAGTACTGCGTTGTGGTAAGATACATTGACCGGTCATGTACGTATAGTAGTTGTATCTGAGTCCAAGATACTGTCGTAGACTTCAAAGCTGATTTCCCTCTTAAGATAGAGATTCCAAGTGAGTTCACTGACATTAATTATGAATAAAATTATGCAGTGCAATAGTCCAAAGATAGAACATTTATGTTACAGAATTTTGTAGTTTATTTTCCATTACAAAGCTAAAGATACAAATAGATAACCACATGGCCCATTTCGGCTTAGTGGTATCATTCCTATACATGTAAATGCTTTGTAGACCACTGGGAAGAACATTAATTAAAATAAATAAACATTTAGGGGTCGAATGTGTTTCTATTTCACAGAGGGTACCCAAAGATATTAGGTCGGTCGCCTGATCCCAACGGATCACGTTCTCAACCAAAGTCTGGCTGTTCTGGCCGTCACCATTGGCACGGGCCAAATTCTGGTCAAATTCTAGAAGCCAAATTCTGTGGAGAACGAGACAGAGGTGGGGTCCGGGCGACGTAGTGTGTGTATATGGATTGTGTTTAAATAAAAAAATATTTGAGAATTTGGGGAAAATAGTTATATTGTTAGTAAGAAGTGTGTTTTGAGTGTGTTCTGGAAGGATGAAGTGATGTGACGATAATATGATAATTTGAATAGAATGGCTGTATTGTTGGGAGAGATATTAAAACATTGCACGAAATTGGTCTTTAAAGAAAGCTGCGTTGCATCAAAAGAACTACACGGTCAAGGTTTATATGTCGTTCTAAATCCTTTTCATAGAAAAAAGTATAAATAAAAAGTTTAAATTAACTCTAAATTCATATGAGATTCTTAAAGGTAATTGTAGCTTTGACTTAAAAAAAAAAAAAAGTATCATAAATATTTCATCAACAAACATAAATCATGCACCACCTATTACACATGCATCTTCATTGCCATTCAATTTAATTCAACACACTTTTACGTCCATAGAACTCTTCAATTCCCTCTTTTTTTCTTTCTTTTTCATTTTTCTATCATCCTTGAACTTCTTGTTTCCTTCAAAATACAATCTTCCTTTCTATAATTTAGACCTCCAAATCTATAATCATGGCCTAATAATACCAAGAATTTGATTGTTCGCCTTTTCGCTAGGAGGATATACACAAAATTTAAGAAAGAAAACCAAACCATGATTAGAAACCCGTCGCAAGGAGATCATATCACGTCGAATAATTCATACAACGATGCCAATGTAGCAAGGCCAAATCAAACCGGAAAGCTTATAAACAACAACAATAATGATCGTAATACAAAGGAAATGATGGACGAGTTGTCCTTTCGTCTAAGGAACATGTCCGACAACAATCCTCCTCCTCCAATAGACGATATTGATTCTCCAACTGAAGATTCAGTTCATCGTGGTTCGTATACATCACGTATGTTTCTTGGTGCTTCACCTTCGACACAACAAATGTCTCCGTTGACAAGGTCTCCATGGCAATCTTACGTGGAAAGATCAGCCCCGGATTCCTCTGATACTGGCTCTAACTACACAGGTTTAATGGCTTCCCTTGTTCGTGAAGAAGGGAATATATATTCGTTAGCAGCAACGGGTGATTTGTTGTATACTGGCTCTGATAGCAAGAACATTCGTGTTTGGAAAAACCATAAGGAATTTTCTTGGTTTAAATCGAATAGTGGTTTGGTTAAAGCCATTGTGATTGCGGACGAAAAAATCTTTACTGGTCATCAAGACGGAAAAATTAGAGTTTGGAAGGTGTCCGTGAAGAACCCTAGTGCACATAAAAGAATTGGGACATTGCCAAATTTCAAATCAATTTTTAAAAAATCAATGAAACCGAAAAACTATACCGAAGTTAGAGGCAACCATAAACAGATTTGGATTAAACATTATGACGCGATTTCTAGCCTTGCATTGAGCGAAGATCAATCACTTCTTTATTCGGGTTCTTGGGACAAGACTATTAAAGTTTGGAGCGTATCAGACTTCAAGTGTTTAGAGTCTATAACTGCTAATGAAGACGCTATTAACTCGGTTGTCACTGGATTTGATGGTATGGTTTTCTCAGGATCCGCGGATGGGACAGTTAAGGTATGGAGAAGGGAGTATCAAGGGAAACGAACCAAGCATTTTTTTATAGACAACCTATTGAAGCAAGAATGTGCTGTGACATCATTGGTTATTAACGATACTGGGACAGTGGTCTATTGTGGTTCATCAGATGGATTTTTGCATTTCTGGGAGCGCGACAAGTTGTTGTCTCGTGGAGGGCTTTTGAAAGGTCATAGACTAGCGGTTTTGTGCTTGGTGTCAACGGGGAATTTGGTTTTTAGTGGTTCAGCTGATACCAACATTTGTGTGTGGAGGAGGGAAGAAGGGGGCGAGCATAAGTGTTTGCATACGTTAACAGGACATACTGGACCCGTGAAGTGTTTAGCAGTGGAGGATGAGCGAATGCCAGGAGCATCGCGCCATTGCCATAGTACTAACAGGGTTCGGACATTGTACAGTGGTAGTTTGGATAAGTCGGTAAAGATATGGAGGGTATCAACAGAAACCGCCGAAGTGGAGAACCAACAAGCACCATTTGCACAACACCATCGGCCAGGTAGCTCTTCGCGACCTAGAAGCTCTTCCGGACAAATGTTTTCACGCTTACGAGAGTGAGATCAAACCAAATGAGAAGTGCCATGTACAATATGTAATGAGTTGATATACAAAAGGTTATTTGTGTATTTGTTGTTGTAAAATAACTCCTACTTTTGTCACAAATCAATCAATTCCCAAAAAGAGGTTAACCATCAGAAAACTCAATCTCGACGACAAAGAACGACAATGTCTTCAACAAATTAATGAGCAAATATTTTCTTTGCCACACTGTCAAGAAAAATCTAGAACTCAAGATCACTAGCATTGCCTGGCCTCCATATCTTTACTTCCTTATAAAACAAACTACCCCTCCCCTCTTTTTAAACTTTCTACCTTTGAAATACCTAAAATGCCCTTACTAATATAACTAACACTATCCATGATTCTATTGAA
>JAOXNX010000031.1:15567978-15581991 GCA_028566075.1 Solidago caesia
CGGAATGTAACCAACTATGACCAAATGGTTATGTAGTGTAGTGACCTACTCGGGTGGCTATGTAATATATGCACCTATGTTTTTTTTGTTATACTATGTAAGGACCTTTTTATTTGGGTCAATGAATGTAAGGACCTATGTATTTTTTTAGACATAACAATGTAATGCATACATTACATAGCCACCCGAGTAGGTCACTACACTACATAACCATTTGATCATAGTTGGTTACATTCCGATGCCATTATCCCTTTTAAGTAACACCAAACCTCCTCATCAACACTTGCTGTCTCTTTTCAAATTCTCAGAAGAAACATCTCTTGTCTTTCCTACATATTTATATGTTTTATATCTATATCTATATTTTATCTTAAAAGACATTTCATTAAAAGAAACACATAAATTTCTCAACTACATATCAACCACACTCATTTAATTCCTTAGACCCACCGGCCACAAATATATATATATTATTATTTGTACAACCTTTTTTCTTCAACTTCACTAACAATATTATTAGTATTATTCAAACATGTTCATTCATCATCTTTTCATCACATTTCTTGTAATAGCAATATCACAATCTTTTGCTATATCGAACTGTGATCGTGTTTGCAAAGGAAACAATCATAAAATCGCGGTACCTTACCCGTTTGGATTCTCGGACGGGTGCAATATTCGTCTCGAGTGTACAAAAACGGGCCAAATTCGTATAGCAAAACACCCGGTTTTGAATATAACAAGGGAGCATATACTTGTTACTTTCCCAGCAAACTGCACACGCTCATACGAAGAATTACGTCGTTTTAGAAGTGAAAACTACGCGATAACATCGCGAAATGAGTTAATGTTGAGAAATTGTAGTAATGACACGTTGAATGAGTGTTTATTGTCAACTAGTATGGTTCAAAGTCAGTTTAACTTACCAACGTGTGAGTTAATGGATAATACAAGTATGAGCTGTTATAATTCGAATGATGGTTCTCATACTGACGTGGAGTTTATGAATATGGCTAAATTGGAAATGGCGGTTTGCCGGGTTTTGTATTCTTCGATTGTTATTGATTTGGATGGGGAGAAGAGGCCGTTACTAACGATGGGGTTTCAGGTTGTGGAGTTGGGGTGGTGGGTGAAAGGGGATTGTAGTTGTCATCATAAGGCGGTTTGTAAGAATGTGTCGATTAATAATGCGAGAGTTGGGTATCGATGTAATTGTGTTGATGGATATGATGGAGATGGATTCGTCGATGGAAATGGTTGCCGGAAAGGTTAGTTGATTGGTATAGTTTTTTTCTTTCACTTTTTGTCATTAAATTTAGGGTGACCGGATAAACATGTCACGTTGGTGGCAAAAAGGTTATTGACATGTTTATCCGGTCGCCCTGAAGTTTACTGACCACAATGTATATAAAATAGTATAGTACTACTTCAATTGTTTGTTTCTTTAGTTGTGGCATAATTCTAAGTTCATTTTGTCAATGTTGTTTTAAATTTTGTGGAAGGAAAAGTATAGTAAGAAAGAACATTAGTTGCCATTATTGAATGATACAAATAAGTTATAGAGTAGACTATAAGGAACTGAAATTTAATTTTTTGGTCCACCCCCATCTGTTATTGGTTGGTTGTGTGGTAATTGATGTAATTGCTTTGACTTTAGGCAATGATGGATCTAGGTGGATAGTTTTATTGAAGATCTATCTTCTTTATGAATCATGGAATTCCAACCACATACTAGTGCCTACTGAGTATTGCCTTGATAGATAGAGCAGGAAAAAACTCATCCGTTTACCCGTTTACTTTTATCTACATGTTAAATTATTTTTGTCTTTAAAATCAGCAAAACATGGTTTCTATGTGTAGAAAAGTAGATAATAACGTGTGACGGTTTAAAGAAGTATTAGTTGATAAGTTGATAAAACGTGTGATGGTTTAAAGAAGTATTAGTTGTTAACATATGGAATCAGAGAATGCAGTTGGTAAATAGTAAGCCAGTTGCGTAGTATAATCCGTGGTCTAGAATCAAATGACGACGCAGGGATAGACATAAAGGTAATCTACTTGTGACATTTTCTATGTTTTGACTTGGTTGAATGCTTGCTAGTTAAATGGATAAATCGTGAAGTATTCTGAATATATTGATTAGATTAGATCAGATCAAAAGATGCTTTCTTGAAACATCTGCATTTTAAATGTCTGCGTTAGTCAAACGATGAATCATTCTTGATTCGGGATCCTCCATACCATTGACTATGCAAATATTTTTTTATAATTTGTGGTTCTCTGCACAAGAGCCCAAAATGTGACACTAGGTCTTCTCTAATCGTTGCACAAATGGTGTAAAAAGAACACATTGTTGTATCCAAAAGAAACTTCTACTAATAAACTGACCTCTTACAGATAAAGGATTCATGTTATAACAATTGGGGACAACTTTGTGTTTTTGTGTTACTAATCCAAGATTGTACCAACATATGGTTCAGAACTTTCATATATAGATGAGGTTTTTAATAGGTTTTTGCTTGGCTTTTACTTTAAGAGTGTCCGTATGAGTGCTTTCTATGCTAATTAACTTGCTTTTGTTTGTATGACTTGCAACAGTGTCGAATTGCAACTTTTCAAAATACATGTCTGGTGAATGTGGTGGAACTACAAGGGTAGTAGTGCTAATCGGAGGTAATATTATCACGAACAGTTTAAGATTTTGTCCAATTTTTAGCCAATCCGGGGCACTGACTTAAAACAGTACTTATCTATTTGTTTATTTCTTAGGAATTATTGCCGGAGCTTCTTTTGTTGCTATTAGCGCACTTATTTGTTACTGCATCAGAAAACGAATGATCTTAAGAAATCAAATGAGTGCAAGACGTCTGCTTTCAGAAGCTACGGTTAGCTTCAATGTACCATCTTACTCCTACAAAGAAATCGAGAGGGCTACAAATGGTTTTTCTGAGAAACAAATGTTAGGTACAGGCGCCTATGGCACAGTTTATGCCGGTAAACTTAACAATTGTGACTGGGTTGCTATTAAAAAGATTAGACATATAGAAGCTCACGGAATTGATCAAGTAATGAATGAAATCAAGCTTCTGTCTTCTGTAAGCCACCCAAATCTTGTACGCCTTTTAGGCTTTTGTATTGAAAGAGGCGAGCAAATCCTCGTTTATGAGTTCATGCAAAATGGGACGCTGTCTCAACATCTACAACGAGAAAGAGGAAAGGGTCTTCCATGGACCATAAGGTTGGCCATTGCAACCGAAACTGCACAAGCTATTGCTTATCTTCACTCTGCGATGAATCCACCTATCTATCATAGAGATATAAAATCTAGCAATATACTTCTAGATCACAAATATCGTTCAAAAGTTGCAGATTTTGGTCTTTCTAGGCTTGGGATGCTTGATGAGTCACACATCTCGACTGCACCTCAAGGGACACCTGGCTATGTGGACCCACAATACCATCAAAACTTCCATCTATCTGATAAAAGTGATGTTTATAGCTTTGGGGTGGTTCTTGTAGAGATAATCACAGCTTTAAAGGTGGTTGACTTGTCTAGGCGTAATAGTGAAGTCAACTTGGCTGCTCTTGCCATAGACAAGATTGGAAAAGGTCACACAGATGAAATGATAGATCCATTCTTAGAGCCAAATAGAGATGCATGGACAATTTCGTCGATTCACAAAGTGGCTGAGCTGGCTTTTAGATGTTTGGCTTTTCATGGGGATGCGAGGCCTTCAATGATGGAAGTTGCGGATGAGTTGGACCAAATTAAACAAAGAGCTTGGTCTCAGTGTGATGATAATATAAGCAAGAGATCGTTTTCGGTTGCATCCACTTCCTCATCACTGTATAGTGGAGGTGAGAAGAAAGGAAGCCGAAGATTCGTTGTTCCCCAAATGATAACAAGTTGTTTGAATACAAGAAAGGATAAAGATACCTCCCAGGTTTCTATGGAAGATCCATGCTTAAGTGATCAGAGCTCCCCCTCAACCAACAGTTTGTTAGGCAACATTGTTTGTTGAACTCTAATGGCCATTATGCGTTTACAAAATGTGAGTAGCCATGACTGATGTTGTGAATATTAGCATCTCACCGTTCCTCTCGTGAACATTAAAAAAAAAAAAAAAGGAATACCATGCGTTTTTACGCTAATATACTTGTGGTCGTTTGTTGGTTCAGTCTTATTTAAGACACATTGTTAAGATCATTGGATACTAGGAAAGAAACAGCAGACTTAGTTATAAAGGTACAAAAAGGACCAATGAAAATCGTTATTTTCAACACAAGGCCCTCATGGTACAATTTATCGATGAAACCAAAGTTTTGGTGAACTTCTTGTCCTATAAACAGAGAAACAGTTAAAGGTGGCTAACAAATAACTACAGGAGTGTGCAGCAATGTGTTATAGGGTGGAGTGCAAGAAGTGTGGCAAGTACGGGTGGGGAGGTTGTGGAAAACATTTGAAAACTCTTTATGGGAGCATAGACAAGGGTAAGCATTGTATATGTCGTCCCTGGCCTGGCGTTGTCGTTGCTTCATCCTACCAGGCTTCTACCAGCACTACCACTGCAAATACTATTTCTACTGCAGGTAAATATATTGCGAACTTTCATTTACATTGAACCTTGATCTTGGCTCGTATATTTTTCAATTTTGTTTTGGCCTACACTTGAAGCGCATAGTTTTGTCAGAATCAAGCTTAACTATGATATTTTTGTCGCCAACTGTCTAAATTTTCGAGTTCGAATCTCAGACTTACATATTGCTCAATAAACTTAACAAGTAAATATGGTTTGGTTCTTGCTGTTCTAAGTTATAAGAATTTGAAATTGATTTTTCCCCCATTTGGCAGGATAGGTTGATCATGGAAGCTGGTTGATAGGAATGAATGTCATGACCGAAGGATTTATCATTTTCCAAGCTTATTTATATCCGACAAAATTATAATAAAAATATGGTTGTGAGTGTATAGTCTAGTCTTGTTTTGGTAGTTAGAGGTATCGATTCCATCTTTGGCGGGTCACTAATCCACAAGATTTATACAAAGCGTCTCACTAATCCACAGGATTTATACAAAGCGTCTCACTAATCCACAAGAGTTATACAAAGCGTCCTCCCCACATAAACCGGGTCAATCTTCTTCTGTCAAGGCGGACATGGCTCCTATGATATGATGAAAAAAATAGTAGACCCTGGCAAATGCATATATCATCTTTGTACGCTTTCATTCATATCTATATCCATTTAAGAAATATAATGCGAATCAAACTTTATACGAGTTTTTCATCAAAATGGATATATATCATGGTATCATTTAGTCTAGTAAAGAATACAAGAATAATTTAGAAAGCAAGAACAGAACTTGAAAATTATGTATGTTGATGCCCCCACATTGAGCAAATACTTTGTCCATTTCATTAACCGGGGCGTATGGCTCGGGCGACTTGATGTCCTCACAAGAGCTTTCATATTCAAACCTTTCTAAGTAACATCTAAGGGGTGGCCAGAAAAAAGTTCAAAAACGGGCACGAGGATATCTCGGATAGGTCGTGTACATCTGAGGCAAAAGACTCCCCTTTCCGGGTAACTTGAACGGGGAAAAACAACCCAGTTAACCTATTTACTTTGTTCATTTTATTCAATAAATAATAAAATATCTAGATCAATACCATGACCATCCACTTAACTATAGTATTTTTCTCAAGCCCAGACCAAAAAAACAAGAAAATTCAAATCCAAGTGCTTAAAAACAACCCAACTAAAAGCCTTATTAACTTCATTAATTACAGTGTTTAAAAAGTAAACTATTTACAATCTGTTGTAAAATAACTATATTGTAGACAATAAAATTTCTCTGTCCTACAAACCATGAATGCCAGGTGGCAGTTCACAAAGCCATAGAAACTAACTCAGAGCAACCAATGAAAAACCATCTTATCCTATCTGCTTATCTTGCTGCAACCAAATCCACCAGATAATTTGTATCTATCAACCCTCTTTCTATGCACCACACAAATCTCTTTCCTACTTTAATCCAAATGTCTGCAAGTAGTCACTAGATTCACATCTCACAACAACAAAGTCTTTCAAGAAACACAAAAAAAAAAGTGTGGTGAATCAAGGTTTACAACAATGGCAGCCTCATTACAAGCTGCTGCTACATTCATGCAGCCAACCAAGGTTGGTGTCTCTAACCGGCTCCAGCCCAAGTCTTCTCAGAGCCTTTGTAAGGCTTTCGGTGTCGAGTCAGCTGGAGCCAGAATCAGCTGCTCACTTCAATCTGATCTTAAAGACTTCACTCAGAAGTTCACTGATGCAGCCAAGATTGCCGGTTTTGCTCTAGCAACTTCTGCCCTTGTCGTTTCGGTACGTTTTCTCGTGCTCTTAAGCTTAAATGTTAAATAGTGAAACCCCGTAGAGATAACTACTTTGATCACTATATATAGAGTACAATGATATAAATTACTGGACACTAATTCCCTAATAAGTGCCTGTATACTTTTGATTTAGACCAACTATACTGAACTATATTTATCTAACAGGGAGCAGGCGCCGAAACAAAAAGGCTAACTTTTGATGAAATCCAAAGTAAGACTTACATGGAAGTCAAGGGAACAGGTACAGCTAACCAGTGCCCAACCATCGAAGGTGGAGTTAATGGCTTTGCAGTCAAACCCGGAAAATACAATGCCAAGAAGTTCTGCTTAGAACCCACATCATTCACAGTCAAAGCTGAGGGTGTGAGCAAGAACTCTGCACCAGACTTCCAAAAGACCAAACTCATGACCCGTTTGACCTACACTCTCGATGAAATTGAGGGCCCTTTGGAAGTTTCATCTGATGGCACCATCAAGTTCGAAGAAAAAGATGGTATCGATTACGCTGCAGTGACAGTTCAACTTCCAGGAGGCGAACGTGTGCCATTCTTGTTTACCATCAAACAACTTGTAGCATCGGGTAAACCCGAGAGCTTTGGTGGGGAATTTCTAGTGCCATCTTACAGAGGTTCTTCTTTCCTTGACCCAAAGGGTAGAGGTGGTTCCACCGGTTATGACAACGCCGTTGCTCTACCAGCAGGAGGCAGAGGAGATGAAGAGGAGCTTTCAAAAGAGAATGTAAAAAATGTTGCAGCATCAACCGGGAAAATCACCTTGAGTGTCACCTCAAGCAAGCCCGAGACCGGTGAACTGATTGGTGTGTTTGAGAGCATTCAGCCTTCTGATACTGATTTGGGGGCCAAGGTTCCCAAAGATGTGAAAATTCAAGGTGTCTGGTATGCTCAGTTGGAGTAATAAGAGTGTATGTTATAGTTCGATGTATGTGTTTTCTTGATTTATGATTTGTGCTCAACTATAAAAAGGTGGTGTTCAAAAAGTTTTTCTCTGACCCCAAAGAAGAGCTACTGAGATTATCTTGCATGTATATTATCAAGAATTCTTACAATCAATGCTATGATACATGTTTTCCTTACATTACAACTCAAAACGACATTAGTATAATATCATGAATTTGTACCTTGATAAAATCGGTTACAAAGTTGAATGTGATGCTGAGCAGCTGAGGAAATGCCATAACTTACTGTAAATGATTACCAAAAATCTTTACAAGAACAATGCCCATCTCTAAAATGATGAAACCTTAATGAATCTCTGACAACTATCGTCACTCCAACTATTTTTGCCATATACTTGATGGCATTATGGCAGTCTCCACAAATTCTTAAATTCTTGAACACGGTAATGGATGATTCACCGTTCATGTTTAGTAAACCAAACGCCACGGCAAGCTTCTCACAGTGATTGCACAAGGTGTCTTCTTTCTCCTCGTGGTCCAGATCTTGAAGTACAAATTCTGTGTCAGGCAAGTACCCAGCTTGCCTCATTTTTTCACTCATATTACTCAAGAACTTGTAAATAGCATCACTATGCTCATTGTTCTTATCAGCAACCACAAAAGTGTGTATCTTGTTCTTGACTTGTACCCAACTACAACCTGGCTCTTTCTTGATTCCTTTATCCCTCATTAATTTCCTAGTTTCTGATGCTTCGCCCCACAGTTTGGCATTGACAAAGATGTTTGATAACAAAACATAATTCCCACCATTGTGTGGCTCAATCTCAAATAGCCGTTGTGCTGCAATTCGTGCTAAATCCACATTTTTATATACTCTACATGCACCAAGCAAGGCTCCCCAAGCAGAAGCGGTTGGTTGAATTACCATATCTTGTATGAACCAATATGCTTCTTCTAGGCGGCCTGCACGGCTCAAAACATCTACTATACAAGAGTGGTGCTCTGCATCTGGTTCAATCAGATGAACCCGACTCATTGAGTTGAAAATAGAGAGGCCCTGATCTACTAGCCGTGAGTGGCTACAACCAGAAAGAACTCCTGTAAAAGTAACCGCATTGGGCTTGGCACTTGACTTTAGCATTTCATTAAAAAGAGCCAATGCTTCCTCTCCATTCCCGTGCATTGAATTTGCAATAATTATTGTGTTCCAAGCAACGGTATCTCTTCTAGACATCATCTTAAAAACCTTTTTAGAAAACTCAAGTTTGCCACATTTAGCATACATAAATATCAGAGCGGTCAAGGCTGTTGTGTCATCCAAGAAACAATGCCTAAAGATATAACCATGAATCTCCTTGCCTCCCCGGAAGCTTTCTAAGTTTGTGCATGCAGTAAGAATAGCAGTCAATGTAATCTGATTCGGGCTAAAACCCATGTGTTGCATTTCTGCAAGTAACTCCAACGCTTGTTGTGTTCGCCCAGTTTGCAAGCACCCACAAAGAACAGCGTTCCAAGATGCATAGTTTAACTTCAAACCCTCATTTTTCATCTTTTCAAACATTCTAATCGCTTTTTCAGCTTCTCCGTTCTCAAAATACGCAGATATCATCCCATTATAAGACACAGTATCTCTACTAACCATTCTACTAAACATGAGTTCAGCCTGTTTGATACACAAACAAGAAGCATACATATCCACAATCGCACTACTAATAAACACATTGCCTCCAATTCCATTTTTTACCACAAACCCATGTATTTCTCGACCCAAATTCAAACACTTCAAGTCAGAACAAGCAGGAAGAATCGAAGAAACTGAAACTGAATTAGGCCTCACTCCATCCAACCCCATCTCTTTAAATGCTTGAATCCCCATTCTTGGCTTCCCACAACTAACATAACAAGAACACAAGGAAGTCCAAGAAATCACATCTCTATTCCCCAACTCATCAAACGCTCTTTTTGCACCTTCGAGATACTTACATTTCCCAAACATGTCAATCATCGCATTCCCCAACAAAACATCACGATGAAACCCGAACGTAACAGCGTCTTTATACACTCTTTGAGCCTCAACGAGGTCTCTAGACGTGGCACACGCCTTGACTAATGACAAAAGTACGAATTTATCAGGCTTAATTTCTTTGTTTCTTAAAAGGGTATATAAATTTATAGCTTCTTTCTGTAAACCTTGTCTTGTATAAGCTGATAATAAAACTGTCCATGAATGTAAATCTGGGTCAGGAATTTTGTCGAACAGTTGGCGTGCACGTCGTAAATCACCGGAATCGCAGTAGGTCTTGATGAGTTTGAGACTCAGATGGGGCGGGAGGTTACTTGGTAGCTTGGATAACATTTTTGGTTAAGTGATTGTATATTTTTTAAATTAATTGTTTTGATTATTTGAGTTTGTTATATAAAAACTCCGTCTGCTAATTCTTTTATTTTTTTAAACCGTGTAATATTTCAAAAAGAAAAAAACATATTAATTAGATATTTGCTAATACATAAATAAAAGTCCAACTAGGATTATATCTATTTCTTGTTTTCTTTTTTTAATTTAGTATTTTAAAATAACTTATGATTAGGTCATTTCCGATCATAACTTTATTTATATTTTTTAAATAAAAAGAAAAATAAATAATTTATAGCATATTCCCTTCTTAAAAATTATTACAAAACTTTATAAAAACTGTATACTTTACTATTTCAAATTTTTGTAATAAACTAATAAATTATAACTAAAAAGTAAATTTAAACGATAAATAGCGATCATTTATATATATATCACGGTACCCGCGCAATGCGACGGCGACTGATGGTGGTGGCGGCAGCGACTGATGGTGGTGGTGGCGGCGTCGAGTGGTGTAGGTAATTGATGTAAAGGGGTTAGTAAAGATATGTTAGAAGATAAAGAATTGATAGTGTAATTAATCATTAAGGGCAATTTGGACAATTTGCATATCCAAAAATGATATAGATAAGAAAGTTGGCTTCTTCTAAAAAAAAAAGTTTTCAAATTTTTATAATAAACAAATACATTATAATCAAAGAAATTAGTTTTAAATTAGTTTTAACGGACAAATAGTGATCATCTATATATAAAACTTTGGGAAATGCTAAATGCAGCCCTTAGTGCCGCACTTAACGTGTATAAAAAAGTTATACTTTCCATATCAAAAGCTCATCCCCTGAATTTTATGGTAAATGTACAACTATTTAATGCACCTTATATACAGCTCTTAAGGCTTTGTTTAGCAAAACCCTACAACTTTCATATGTAATAAAAAGAAAATCAGCTTCTTTTAAAAAATTTCACGGATAAATAAAGATCATCTGTATATAAAAAAAAACTCTAAAACTTTCTTTAAAATAAGATTCATTTACTGAGTTTTTATTCTTTTATATCTATTTTTAAAATATTCATTGGAGATGAACTTAATATTTGATGAACTACATTCACCATTAGACTCCTAAATTCCTCCAATAATGTTGTTTCACAAATAATTTCCAAACATGTAACATTTCACTGTTATTTCCCGCCAAAACATACCACATTATTCCCTATTCTATTCTTCATTCCCAAACATTTTCAAATCCCCAACTCACCAAACACTCCTTAACCATCTTAAACACTGTCAATCAATAACAACACTCAAACAAATCCAAACCCAAATCATCATTCATGGATTCCATCAAGATACACTCACCATTAGCAAACTAATTTCTTTCTGTGCTCTATCCGAAACAAGGGAAAATCTTCAACACTCACGCCTCCTGTTCGATAATTTGCCTCAACCAAATAAACACATGTACAATAGTATGATTAGGGGCTATGTAAACAGTGATGACCCAGTAAAGGGTTTGGAGTTATATCGTCAAATGACTTGTTTTGGGATTTCGCCGAATGAGTTTACTTACCCTTTTGTTTTGAAGGCGTGTGCGCTGTTGTGTCGGTTGTTTGATGGGGTTTTGGTCCATGTTCGGGTTATTAAGTTGGGGTTTGAGTCGAATGTGTATGTGCAAAATGGGCTGATTAATTTGTATTTTGGGTGTGGGGAAATTGAGGGTTCGAGAAAGGTGTTTGATGGTATGGTTGATAGGAGTTTGGTTTCTTGGAATACGATGATTGGGGGGTATGCCAAGATGGGGTAGTGCAAGGAAGCGTTTTCGTTGTTTTGGAAGATGAGGGAATTAGGTGTGGAGGTTGATGATTTTACGTTTGTTAGCTTGATTATGTTCAGAGAATTTTCAAGAAGTATGAGGAGACTTTTGCATTCTTATATCGTGATTACTGGGGCTCGTATTGATATCTATGTGCAAAATGCTATTGTAGATATGTATGCAAAGTGTGGGCATTTACATTTGGCTCAAATTTTCTTTTTCTTTTTTTTTTTTTTCCACAAAAGGGATTTACCCTTGTTAAATTATATTAAAACATGAAAAATCCGGCGACTTAGCTGAAATGCTAAATCGACTATTACAAGTGATGCCCTCCTGTGCTCCCAATATTAAAAGAGAGCCCAAGATGCAAGAAATGAAACAAATGGGTGACTGGACATACCCAAACTCCCCCAACTAAAACCAATACTAAATTCAATCCCGTATCTTTTAATAATACATCAAACAAGAACATAACTAGACTAATGCATGTCTATTCGCCATAAAGCTTCCATGTTGATCATCAAAAACTTCATCAATTGAGTCATCTAGATCAGCCTCACTGGATTTATATAACCCCTCAAACTGGTTCCTAGCATCCACATTAGGAGTAGGGATGGTATTATAATTAGTGGATATATAGGAACCATTTTGTGTCTCTAAAGCTATAGGATCTAAAGATTGAGCCTTACCGGGAACTAAAGGCTCTGAAGTAGCTGATGCAGGGAATTTGACTGGAGAAGATGAATCAGTAGAATGTGATGTACCTGAAGGAGGAACAGAGGCTTTCCTTTTTTCATTCTGTTGTTTTTTAGGAACATATTGGAGCTTGGGTTTAGGAATGATAATAGGTTGGGCCTTTTAGGGCCTCTTCTTCCTTCTTTTGGGTATTCAAAAACCATCCTGATCCCGGGTTCCTGATGGGCCATCCAGTGGTTCCCCAGCTGGGCCTTCCTTACTACCAGATGGTCCCACCTGATTAGCTGGTGCAGCATTGGCCATCTTGGCCTCCATTTCAGAAGTTGTCCTAGGCCTGTCACTACAAAGATCAAAAGTATGACCAAAAATTTCCTTTGGCCGGATGAGTGATAAAAATGTGGTTTCTTGGACGTCTATGGTCAATGCATATGCTAAATACGGCCAAGTGGAGTCTGCGAATAAACTATTTAACCAAATGCTTGTAAAAAACTGTGGTTTTTTGGAACTCAATGATTTCATGGTATGTACAAAAAGGATTGTATAGTGAAGCTTTAGGTCTCTATAGTGATACGTTTAATGCAGGGCTAACTCCTGACCAATCGGATGTAGTTAGTACGTGTCCTTTCAGCGTGCTGTCAACTTGGTGATTTAGAAACCGGAAAGAACATCCATAGTTATATATGTTCAAACTTTGAAACACCTAGTATCACATTGTTCAATTCCTTGATAGACATGTATGCAAAGTGTGGGCTGTTAGAAACTTCTTTAGTTATATTTTCTGAGATGCCACTATGCCAGAAAAGAATCTTGTTTCATGGAACGTTATATGATTGGTGCACTTGCTTTACATGGGTGTGGTTTTGAAGCAGTTGATGTCTTTGAGAGCATGCGGGCTGATGGGATTCAGCCTGATGAGATCACCTTCATGGGCTTACTTTCTGCTTGTTGACTTGTTGTCACGGTGGTCTTACAGATATAGGTACATTCTACTTCAAGTCTTCAATCAAATGACTACTTTGTATGGAATACCACATGAAATTGAACATTATGCTTGCATGATTGATCTGTTTGGAAGAGTTGGGCTATTTGAAGATGCCATAAAGTTAATAAAAGTAATGCCAATGAAGCCCGATGTTGTAGTTTCGGGTGCGTTGCTTGGGGCTTCTAGGATTCATCGGAATGTTGAACTTGGGAAGCAAGTTTTAACACAGGTTTTGGAGCTAGAACCTTATACTTCAGGAATCGGTGTTCTCATATCGAATATGTTTTGTGAAGCTAGAAGATGGCAGGATGTGAAAAGTATAAGAAAATTAATGAAGGATCAAGGAATCAAGGAATCAAGAAGAGCAAAGCGGTTAGCTCTGTTGAAGTCGATGGGCATGTGTATAAATTTATGGTTGATGACCAGAGAGGCAGAGAAACGAGATGTCAAATGACTTATATGAGTCGCTGGATCAGTTAACTGATCATATGAAGTTCGGATGTAAAGTGAGAAAGATGGGATTACATTATTGGGGCTTTGAAGATGGCCATCTTTCCTGCAGCCATTCTGACGCATTTTTAAGTGATGAAGAAGTTTAGTTCCATAACTACTGAAACGAAATCTTATATGAGAAATACAGTGAGACTGCCTAACTTCTCACTTCTATTTCCATAACTCATGATCTTCTGCCAATGGCATCACCTGGAAGATCAAATATGGCCTCCAAAATGCGGTACAGATCAAGGTGTAAGAAGACTTGTTTTGAAACAGTAGGAGCATAGCAAGCAGGACTTCAAAAACTATAACTCCCAATGCAAACCATGAAGAGTTACCGGTCCATTAGCAGTCCATGTCACATGTAAATTATGACAAACTGT
>JAOXNX010000031.1:15668708-15688629 GCA_028566075.1 Solidago caesia
TTAGAGAAATTGAGAGTTGTGATTGGTCAATTGAGGTTAGGTCAGTTGTCTTTTAGTATATATTAAGATTAAGATTATAATATATCTATATTTCTAACTTATATATAAATTAATATTATTTATTATTTAATTATTTATTAATCTACTAATATAAGGAAACATAGTTGAAAACTGTAAAACGATACAAACCATGTTTTATCCTCACGACTTTAAATTAGGTGATACCATTACCAAATGCATATGATAAGACATGTTTAAACTTTCTTTTCTTTATAAAAAAATCAATCATACAATATATATATATATATATTCATTCCGTACATCGTACGGATATTAAGACTAGTAAACAATAAAAATTTATACATAGTGTAAACTAAGCTTATGATAGCTCAAGTTTATAGTATGAAAACAAATAATCTTCTTGGGCAATCAGAAAATGGGAAAAAAAAAGTTCTAACAAATTTTTTTTAAATGTAATTTTCACTACTTTTAGTATATTAATTACATTATATATGTGTCATCTACCAATTTATATAAAAGAGAGTCTTAAAATACACATTGATTAAGTAAAAACCATTGGATGAATTTTATCATTAAATTAGAACCATTAGATTAAGACGATGATGTCATCTTTGACTTAAGTTTGAGTCAAGTCCTTTCTAAGCCCTCCATGTTAAATTTTTTTATTTAAACCCTTTTTCAATTGTCATTCAAAATTTATATGGAAAGTTTAGTATGAATTCCTACAATCTTTTTAATCTTTAGATTTCAAAATATTTCTTACACGTACCTTTTAATCATAACCATTTATTATAATCTTCGTTGCGATCCGTAACCATAATCGTTTATTTGTTTTGATTTCCTATTAATCTTATAGGTTCGTTTGACTCCATCAACTTCTTTGTTGGTATATTTGTTCTTCTTTGTATTTCTTTTTAGTATAAAGTGTAGATATTTTTTAACACAAAAACAATCATTTTCTTTAGGGTGTATTTATTTAGTTTGTAAGTTTATATGATTGGTCAAAATTAATAAATTGTATCGTTTCATTGGTTTTTTTTCTTCATATAATGTTATCAATTTGAGCCATATTGTCCTAAATGATATTCTTTTTTTTATTGTGTATATCATATTTTCTTCATTTCTCATTCCACAATCATCACACATCAATTAGATTGGATATTATTGTTGTAGTTGTTGATATTACTTTTTAACTATAGAAAATGGTGCATATAGTAAAGTACCCATACAAACATTGTGTTTTATGTTTTCGAAATATTTCTATTCGTTATGTCACACTCATGACCTGACTAATTGTATATTTAATTTGCAGAACATTGAAGTTTGGATGAGTATTTAACACACTGATTTGAGTTGCATTAATCCAAATTTAATTTGATCAACTCTTAATTTTCTATCATTTCCTTTTCTATCCCTATATAAAAAAAACTCAAGAATGCACTATTGGTGATTATTATGAAAGCTAATGAGTGGTAAGTTTTTTTTTTTTTTGGTTTTTACTTTTTGTATAGAAATCAAGATGAGGTTGGAAGTGAAAGAAACTTAACATTGAGGTTATCATGAAACTGAATAAATGGTAAGACTTTGGGTATGTTTGGCAAAAAAGCTTGGAGCTGGAGCTGTGGTTAGGGGCTGGAGCTGGAGCTTGGGGCTGGGGCTTTTTTTTCAACTCTCCTTACACAAGCTTTAATTTTAAAGACCTTTTGGGCCTTTTTGGGGCTGGGGCTTCTTTTCACAATCCCTTATCCAAACAGAACTACTTTTTTAAAAGGGGCTTATTTTTAAAAGCTCTGAGCTTTAAGCTCCTAAAAGCCCCTTAGAAGCCCTTCGCCAAAAATGCCCTTTGTTTTGATTTTTATATTTAAATGTTTCAGATAATATGACAATTTTAACATTTAAGCTCCTTTGTCCGTATGATTTAAGCTAACTGGATTTCAATTAAACCATAGACTTTAAGACTAATCGTTTTATATATTTTTACTCATATAATATAAACAATAATATTGTAGAACCCTTTAACTTATTTCAACATACATTGAACGATGGAATAAATTTGTCGTATCTTACAGTTGTTCCTTTTGACCACGAATAATCAAAATCCACCATGATCTAATATTCCAGTGTTATATATATACATACTCGTTTAAATAACCAATCAATGAAAGAACATTTTATCATTCAAATACAAATATACATCACAAACACTTGTTTATTTTATGATTTTTATCTTTATTATAATATAATTTATAATAACAATAATAATATAGATATAAAAGTTATAAATATAATTTGTCAACCAATTTTATTTTTACCCACTCATCGTTACTACTAGTAGCTCATGTTTATTTCATGATCAGTAGTTTTAGTCTTTTAGACAAAGTTGATAAAGCATAAATGATACTCAGTAGTAATTTTGTTTTAACTAAACCTCAAAAAAAGCTATAACAAACTTCTGATATTCTGTCTGGATAGTTTGTGTTTTTTTGAAAAAAAAATAAAAAAATAAAAAAATAAAATCTTAGCACTGCTTTGGGAAAAAAAGAAACTGATCAAAAAAATACACACACAGAAAATTAATAGAAAACATGTCACCGAACTACTAAAGAAATCAAAACATTAAATGCCAAAATAAATTTCCAAACAAAACACCTCAATAATGGATATCGTTTCTTAAAGAAAGGGAACATTAGTTATCACCTCCAACTCCTGGAAATAAATACCCCATTAATCCTTGAAAATTTATCATTTATTCTAAATTCAAAATAATAAATAAAAAATTCTAAATACGTGACATCATTTATAAACTTTTAAATATTTGGAGGTGTAACTTTTTGAAAATTATGTCATAAAGACAAAAGTAAATATATTATACTAGTATTACACTATTACCATATATTAAAGTGTTATTAATACGTGTCTTTACATATTTATAAGCTGATTTTAACGTCAAATTTTATCAAGTCTACATAACATATATGTAAAAATAACCTTGTAATTATTATTAATTATAATCTCACATAGATAGATGTTCGACATTAGTTCTATACTTACTGTATATATATATATATATATATATTTTAATGTTTCCTGTTATCAATAGTTTTGATATTTGATTTTAGGAAAAGAAATGATATTTGTACTTGCTACTTATTTTTTTACTATAATTTTTTTAACAGCAAAGTTGTTCTTTTTTTATATTACTATTTTAATAAACACCAATCAGCACTAAAAAATCTGATCTTTTCTTAAAAATAATAAAAAAAAATCTATCAAGTGAAATTACCACTCATTGATTTTTACTGCAAATATATAAAAGGAAAATATATGAGTGTTTAAAACTTTAAATTGACCTTATCCATTGCTTCTCTTGGAAGACGGCGAATATGCTTGTTTAATACTACTAGTACACATCATTGTACAACTTTAAGAAAGTAATGTACAACTATTTACAGCCCAATAATTCCTTTTTTTTTGGAATATATATAATTTTATTTTAATATTTTATCAAATCAAAGTATGATGATGCACTTTTATTCCCCCACTTACGGGGACAATATCGTCATTTCAGTTTGCCCGCTTTATAATGCCCACGTTCTTTCTCCATTGGCGGCCTGTTAAATTCCAAAATGGACCTTAGTTGCTTACTACGAGTCTACGAGTAAAACTGTAAAACCTTATTCACATCTCCAAGAATTATGTTACTCATATATATATATTTTTTAACGGCCAACAGAGGCTAAAGCCTAAAACTTTGTCCGGAATGACCCAATGACAAAAGACCAATGCATGCTGGCTCAACATGTCCATACGGAGCCCTGACCTAATTGTACCATTAAGAAAAAACCCCACAAAGACCAATCCGAGGTTTGAACCTTCGCCTCATAAATTGTTAGTCCATAGTCTGGACAATTTCAGATTTGTCGTGTAATATTCGAAGCCAGTAAACAATACTTATAATTTTATATAGTGAATCTGGTGGCTTCAGGTTTAGTTTACCGAAGCTTTACTTCAGTCCCAAATCAACATTCAATTGAAGCAATTTAATAAACAAAATTGCAAATGTTCAAGTAACCTCTATGTGCCTACTATTTTTAATTCTACAATTCAATAACTAAATTAGGTCTTGTTGACTTTTTACTTAATAAACTTAATAATTAAGAACTTTTTATATTAAGGCAAATTTCATGTTTCTTTTTTAACTTAATAAACAAAAATAACCATCAATTACTTCTTTATTCCTTAATACATACAAACATTATTTATTTATTCAACCACTTAATACACTCAGTACTTAATGACTAAAAAAATAAACGGGCCCTAGTTGTTGTTTTTTAACGACAATATATATATTAAAAATAAAGGCAATTAGCAAATTGCTAGATGACCTAAGAGTACAAGATCGAACCAATTACAATTACAATTACAATCTATCTATATCAAAACAAAACAACACGATCATATATACTTCTTGAGCCTTGAACTGCGAGTATTACAAAAATGATCAAAAAACTCGTACCAATTACGTGACTAAGATACGAGAAAAACCTTCAACAAACGGAGGCCGAACCACCGATTTTCACTCTGCAGTATTTTTGGTGTAATCCCATATAAGCCTCAAGGAAATCACGTAATGAACTAAGGAACAAGAAGAAGACATTTAAGCCAATCCAACCAAGAAATTATTTTCATTTTGCAAACAAGGTACATTAATTATTGTATTTGATAGTTGAAAATTACTTTTAAAGACGGTTATTTTTATGTATAACATTACTGCGTATTGTACAGAGTCCACGTTGTACAAAACCAAGGGTAATAAGGTAAATTGAAAAACCCGAACGGCTGTCACAGCAAATAAAAATAAAGGAAACAACGTGTGAGTGAGTGATCCTTACAAGCCCACAACCGGTGGCTTTATTTTTTCTTTTCTTTCGCATAATAATCACATTCTCTTTCTTTATTTCTTTAGAGTGAGAAAAATAAAATTAAAATTATTAAAAAAAAAGGTAGTTTAGAGACGTTACCGGATTCCAACTGGTTTTATTCACCGGAATTTGGGATTTCTTTGACGTCCGTTTATTTCCCTTTTTTTTTCTATCAATATCAATTCACTTATATCACTCTTGGGATTACAAAATTTCAATTTCCATTTTTGGGTCTCCTTTAAAACAAATAAAGTTTCAATTTTTCACAGTCTTTATAGATTTATGATCCACTACTATTTTTATCATGTATAAAACTCCTCCAAAAAAACTGTTATCGGGTTGGTTTTCTACCCCCCAAAACGGGTCGGGTTCTGGGAATTCGGACCCTAAAGAAAAAGGTTTTGCAATTGGGGATTCAACACCAAAAGGGTTAGTTTCAAAAGTTGGAATTATGGATCAAGATGGAATTATTGATAAAATTACCATGCTTGAAAAAGAGGTTAGTTTTTGTTTTTTTTCGATTTTTACTGTAGTAGTTTTATTTATTTTTTATTATTGGGTTTTCTTGATTTTGGTATTTTATGATGTTAATTGTTTATTAATTTGTCAAAGATGTGAACTTTTTGCTATTTTGTGAAGTGGGTCTTGGTAAAGATTTAAAATTTATTGTTATGATTTTTAGTTTTTTTAGTTAGTTGGGTTTTGGAATTTGTTACTATACAGTTAGAAATTATGCTCGGTAAAATATTGTACATAAAAAAACCGCCACCTAAAAATATTTATCAAATGGTATGTACTATACATTATTGCGTGTTAACCATAGCCCGTTAGCAAAATCCGTTACTTATAAATTGGGGTGTAAGCATTAGTTGGTAGGTATTTTGATACTTTATTATGTTAGTTTTTTTCCCCTTAATTAGTTAAAGATGTGATCTTTTTGTTACTTAGTAAAGTGGGTCTAAGTAAAGATTTGAAATTGTTCTATTTATTATATGGAGCTATAATTGTTGTTGTTGCAGTGTTAACATAAGTTTGTTATCTTGGATGGGTTTTGATTTGGTAATCCGTACCATATGGTTATAATTGTATGTCGTCAGTTCGATAATAGGTAGCGAGTATTGTGCTATAGATGGGTTGCTTTATGACATTTACTTGATTATAAGATGTGGTTAAACGACAACATAGTTACAAGTTTTAAATGAATTGGACTCAAATTGATTTGAGAATGAGAAAGTTCATGGAAAATGATCAAATTTTATGTGAACACGAGATGCAAATGGGAGAAAGAGCACTGGACCTAATTTTCAGATCTATTGGACTTCTTTCTCTTTCTAGATTCATATAAGTGATTTGGACATGTTATATGGAATTACAAAAATTGGTTGCCCAATTTGGCTTTGGGTTATACTATTGTTAACTTCGTTTATTTTGTGTTTTTGTACCTGTTTTCTTTCACAAAGTTGCTTATTATGGAATTGTGAAAGAAACTTAGGTTATCACTTTAAGTTGCGCCAATTAGGAAGTCATGCAGAAAAGATTTCATCAGATCTAGCATTCCTAAAAAGCGAAACCGTTCATTACTTTTATTCAACTTCCATTTGTTGCGTATTTTTAATTAGTAGCATTAGTCACTAGATTAAGTTTGTGGTACAAAAAAGGATCTATCACAAGCACCACATTGCCCCCTTTGTTGCATTTAGTTTTGCCACCTTTTATCAGTGTTATGTTTTCTATTGTTTTAGTACATATGGTGACTGATTAATATCAAATTCATTTGATAATTGGTGTACATGCAGCTCTATGAATACCAATATAACATGGGACTTCTACTCATTGAGAAAAAAGAATCGGTCTCTAAGAATGAACAATTTGAGCAAGAGTTAGCCAAGGCCAAAGAGCTCCTTCAGCGAGAGCAAACATCACATCTTATTGCGATTTCAGAGGTGGAGAAGCGAGAGGAGAAGTTGAGGAAAGCGTTGGGAGTTGAAAAACAATGCGTCAATGAGGTAGCATCTGTGCTACACTCTATATCTTTATCTTATCTCAACCATAAAACGGGATGTGCATATCCTGATATTTTATAATTGGTTACTGCAGTTAGAAAAAGCTTTGCGTGAAATGCGCTCAGAATACGCGGAAATAAAGTTCACGGCTGATTCGAAATTGGAGGAAGCACATGCTCTGTCTACTAGCATCGAAGGGAGATCATTGGAGGTAGAGGCGAAGTTACGTGCTGCTGATGCCAAGCTTGCTGAGGTCAGCAGGAAGACATCAGAAATTCAGAGAAGATCAGCTGAGATCGAGGCAAAAGAAAGTTCTCTGATGAGAGAACGCATGTCATTCAATAACGAGTATGCTTCACATTTTGTTCAATGTTATACTTCTACATTATTATTTTCTGCTTCATGTTCCTTGTATGTTTCCAGGAGAGATGCACATGAACGCAATATATCTCACCAACGGGAGGACTTGAGAGAATGGGAGAGGAAGTTACAAGAGGGAGAGGAGAAGCTGGCTGAGGTGCGTAGATTGCTCAACCAAAGGGAGGAGCTGGCCAATGATAGTGATAAAGTATTTAAACAGAAACAACTTGATCTTGAAGAAGCACAAAAGAGAATCGACATGACTAATTTGGCTTTGAAAACTAAGGAAGAAGAAATAAGCACCAGGAGTGAAAACCTAGCTTTAAAAGAGAAAGTAAGTCTCTCTTCGGCTCTTGGCTGATTAATATCTTAAAGCATGTATTCACTTTATCTGTACTGTTCATTTGCAGGAAGCTGCTGCCATGAGAAAGAACTTGGAGTTAAAAGAGAAGGAATTACTAGAGCTAGAAGAGAAGCTCAATACGAGAGAACAGGTAAGCTTTCATGAATTATAGCATATAGATAGATGTATTAATATTCCTTCCATAGATGTGATAAGGATCATCTCCTTGCAGGTAGAGATTGAAAAACTTTTGGATGAACATAAAGAGCTCCTGGAAGCAAAGACTCGTGATTTCGAGTTGGAATTGGAACAAAAGAGAAAATCATTGGATGAGGAGTTCAAGATCAGGGTTATTGAGGTGGAGAAGAAGGAAGTGGAAGTTAATCACTTGGAAGGAAAAGTTGCAAAACGAGAGCAGGCACTTGAAAAGAAACTTGAGAAAATTAAGGAAAAAGAGAAAGATCTTGATTTGAAATCGAAAGCTTTGAAGGAGAAAGAGAAGTCCCTTAAAGCCGAGGAGAAGAATTTAGCGAATGACAGGGAAGAAGTTCGCAGTGAGATGGAAAGTTTGTCGACTCTCAAAGCTGAGCTCGAGAAGAAAAATACAGAAATTGAAGAACAAAGATCTAAGGTTAAGGAGGAACTGGAAAGGCTCCAAGTAACAGAAGAAGAAAGGTGTGAGCATGTCCGTCTGCAGTCGGAATTAAAGCAAGAGATAGAAAAAACTAGACAAGAGAGGGAAGTGGTTCTGATGGAAAGGGAGAACCTGAAGCAGGAAAAGGAGAAGTTTGAGAAAGAATGGGAAGATCTTGATGAGAAAAGAGCCGAGATCAAGAAGGAATTAGAATCTGTTGCTGCACAGAGGGAAAACCTGGAAAAAATGAACCGTCTAGAAGAAGAAAAGTTGAATAATTTGAGGTTGGAAACAGAGAGCTATGTGGAGAGAGAGTTAGAAGCCCTTAAGTTATCTAAAGAATCATTTGCTGCTAACATGGAGCATGAAAAGTCTGTCTTAGCAGAAAAATATAACAGCAAGGAATCCCAACTATTTCATGACTTTGAAGTGAAGAAGCAAGAGCTTGAGACCGATTTACAGAACAGAGAGTCAGAGCTTGAGAATCGCATGCGTGAACGTGAAAAATCATTTGAAGAAGAGAGAGAAAGAGAGTTGGCGAATGTCAAATACTTGAGAGGTGTTGCAAGTAGAGAAATGGAAGAGATGAAATTAGAAAGGGTACGGTTAGAAAAGGAGAAACACGATGTATCTACAAATCAGAAGCATCTAGAAGGGCAGCAGCTTGAAATGAAGAATGATATAGACAAGCTTGTTGGCATTAGCATGAAGTTAAAGGAACAACGTGAACAATTCCTTAATGAAAGAGAGCGGTTTGTTGCGTTTGTTGAGAAACAGAAGGGCTGCAAGGAATGTGGCGAGAGAGTTTCTGAGTTTGTTCTATCTGATCTTCAAACTTTAGCAGAAATCAAGAATGCAGATAATTTTGCTTTGCCGAATCTAGCTGATGGTTATTTGAAGGAAGCTATTCAGGATACTTCTGAGAGACTGAATGTTGGGACATCCATGGGTGTTGCTAAATCAGGCTCTCCTGCTTCTGGTAGTAAAACCTTGACCTGGTTGCGAAAATGTACCTCAAAGGTGTTTGTATTTTCAGCAGGGAAGAAGGATGAACACGAAGCTGGTGAAACACAAGCACAAGAGAAGCTTGTAGATGTTGGAGAAATACCCGAATATATTCTGAGCTCAGAAGATGAACCAGAAGTGTCAGCTAAGGTTGCATTAGATTCTTTTAATATCCATAGGCAGGTGGAGCAATCAGGTGATGATCTTAGAAACATCAACAGCCAGGCACATGAGATTGAAGAAGTTTCTCAGCAGCTTAATGGAAACAAAGGTCAAAATAAGCCAACCACGAGGCGCAAACCCAGGGCTACCAGAGCTCGTGGAGCGAAGGCTGCTAGTGAAAATAATGAGAGTGCTAATGGTGTTGCGGAACACTCTACTTACACAAATGAAGTGAGCCAGGGCATGTCAAAAGGTGGAAGAACGGGAAGTCGCAAGCGTGCAAGTGAACAAGATCCCGAGTACAGTGAACAATCTGGTAGTGTTACAACCGGGGGCCGCAGGAACACGAAACAGAAAGTTGCTAAAGGAGTAGAAGCTCCTCAAGTAAGACGATACAACCTACGCCGACCCAAGACGTAAGTAACTAAGTTCGTACTTGTTTTTATCTTTATTGAAGTTATCAAATAATGCTCTTCTTAACTTGAGGTCTTGTAAAACACCTGTTGGAGTGACCATTATAGGATGTGGGACTTGATATATGCTTTAACCCGTCTACCTACGAAAGTGGTTTCTGGAGTTATGCTTTAACTTTCATGTCTCCGATTTAAATAAAAATTTTGGATAAAAAGAAACGTGTTAAATTGCTGAATTTAAAAGTATCGATTATTATGGCTATAATATGGTTCCTAATCAAAATTTTATGAAATTTGTTATTTATAAGTAACAAAATATGTTTATTAGGCAAGTCACCCTGATTCTCGGCCTATACTAATGTGTACCTCTTTTTTACGCCCTACCCAGCCAATGTGCTCATTTTGCCACCCACGAATCACAGTTACTATTTGACATACAGAGAAGTTCATGTTCGGAAACTGTCCTTTGAAATCAGTTTTACACTTTTCTTGCGACTCTCATTATCTTAGTGTCTTTTACATGAGTTCGTATGTATGTTTGCATTTCTTCTGTGTTCTTACTTGTCTAAATCTCCATTTTAATCAGTGGAGCCTCCACGGCTGGTGACAGACCCTTGTCTAATCAAAGTAAAGAGGATGGTGTAGGGAGAAAGAGAAGAAATCCTGGTTCAAAGGTTCAGCCTGGAGCTTCGACAAGTTTTGCTAGTGAAGATCATGTCGCCAATGGAGATCACGCCAGTGACTCCCTATCCCATGTATATAAGCTTTCTTTAATTTATTTTCTTATTTCAACAAACATGGATTCCAGTCCCCCCTTTCTGATTGAATATTTGTTTTTGTTGCATGCAGATGAAAGGCACGGATGATGAGAATGAGGTAGGAGACAAGCGTTCAGATGATAGGGTTATGAGTGAAGAGGTGAATGGGACACCTCATCAGGATAGGGAACGTGACGATGGCGAGGTTGGAACTCCTGTTGCCTCTGACCAGAAGGAAGAAGATGAAGATTCTGAAGATGACGAGGAGGTTGAGCATCCTGGTGAAGTTTCCATAGGAAGAAAGCTATGGACTTTTATCTCCACATGATGAAGGAATAAAAGAAAGCTTTTTATATGTGCATGCATAGAGTCCAAACAACTCTTCCCTTTTTGGCATCAAGAGTTGTTTCTTGTGTTTTTAGTGTCTATCAATTGTTTAGCTAGTTTAGAAGATGGTATGGTATATCGTTAGATTGTTTTGCAACGAGAAATGCTGTTAGCTAAATTTCGTGTAAACGTTCACAATTGCTTTTCATTTTCTTGTGTGTTGTTTGTGACCTCTTTTAGAGTTCTTAATTTGTTATCAGACACGGATTCTTCATTTTATTGTCTTGTTGTGTGACGTTTTGTGTATGTATACAAATCGGAATGGTTACTGAAACTTTGTATAAAGATGAGCTAGTCTTCTTGTATTGTCGTTGAAACTTTGCAAAGAGTGCCAGATTCATGCATTTGTGGTGAAAGAACAATTCTGTTAGACCCAAGATGAGTACCATGCGCCAGATGAATAACATCGGAAGGCCAGCTAAACTAAATTGCTTTAGTTTGGCCGTTTAGCCAGTTATAACCACGTTCACATCCCCGGACTCTAACTAGCTGCTCATAATATGAATATGATTATTATACGTTGCAGATCTACAAGAACAAAAATGAGTCATAAACATCTTTGGAGAGCTTGAGAATTCATTTATACATGATAGGTTTTGGGGCAAAATCATACAGACCAAATGGCCCAACTACTCATTTTCCTACACAAGGCAAGTTAACCTGTTTGTTATCTTGAACTACTCTACACCCTATACTCAACACATGAAAAGGACCACCTATGTTCTTATCATATGGCTCTGCCAAAACAAAAGCTCAAACCAGATGTATTTAGGTTAGATATGCAAAACTGTGTCTTCTTAACATTATTTCCTTTACATTGCTATGCAACAGGAACCTTGGGTCCCTCTGGCTGATGTTCTACTGTAGCATGTCGATTTTCAGAGTTAGCTGCAAGTTTCTCCTTGTAGTTCTTTATATCCCTGATGAAAAGAAAGACATAATAAAGCACATTAGCAGACATGTTATTGATTTAAATATGGCACTTCAGAATTTCGAATAAGATTTTAGCGCCATATAGGTGACATTTTAGATGCTTGCATATAAAGTCCTGTAAGCAAATCTCTTCTTAACAAGGGTATATACCCATGAATCCAAAATTTTGTGTTTATGTTGGACGATTTCAAGCAAAAACTCCGGTGATACTTATGTAACACTATGCAAGATGAGCAGAGAATGGAAGTTTGGCATCACTTACATGCAGCGAGGTATTTTGCAATTGGAATTACTACATATTTGTGAGTGCTCCTTTAGTATCATCCATACTCTTAAGCAAAACTTGCAACCTCCACGAGCTCTGATACTGCATCTAGCAGCATGGTAGAAAAGTCTTCTCATCATTACACATTCTTTGTAAGGGCATGGAATCCTCTCACATTCAGAGGCATGCATTAAAACATCCATCACTGCCTTCAACTGCAGCAGATTAAAAAGAGCATTATTTTCCGTTGATTCTGTTAATTTGGATTCATGTAGAAAGAAATATGGAACTTGATGGTTACCGCTAGAGCTTTTTGCTTCTGAAGTTGTTTAATTTTGGATCCACAAACGACTTCCATTGAAGGCGAACTTAACCTGTGGGGATGACAAGCACCACGTCTTGTCTTATAGCATGACTCACATATATAATACTTAACACAAATGTCACACTGCCAGCATCGCTCAACCACAACATCCGCATGGCAAGCAGTGCAGGTGGGTCTAATAACAGGCTTGTGGATTAAATGGTACAGGATCATCAAAGAGGAGTATTTGGCACGAGAAAGTGTATCAAACTGAAAATGAGATTTCTGACACTTGTTTAAAAAAGCATCACGGGTCTCAAAGAAAATGTTGCATAACACATCATCTTCATCCTTGGTATCCAGATTCACATCATTCACCATAACCTGTAAAAAGTAACTAATAAAAAAAGCAAGCAAGAAAGAAACAAAATAAAAAAAGGAAGGGCTTTGTGGGGTGTAGGTTTTCTTTTGGAGCCTAACTCACCTCAGAGAGTGGATTCTTTTCACCTGAATGGCATGTGTGCATCTTATCTCCTGAATTATTCTTATCAGCATTATAACAACTGCAATGATTATGATGAATTCATAATACCAAACGGTAGTCAGTAAAACCAACATTTATTTAGAGGAATTATTGAAAAGCCAAGAGCACATTTACCTTGAACATAGTTGAATCTTTTTGCATTGGCTACAAAACCATCTGCTTCCTGATAAGATTACTTGATCGCAATGGGTGCATATATATTGTAAATGGATAATCATGAAGTTTTCCTTCACAGGTAGAATGGTTTGGCCCAGCTAATAAACGAGAAAAAAAGAGAGAACAATTAAGATTTAATTAAGTGCAAAAAAAATCCTTCATATTCACTATGAATAACGAAGCTTGAACTATTTACCTTTTGCATCACTAAGACATCTTTCATTGCAATATCATGTTTGTCCTGTCCCATAGCTTTCAAGATTCTCTTGTTGGGTAACTTACTCTGCAATCCACCAGCATGTTCTTCTACTTCAAGTTTCCTAACTATATTTTCAGCAGCCCCGGACCAATAATCACCATCAAAATAGGGTAAACGGGCTGCAGTTATCTTGGTATTAGTCTCTCCATTAGGCACAAAAAACTGATGGTAAAAATTGGTGTGGTCAACAACAACATTATCTTCCGATGCTTTCTTTAACATTGACTTGTACCTACACATGGAATATGATATTTGGGTACTTATACGGGTTTATTACTAAAAACTAAACAAAGTCAAAGTTTTAGAGGGGTATATACCACTGGCGTAGCTTATCCTGTTTTGGTGTTCTCTGACTCTCTGGATGGCAGTAAAAAATGTAATCTTCTCCTTTTATTAGAGGACATGCCCATATGTAACATGTTGCGAAACCTCGTTGTTTGCAATACTCAAGGTATCCAATCTGATGATCATAAATGCACTTGATTGGCATTTTGAACTAAAAAGATAAGGATGAAATATTTATTAAAGAAAAATTAGAAAAAGTGAAGTACCAATATTTCATGATAAACAAATGTCCGAAGAGATTCACCGGCGACACTTTTTCTCTCAGGTCTAAAGTACTTTACAGAATCAAGATACGAGATATACACACAACGTTGATTTGGGCCGGCACATTCTGATCCAAACTCTTGAACACACATTCCAAAGAGGCACACATCTACCCCTTCTATTTTCTGGAACAAAAAAATTAACTGGTGGCCACAATAATGTTAGATACCCTTTCATTAAGAACGTAACTGCTGAGATGAATAAGCACAACATTCATCTTTACCTTTGATCTGTACGTAAATCCCGATGGATAATCTTCTCCATGAAGAATATCGATAAATTTCTGCCTCACTTCCAACTGTTTCTCAAAAGATACCACCACTCTCACAACAAGACCTTCAGCTCCTGGTACCTATGGATACAGTTTTTTCAAGTTCAATAAAATTGAAGAAATTTGAAAATGTAATATTAGCGAGGCATTCGAGTAATTTTACCTCGTCTGGTTTAATTCCAGAAATCTTAGCCATTTCTTCTCTTTCTTGATTGAGACGTGTAGACAGTCTTTGCTCTAAATGATCACTGAGATTAGTTCTAGGCAAATCTTTTGCGCTAGAAGCAGCGGTTTGTGGTAAGGGAACACGTGTTCCACTCTCTATTTCTTCTAGGTAACATTTTGGACAGATATATTCTGCTTTCCCTTCAACATCTTTTTCATCATTGTAAAGACCACAGATCCTATGCTGCCAGCATTGACATTTATCACAAAGAACCCACTGCAAGAATCAACAGCAAAATGGGTATATTAAGTCATGGACAAAATTCATATAAATTAAAACCGAAGGGGTTGGCATAGGACAAAACAAAGGTCAACTTACAGAGTCCTCCTTTTCCTCATCATTCTTTGCCTTTTGCAGGTTTGCTTTGGGGAAGGAAAACCCTCTCACAATAATATTAGTTCCATGAGATCCCCTGTAGCATGACATACAAAAACAATACCGTATACCAATTTCATTGGCAGACCGATAATAGCCAACGTTTCGCTTGATACGTAATTCACAAGATGAGCAATATATGGGTACAGGGGCAAACACTAGCTTATCCATGGAACACAATTGGCATGTGTTTTGACCAAACGAAGGTTCTCTTTTTCCAGATATATCCTGCAATACCATCTATGACATTAGAATCCGTAAATTTGATAAAACAATTTGCATTTAACAATTTGCTAAAACAAAACAAAACTGTATAGACCTTCTGAGAGGTAAAACTCAGTAAATGTGATTTGATCTGATCTGCAGTAAAAAAATCGGCCAAAGACACACTTTGTATCTTGTTGATCTTCTCTGGCTCCAACTCCAAGCCATCAGCCGAAGATGCAATCTTTATCTTGGTCTTCTCCGATTCTAAACCAGAATCACAATTAACTAAAGACACGCTTGGTGTCATGGATTTCTTTAGATTTAAACCCAACTCATGACTATCTGGTGCTGAATTGAAGCCATCCTTTACTTCTATTATGGCCTGCCCAGATTTCACTTTTTCATCATTGGGTCTGGAAATCTTTGCATTTGAACCAGACTCATTAGCATCTGGTGCTAAATTTAAACCATACTTTGCTTCTATTATGGCCTGGCCAGATCTCTCTTTTTCATCACTGTTTTTTTCTCTACGAGAAAGATGACCAGAACATATCTCTGGAAAATTCTTCACTTTATCATTTTTTATCTCATCACTCGGATTTACACTTGTTAAATCCTGTTCACCATGTGCATTGTTTGGATCGTGTTGATAGAGTGACACAACATATTCTTGTAAAAAACCATTTCCAACTGTCGAACTCTCCAGCTTTGGATATTTAGTAGGCAATGGATCTAAAAGAGTTTGGGTTCTACCGGAATCCCCATCAGGGGTGAGCTCTGATTGATCTTTTTTTCTTTTTCTAGATTCCATGTGAGAATTACCAGTACCACATACATATTTTGCAGGCCCACAGATATTGCACTTTAAATCGCTACAGTTATCGAAATGTGATGACAGTTCAACATACAAGTGACACTTGCATAAGTTGTTGGGCTGACATTCTTCTGCATGCATATAATCCTGAAAAGAAACTTCTCTTCTCAAGTCAGCCGGCATATCCTTGTACATCACATATGAGTTAAGGACATGAAGACTAAATATATCACTGGAATTCTCCCATGAAACATGTTGTGGAGCGTGCTGAGAATTCTCAGAATCATTACAGGATTTCTCACCATTAACAAATAACATATTTGATCGAGTTTCAAATCGGTCATGAAACTGCACTGGAGGTTGTTGGGACACAGGAATCTGAATCTGATGTGATATCTGGGTATTATATTTGCTTTGTAGACTATCATGCTGTTGCATATTGCACGAATTTGGAAATGAAGATTGCACATCATCCACCATTAATAATGGAACATCCATGTTGTATGTGCTTCTTTTCTTTCCACTAAAGCTTCCGTATTGACCTATTCGTAACAATTAACAAAATAAAAGTCAATGTCAGATACAGGAAAGAAATGTTTTTTTTGTATATTATCATACGAAAAGAAGTATTACTATTATGAAAAGGTTGCTGTTGTAAGGAAAATTTTGGTCTACTATCAAAAGCTTCGGAATCAGATATCACATCCCCATATGAACATGCAGTGATGGATGACACTTGTTCAGGTGAAGTAATCAGATCTAGATCAGTCTGCTTTATGCCCAGTGGAGATACCGTGTTTAACCCACCACAAGAAACATTCTGGCAGTAGTTGTTATACACAGATCCTGCAGATGTTCATCATACGTATCAAATCAAACACAGATTATGGCATTTACACTGATATGAGAATTTTTGAATCAAATGGGAATGGAAGGGCCGAAGAACATACCTTCATACAACACAGGGTTAAAAACGTTCACAGAAGCAGGATCGTAACAATTGTATCCCAAGTTCATGTAACTTTCAGAGTCACCAAAATCAGGCGAAACCAACAAGTCTGGCAAAGTTGAATGTGAGGATGCTATCTGATGAAGATTAGCATCCCGTACCTCCTGCTGAATTAAGTTCTGCAATCCCTGCAAAAACAACTTCTGGGAATCATACTCGTATTACAGTTACAGAAAGTACAAAGAACCAACCAAGAAACACATCATTTTAATCAAGTAAAACTTCAAAATGTTCCACATGTCCGAAGTTATTCCTCTGGTAAGTGTTTAAGCACGGAAAATTTACTAATTGTACACTTTTGAAACTTGAATTTCAATTTCAACATGCTACATGATTATAATTTATAAAGCTAAAAAACAAGCCTAGAAGTCCTGTGCACGTGAAATCCACAATTACTTTTCCCTCTTTATTTATGAATTATGATCTCAATACATGGAAAAAGCACAAAATTCCCAATTATGATTTTTCACAACCAGTATCTATAATAATCATTATGAATAGATCTAGCATAAATCTTATACCATACAAACCAATTTTGAGATTTCTTTCTCCAAACGCATCGGAACCCAAAACCTTGTTCCAATCCGATCGTTATGGCAAGCATGATTACACATTACAGCACACAATTCAACTTAACAAAAAGGACCACATTTCATTTTAGAGCATCAATAATCATAAAGCACACGGCCGATTTAAATAACTTTCCTCAATACGTCGCATCGGAACATCGGAACCTTAAATCGTGTTCCTATGCAAATAACAATCTAGCCCAAACCATATAACACAAACTAGTCAACTCAAACTGCCATCCAATCATCAACAAACTCACATTACAATACTAATTCTACTTACAAAAAAAACAAGCAGCAAGCAAGCTCACCTTTGGTGTATCGATAATCGTCGGAAATCGACTATTCAAATGACTAATAAGGTTGGATGCCCAATTCTCCCCTTCACTTATCTCCATATACTCCTTGGCACTACACATTAATTACACATATTAAATGCACATACATACATGTTAAATTTATAGACATATAATGCATCAAAATTGATAACTTTTAGTGTTCTGGCACTCTTCTTATTTTAAAAGTGTTCTCATTTGAATGCAACACTATATATATATATAAAGTATAAGCTTTTTAAAACCTTTTAGCCAAAAAACTTTATAAAAAAATAAAAATAAATAAAATTCCCCATTAAACACTGCAAACAGACATTAAAACACATATAAAAATCAAAACTTGAAAAGAACCCAGAAACAAGAATAATAAAACTTACATGTTACCAATAAACTTATTAACATTATTATTAGTACACAAAGTTAGTTTGTTGTCAAAATTTCGCGCGAAAATTGGGCCAAAATCAATATTATTTGTGTTATGAAATTGATGGGTTAATTCGTAAACCATCCTTTCATAATTTCAAAATTAATGAAAAGGGAATGTAGGAATTTGAATAAAGATTTGTATTTTGTGGGAATTGAATTGAATTGAATAATGGGGTGTGTATTGAAACCCTAATTTTGGGCTGTAATGGAATAAAAGAGGGAAAAAGTTTTATTTGTATTTTTCTTTATATATATTAATATTTTATATATTTTGATTATTATAGGTATGGTTGTGATTAAGATTAAGATTTGTAATATGTGAGGATTTTGTGGGTCATATGTGTTTGAAGAAGTGATGTACTTATATGAAAAACTAGGTTTTTTGTGTTGTATGAGGAATCTTTGTTGTTGGTGAGTATAATTTAATTTAATTTATTGATTAATTAAGTGATAATGGCGCCAAAGTTTTGATGGGTTATTTAGGATTAAATTTAGTTAGTAGGTAATTAGTTAGGGGATTAATGAAGTTTGTTAAAAGTGGCAGTTCTTTAAGTTTATGTCTTTCATGTGGGCAAAATTAAGGATGGAGAACTCGTGACTCGGACTCGACTCAGCGAGGGAGGGAGTCAGGAGTTTTTGAGACTCGAACTCGACTAAGAGAATACTCGGATTGAGATTTTATATATAAACATAATTACTTTTGAAATTATATGTAATAGTACTTTAAAAATATATTAGAAACTTCAAACTTAAACATAATTGTTTATAAATAATAACATAATACTTTAAAACTCGAATATTAAACATAATATTAGTTCATAGATTCATGCTTCATCATCATTTTGTTCGTATTAAGATTAGAGAACTCGTGACTCGGACTCGACTCGGCGAGGTGGGGAGTCAGGAATTTATTTCGGGTACTCGGCCGACTCGGGGGAGTTTTACAACTGTAACACCCAACTTTATAAAAATGTGAATTTCCAAAAATTTTCAATTTTTAAAACAAACCCCGTTAAAATAAGCGGAAGCATTAATTAAAATACCAATTAATTCCTAACGGAATTAATAAACGTCTCAAGGTGTTACCAACAAGCATCACAAACAGTAATAAAAGGAAATCCACAATCAACATAACAAATGCCTAAACGGCACAAACATAAATGTCTACTAAATAGAAAAGCAACGGGTAGCTAAGGCCATCTTCAATCTCTTTCTCAAGCTACCCCATCTCGCTCTTGACTACTAGCTCCTTAGTGCCTAACCTGAGGGCACAACAGTATTTCCACAAAAGACAAGTGTTAGCTATTAAAGCTAAGTAAGATAACAAGTAACAACAAAAGGATTGCCAATTAAACTCGTTTAAGAAAGACATCTCATGCATATAAATAGGCACACATAATGAACATCAATAAACTACTCAATAGGATCATTAATCCTACAATGTGCCTAGCAATCCTCATTTGCCACATTATCTCATTTGCTACTCAACTACTCAAGATCTCATGATCACAGGTTATGCCACATAGCTACTAAACAACATAGTTTGTGTGTAGTCGGTCAAAGGACCATCTCGGGAAACTACACACCCGACTTGATGGGTCAACCGTTAGG
>JAOXNX010000031.1:15688729-15702354 GCA_028566075.1 Solidago caesia
TGATTCGATCAAAATAACAAGTTACTTACATACAATGCACAAGATTAAAGTTGCATACCCACAATGACAAAACGAGACAAGTTGTTTACATTTTGAAGTACTAAACCCATAATAATAACTTTTAAAATGTGAGTTTTTTTCAACTTTTATAAATACTAAGGACACAAGAAGTCATGAGATTCAATTTCCCAACCATTCTAAATCTCATCAATAGGATTCTGCCAACAGTCCTCCAACCCTTCAAACCATCATTTTTACTCGTGACTATGAGATTTTAACCCTCCCAAATTTTATGTTTAATTACACCTTTTCTTTTTACAGTATGTAATTTGCATTTATAGTTACTTTTGAAGATTTGGCATCTTCAAAAATCTTTTTGAAGATTTAACATAGTGTAAATTACTATAATAAAATATAAATGTTCGTATGTTCATCATACCATTTTAAAGATTAGTATATATATATTCTATAGTTATAGTTATTAAAAGGACTGGGTATGATTATAAGATTTTATATTTTATAAATCATTTGAAGCTTTTGTAGTTTTGTAAGTCTATCATGTCCATCTCAACCTTGATTTCTATGGTCATTTCTACATTCTATCCTCCATTATATATACAATCACATGTTTAGACTAAATCGGAATGGTCAACTAAAAAAATAAGTCTTCAAGTCAAACTAGTGTTTTTCATAGACCTGTTTCATAAAACAACAAAACACATCATAATAAAGTTTACAAGTCATATATTTCTTTAAAAGAACTTGTAAATTGATTTTTGTTTATCCAAACACTTATCAAATGAAATCTACTATTTTTCCAATTTTCACTTTTAAATAGATACAAACATACCAAATAAGCAATGCTTGTATCGCCAAACAATTGTTAGTTTCATAACTTTTTGTATTATCTACAAAAATCAGATTGTAAGATAAGAACATTACATGAATTGTAATGACAGGTGGATTGGTGAGGAAGAAACTTGTGTTTTGGAGAGGAACAATTGTCTAGTATGTTAGTAGTCGTGAATCCTTATCTTTTGACAAGTACTAATATCGAAAGGGGTGATGGGGACTCCGGCCTGTTCCAGGCCAAATGCGCCTCGTATATCCTTACCCGTATCAATATAACATGGTTAGCACATTGTGGCATTGGGTTGTTACTTGTTAGGACTTGTCCAAAGGAAATACAATATCATGTAATGATGAAAAAGCAGTAAATGTGAACAAATGTTTTGATTTGGGCATTAAGCATATCCCTTAAGACAGTTTCACGAGAAAGATCAGGCTATGCTATTTACACTACTAACAAATACGAGTACTATCATTAGAACCCATAAAAAATTATCAACAAACACTACACTGAACCATTTGCAGAATACAGTTACATGCTGCTGTCAATGTTCCTGGTTAAAGAAGGGGACCTCTTTCGCATACTTGTCCCACCAATCTGGAAGTCATCTTTCTCATCAAGAATCTTCACTCCTTGTGCTGGCACAATTGCCTCATCATCGTTACTAGAGCTTTCTGCCTCCAGTGGAGCCTTCCCCTTTGATTCTCTCTTATCGACTTCTTCATTACTTTTACTGTCCTCTGAAGAAGTGTCATTATTCGTATTGAAGATAGTGACACTCTCTTTCTGCCCATTTTTGTTAGAAAAACTCTTGGTTTTCTTATCAGAGAGTGGAAGTAGTGGTTTTGGTTCTGGGCTTGTAGCATCCCTTCCTAAACTGTAGGTGGTTAATAATTTCCGCTCTATGGTTTCTCTTTCTTTCACCAAATCCCCGAGTTGTTCGAGCATTTCATTGGTTGATGGTCCTTCTGCTGCTTTTTTCTCAAGTTCAGTGATTGTTCTGTCAAATACTTTCTTCTGAAACCGAAGAGAAGACTGCAAAACAACACAAGCTGGTTTCTTAACAAATATGTCACGTCAGAACTTGAAGGAAATATATGGGTAACTCGGCTTACTCTCTTCTCAAGAAAGTTTCTTAGATTTTGGTTTTGAAGCTTCTTTTTCTTCCAAAATACGCAGCAAAATCTTACCAGGGCTGCTACTACTATCAATAGTATTGTTTCGAAGAAGAGAAATAATTCTATTGTTTTCTCGTTACCTGAGAAAAAGGAAGCACAAATATTGAGTAGTTTAAGTAATGGAACGTAGAGTGTCATATTGAGTGGTGCGTTTACCTGTGTAGATGCTAACTTTCTTGACATCCATTTTGGAACAGCTTGATGTAAGCTTCTGACCTGTTGCGATAAAAAATTTATAAAACAACATTTGACTTGATTGAAGCAAATTACAATGAAAGGTATGCGTTGGTTACGTGTGCTAAAACATGAAAGTGGATTGCCAATATCTGCATCAAAAAGAAAAATGATGTTGTTAGCTTAATCATACTAATTCTACATGAAAGGGATTGCAGTATCTGCAGAAACTAACTTGAAATGGAAAGAAATGGAAGAAGTATCCTTCCATCCACAACAAAATTCCTCAGATCACTCTCAGGGAATATGCTCGACAATGTACCTATTTCCGTTACAAATGTTAAAAGGTCAAATTATGTCATTTTCAATGGTACGTTTGTACAAAAGTCAAAGTTTTGATGACTGCGAGAAAACTAGATCACCAGGATAGCTTTCAGACCAATAAACAGATCCTGTTGCCGGAACCAGCAATGTGAAAATGTTTTTTAGTGGTTTCATTCCTGAAACATATGTGTATTCACCAATATTCTGGCTAGTTATTCCCTCCAGCTTTGTCTGAGATAAATAAACTGCAAGGCCAGAACAATCAAGAACCGGATTGACTTGAATCACTGCATCCCGAATCTCTCTCCTTGGGAATTTTGTTACAAATCCAGATGGCGATATTGAATAAAGATACCCATCCAATGAACCAATAGATACCCAACCTGCAGGTTGAGCCAAATGCAAAAACATTAAAAACCCTTAAAAAATGGAAACAGAAGGACAAATGCTTAAATTACCATTAGCATCAACAACTGGAGCAGAGTCATTTGAACTTAATGGCCCGACACTTTGCTGCCATATAATGTTTCCAGTTATAACATCAAGAGCAAGAATAACAGCTCTGTCTTGTACAGTGACATATAGTTGACCGTTGTTTCCAGCAGTAATACTGAAATCCCCTCCCAATGGGCTTAAATCTTGAATCCACTTAAAACGAGGACCACGAATAGACACTGAATACAACTCTCCTTGATTATTAGAGACCTAATAACATGTAAACTATTATGAAATTTCCTAAAATATTTACTAGCCAATTTTTTTTTTTTTGTAAGAGAGCTTACATATATATTAGCATCGCAATGATCAAGTACAGGCACGGAAACAAAATAGCAGCCTGTGACATTTTTCCTACAACCTTGAAAGTACCCCATTTGAGCAATTACAGGCCCGGTACTCCAAATAAGTTTCCCATCTAACCTGAAAGCAAAGAGACCCCTTCTATTCATAGTGACGATAACACAAGAACTAGTTATGCTTACTGCCAGCCCAACAATCTCATCCATCCCTTCTAAACCTTTTTCTGGACCCAAGAACACTTCAACAACAGATTCATTAGCCAGGACATTCATCGTATTGATTTTTAGTACTCGATTTTCTGCAACCAAATATACCTGCCAATAAACAACAATCTTGAATATAATTGTTTTCGCCAAGAAAGTTTTTCAAATGTAAGAATATGATAAACTTACCTTTCTTGAAGCTCCAAGAGCGGGCATTATACTAGCATTACAAGTGTAGTTAAGAGGTATATGTCTAGAAATTGAGCCATTGTTTTCGAAAACCAGCAAGTTCTTTTCCATACATATATAAATCTTCTCTTCATCACCGCTGATTAAAGGATTCGGGAGCCTATTTGTGAATTTGGCATGATGTTCTTCTTTAAACAAATAAAATAATTAGTAACCGGAAAAGAAATTACTCGTCCTTAATCTGCATTGCAAGTTTTGTATCTAAATTTTCTGGTTAATATAAAACCATAATTTAGTACATATAAGAACAACACGAATAATCAACTCGAAACCAAACATGATTAAATATAAAAATATACAAAGAATCAAAGTAAATTTAGTTGAATATAAATAAATATAGATATACAAACCTGATATCAAGTTTGAAAATGCAGGGGGATTGGAAAAACCAGAATCCAAAGCAGCGGAAACTAATCGAAACATGCAGAGTGTAAAAATGCAGATCAGTAATCCAAGAAAAGGGGACATGGCTTCAGTACAAATCGAAATTTTTTCCAGTGTTTTCTTTGGAAAATGAAGAACCATTATTCTTTTTTTCAAAATGAATGAGCAGTTAATAAACCGCTGCTATATGGCGGGAAATGCAAGTGTTATTTTGTTTGGAAAACAAATAAATAAATAACTTGTAACTCCTATGTTTTTCTTAGTTAAACGGTTCATATTTTGGACTTTCTTTTGACAAATATATAATGGTTCTATTTAACGTTGTTAGAAAAGTTTGATGATTCCATTTTAAACATACTGACTTTCTTTTCAAGTTAAATATATATTGTTCAAGGATGAAAGTATTGTGCCTACATTTTGAAAATGAACCCAAACGATCAGGACGGAGCCCAAAAGGCAAAATTTATTATTGAGGTCAAACTTAAAGCAATAAACATGTAAAATGATTATGCTATATAAAAATGTTGTATATGACGGTTGATAATTATTTTAGGGGCGGTTACACTTTTGTGCATGTTGATGATTAGCAAAATCCTGAACAAAAATATGTTCATAAAATAATTATTTTCAAGGGAACCATTTTTGCAAAACACTATGTATAGAGTTGATTTTTTAAATTTTTTGTAAATAGACGATTTTTTTTTTGAAGTGGGCAGGTATCCCTTGCCCATGGTCTCTCTGCAACCAAACAAATCCAGCCAAGATTTATGGGTTCCTATTTCTTCATTTCTCACGAGCATGCAAAATCTCAATGTGAATCATCACCCCCTTATATAATTGGTTACAAAAGCTCTGTAGGAAAGCAAACCTTCTTATCAAACAATGTTAATGTACATACAGCATACCAAGTGCAAATACACCATTATATATCAAATGCCTGCAGTCAGTTTACCCAATCCTAAAGCACGAGTTGCTGGTGCCCGAGTGTAGCAGCTACTACTTGATCTCGACAGCAAGTAGTGTCCATGATGAATATACAAACTGCCAAGGCTTAAAATGGGCTCACCATACCAGCTGATTTCAACAAGGGTTCTGGACAAAGTCGTTTTCTTGGATTGGAGGTGCCATGGCAAACTTATTAACATCACCAGCATATATGTAATTAACTATATAGTTGAACAGCTCATCTTTAGAGGATCCTGCGCAGTTAGCAGAACCACAGATTCAGTTGAAAGATCGTCACCAAGTTTATGGATATAATATAATATATAGAAGTAACAATTAGCATATCTTGGACCAGTAATCCGCCCATCTTGGAATCCTTTTCATACTTGCATTCCTCCACCGCTGTCTTCTTCCCCTGTCTTCTGATTATTCTATTTGATCGCTTTTAGTATTCGTTACAACTAGTGTATAGCCAAATAATTCTTATTCAAACTTGGACATTTTTTTGAGTATTTTGATTGGATTTGAAGCTGGAATTCATGTATAGATGTGAAGGTAATCTCTGATAATTTTTGTGAGTATTTTAACAGTGGTGGATGGATGCAGTGGTGCTGTGGGGGTTGCTAACATAAACACTAAAATGAAAGATCGCAAATACAAATCAAAAAGAGAATAACGAGAAATGATTCTTACATTGTTAGAACATTGATAACAAAATTTACACGGAAAACTTGGCACAAAATTTCCCAATAAGAATGACCAAGATGGCAATCACCATGCTAATATAGTTAATTTTCTATACACCGACAGTGCAAAAAGAATGCACAAACAGCTCTTTGATCACGAAAGTATCCCAGGAACTCGGGTTGTACTATCTAAGTTTGTAACTGTATCGTATTTATACCGACAGTGCATAGAAAACAATGTTCACTAAGATATCGTGTTTCATGTTTCCTCAACTCCTCCAGCTGCTTTGAGTATTATTATAGTATTCAGAACTGTAGTCTTGACTACCAAACGCCATCCCCTGGAACAATCTAATTTGGGCAGACTGTTCTCTTGAGTCAAAAATTTCGCTCTGTCCTGGTTTCATGCCATTTGAAAGATCTGTCGTGAACTCAACAATCGAGTCTAGAGCTCTTACCACCTGCACCAACCGTATCAATTTTATAGTCACTTTGAGCAAAGTTACTAGACATCCCATGAAACAATAGTGCAATTATTACCTGACTCATTCGTGGTCGCTTTGGGGCTAAATGGCGTATGCAAGCTGCAGCTGCTTCGATCATCCGAAACATTTCTACCTGCACATAGTTCTTTCCCAATCTTGGATCTACCAATTCATCAAAATCCTCATTTTCAAGTGCCTTGTTAAGCAAAGGTCTAGCCTGAAAGTACATAATGAAGAAACATGGATTTAATAAATATATAGAAATCAATACTAGTTCCTTCACATAACTTGAGTAGTTAAGTGTTTAACATCAGACTCAATAAACCTACCCATTCGACCAGGCTTTCATCGCCCAATGGTTGAGATCCGTCAACAGGTTTACGTCCGGTGATAAGCTCTAAGACCACTACCCCGAATGAGAAAACATCAGATTTTTCAGTCAACTTTCCACTTGAAGCATACTCTGGAGCCATATAACTGACCAAATCACAACAATTGTTTCATCAGATGTATACAATGATTAAACAAAGGTACTAATTCCACAGGTCGGTAAACAAGATGAGCCACCTATTGTAAATTATAGTCTACAAACTTGCTAATCTTAATGTCACTGAGCTCATACAAACCTATTCAGCCAAGCCAAGGCTCAATCCTATACAAGCCCTTAAAAACTGATAATAGAGGAGCTGCACCAGGTTCATACAAATGCAAGCCCATGAGAGCGTCACCAGGGCTTGTGCTAACAAGTACTCATCAGAACCAAGCCTATAGAAGCCAACCAAGTCTCCAGCTTTAGGCAGCCCAAGCCTAAAGCTTTCGAGCTTGGTGAGCCAAAAGCCAAACCCAAGCCTTAATTTTTCAAAAGATGGCCAAGCTCAGGCTAAGTTCAACTCATATACACCAAATTTTGGTTTTCATGATTAAAAGAACTTCGTAATATTATCGAAAAGATTAATAATTCTATTGTAGTATAATCTAGTTCTTTATAAAGAAAAAAAGAAGATATTAGTTCAACAGATAGAGGGCCTAAATAACTGGAAAATGGCTATTTACCCAAAGGTTCCCATGACACGAGTTGTGACATGTGTATTTGTATCCATTGCTAACTTTGCAAGCCCGAAATCTGCCACCTGCCAATTAAACAATTTACATTTCAAAAGAAGTTATTAACTTTTCTGACAAACCCACTTGGTTTTATGAAGATCATTTTTGAAGAAAAGCACCCAACAATTTGTGGATCGGGTCATTTCCACACAAATTGCAGAAATTAAAATGTAAATATAATCATTGTACTTGGCAAGTTTTTTTCAAGAAGGCACATTCTAGTAGGGAAAAGTGTTCTTTTTTTTCAACTTGTTCCAACTTGAAAGTGTACGATACCTGAGCATCAAAGTTTTCATCCAGTAAAATGTTAGATGACTTAATGTCTCTGTGAATGATCCGTGGATGACCTGAAACACAACAAGAATGTCAAAAGTTATGAGCTGGAAAAAGAAAAGAAACAATAAATATTAAGAATGGAAACTTACAATCTTCATGCAAGTAAGCTAAACCACGAGCTGCACCAGCAGCAACTTTAATTCGGGTCGGCCAGTCCATAACCGGCCTGCCTTCGCCTACAAAGTGGAACAAAATCATATCAAAGGATAAAAACAAGGAGCTTATAAGCAAGTTTAACAGAAACTCATTCTAAATGAACTACAAAATGAAACATTTACCGTGAAGATGGTAATGAAGGGTGTCATTTGAGACAAACTGATAAACAAGTAATCGTTGATGATCGGAGATGCAATAACCAACAAGAGAAACTAAATGACGATGGTGAACTCGACTAATAATCTCAACTTCGGCTCTGAATTCTCGCTCTCCTTGTCCACCACCAATTTTCAGCTGTTTAACTGCAACTTCTCTCCCATCTTCTAACATCCCCTTGTAAACACACCCAAACCCACCTTCACCTAAAAGATTACTTCCTGAAAATCCATTTGTGGCATCACTTAATTCTTCATAGGTGAACCATGCCCTCGAGTTTCCTACACCACCATGCTCCGGTGAGTAAATGGAGTTACTTAATGACGGGCTACCTGCTAATGGGTGGGCCGATTGTTGGGACCTCAAAAACTGTGAGTCTGTAAAACACATCAAAACTTAATGCGATATATCTATATCATAAAGAAGCCAACTACCTGTAATAAAGGCACACGAAATATAAAATGTAGTTGTAAAACAATAATGAGGTGATTTGATATATCACCTGACTTTTGGGAGGAAGCAGATGGTGAGGGCATAATATAAACATTAGAACGTCCATTTCGTCTTCTTTGTCTTCGTTTGAACCACACAGCCAGCACCAAGAGGCTGAGTGTAAAAAACCCGACAACAAGGCCAATTGCCATTACGGCACCATTATTTGATCCACCAGATGCACCATTTTCTCTACCGGTTGTGCTGGTGTCTGTTGCTTGTGCAGTTGGTTTCTCAGTGGGTACAGATGGCAACTGTAAATCAGGTGGAGTTCCGGGAGTGGATGAATTGGTTGAAGTTGATAAAGGAGGAGGTGATGATGTTGAAGTTGGAGGGGTGATGGTGGTGTTTGAGGGGGGAGCGGGTGCAGGGGGTGTTACTTGTGGTGGGGATTTTTCCGGGGGGTTTGCTTGTGGTGGAGGTGGAGAGGAAGACACTGGTGGTGACGGAACGTTTTTAGGAGGTGGTGGGGAAGGAGAAATGGATGCAGGAGGAGGCGGAGAAGGGTCAGGTACGGTTGGAGACGGTGGAGAAGCATTTGGGTCAGGTGGAGGGGGAGAACCAACTGATGGTGGTGGCGGTGGAGACAAAACTGGAGGTGGTGAGTTTGCAGCCGGAGGAGAAGCGGTGGCAGGGGGTAATGGTGGAGTAGTAGACGTGGGTGAGGCTGGTGGTGGTGCTGCAGGTTCAGACGGAGGAGGGGAATCAGGTACTACTACTGGTGGTGGTGGAGAGCTATCTGGTGGTGGTGGTGGTGGTGAGGCATCTGGTGGTGGTGGTGACACAGTATCTGGAGGTGGTGACACAGTACCCGGCAATGGAGGCAACTGTATAGGTGGAGAAACCGGAGGAATCGAGGAGGGTAAAGAACTTGGGGAAGGTGATGTTGAAGCCATCTAAAAAGATACCAACTTGTCTAATCAACAAAATTCTTAATTCAAATCTAAATTCCGGTCATTAATATCACAATGTAGCATAAAACACAAATACTAAAATCTCAAGAACCCTATAAAACTTCACTTAGTACCAAAATCTACCAATACATATATCTACACAAATCCCTAGACCCTAATGTAATCAAAACCCCAAATCTCAAAATTCAAGACTATTTAGTAATCAGTAACTTAAATTTCCATACCCCGTCTTTGACAGGATTCGATATTGTTGCTATTGTACTTAAATTCCCAATATTTCAAAGCACAACCAGTAAAAAAAGTCAAGATCTTGGTAAAACCACCAAATCTATAAAAATGTAATATAACCCCAGATCTCAAACTTCAAGATACTGGCATAAACATCAATAAAGATCCAAACTTGATTACCAAGTATCATAAACCACCAAAATCAAGATTTCAAATGCAAATGCAAATGCAGCACAAATTTCCCTAAAAAGATTTAAACCAAAAAGCAAGAAAACATAAAAGAAAGATGTTAACTTTATGTTATCATTTACACAATCTTGATAATCAATCAACAGACAGTCACAATAGTGGAATATTGATGAATTATTATTAAAGTGGGGTTTATTTTGTGAGAAAATGGTAGGGGCTAAATTAATGCAAAAGAGGTAACGTGGGGGCGACTTTGAATGGGTCTTGTTGTTAATGGAGATCGTAGAAGGGAAGTCAAACCAACATCATGAAAGGCATGTTACAACTTTCATTTCATATACTGTAATAAGAGGTTTTGTGGTCTGTCATGTGGTTGTTATGTGACAGAATCAAGACAAAAACAAGGATAATGCCTTTCATTTTCATAGTTTTATTAGTGCTAGTTTGGACAAAATAAATGGAATGTAATACTTTTTTCAATCTTTAATTTGTATAATAGTTTCATTTGAGATTGAGACATCTAGGTTTTACCTATGACGTAGAGGTTCTAATCTTGTTAGGTACAAATTCATATTTTATTAATTCCCGGTTGGTTGGGGGCCTAGTGGGGTATTTCATTTGGCATCGTTGCTCGAATTGTGGTAGCGGGATCCGATTTAGACAACCAACTATCCTCTGTCGAGTTAAAACATCATCATTTGACGGTGGGAAAGTTTGTTTCTATTCGAAGGTCACCTGTCAAAAAAAAATGATAAAACAATTTTTTTTAATTCAGATTATTTAAAAAAGTTAATTTTTTAAAAATCATTTACACAACATCTTTTATAAAAAGATTCCAGATAATAACCATTAAACTACCTTGAAGGTGCTGACAGTTTCATAGTTAGAGGGTTGGCAACCCATGTTTTGCCTATTTTATCACTATTCACTCCCGACCAATTCCCTTATGCCACCTCATCTACCCCTCACTCATACCTTATTCTACTATTTTGTTGGCAACCACCCATCACTCACTATAATTTTCATTTTATTTAAAAACTAAAATTACATTAAAAACTAAAAATAAAAATAGTTGTTGCTAAACCAACGGTCACTAAAGCCGCTTTCACCTTTCGCGTGGTATAACCACGCATTCGAACCCCTTACCGCACTCACAAAGCTCAACGGCGGTGTTCCAAAGTGGCACCGCAGTGACCACGCGTTCAACTTCCACCCGATGCCAATGGCCTTATATGGCTACATTGCTCATCTTTCCAACTAGATCGATATCTCGCCTGATAGGCGGGGTTGCGGAATTAAGTTTTTATTAACGACGTAAATAGTAAAGATGAAGAAAATGTTTTGTTTTACAAAATGAAAAGAGATGAAATAATGTGAATCATTGTTTAAACACATTACTATTTTACAAAAACAATTTAAAAGAATAATTCACGTTAAGTAGCCTAGACTAATGGGATAATGAAAATGATATCCAAATGTAAATTAACTCCGTAGCTTTTCTATTCCAAACCTATATATATGTCAGGTAATTACATCACATTCATCATAGTACAAAGTATAAACCAAACTGAAGACTAAAACTATCCAAATGTATACTCAACAAAATCAATTGTATATCTTGCAGTTCCGTTTTCCATTGCCTACATGATCTTGAACTTGACCTGCATGACTTCAATTTTTCCATAATAAAGCATCATATAGTGTATGTTTATAAAACCTGTCGAGTTCATGGATGAAATCGTAAAAGAGTATTAGTTGTTGCATTTATAAGGGCATACTACAGGATTTGGTAATCAAGAAACTAATCATTATCAATAAAGTAGTTAGACTGTGTACTGATCTGTACATCTATAGCCCAAAATCCTCATCAGCAGCATTGATTTACTTGGTAAACATACAAAAACTTGGTCAAGAAATGACAATAGATAAATAAAGCAAGAAAAAAGTGTGATATGATAGTTAAAGTCTGTGATCTCTCACTCATGGGTGCCTCAAGTGCTTTAGGGGCCTAAAGCGAACTTTCAAAGAAGGGGGCCTTATCGATTATAAATTTTGCATATGAGCAATAGACTATAGTAGTGCCTGCACATGCTTTTGGTTTATTTGTTTACAACTCGCCTAATAGACTTAGGCTCTTTTTTTTATATAGAAATGTGCTTCCATATACACTTAAGTCCACATCAATGAGGCCTTAAAAACTTGGGAGTCTAAAGCTCAGCTTTAAAGACACCCATGTCTCAATGGATCAGTCGTATGAAGCAATATATGTAACAAAACTAACTAACCCATTGAATCCAGAGATATGAATGACAGATAAATTGGCTGTTGCAGTTAAAGCAACCCTCCACTTGTTCACTCTATGCAATTCTTCAGTAAGTTGTACCTCATAAAGTTTTTAGCTGCTGTTGCAAAGCTTCTTTTCTCTCTACACACATCAAATGGTTAACAATATTGCAGACGGTAATGTTTAGGGAAGCAAAGCTAAAAACTTTGTTCTGATGTTCAAATTAGTCGAGCACCTGCCAGTTCGTCAGGATTAAATAAGTTACCGTGCTTAAACTTGAGCATATCGAAATACCTCAGGAATTTTCCATACACATACACAAAGATCTTGGCAACTCAATTACCGGCCATTATAGCAGCCCAGAAAATTCATAAAATGGTAAGCATAGAATGTGCACTGATATTATCGCAGTCAATAGGATCCCACATTCTCTGGATACTCGCACGTGTTCCCCTATAGATATAAACCATTTAGAGAAGCTAACTTGTTGGAAAAGATCAAGAGATTCAAAGGCGTAACAATGCAGACACTTTATATGACTCCACCCAGCTATTCTAAACATCCCCATGAAACCGACTGTCATTTGGTGTTGTAATAAGTTCCTTCTTGCTTACCTCATTTCTGCCAATTAGAGATATCGTTTTCTTAGATATACACTAACTACTGAAAGCAAAAAGATGAATAATAAACTACACTTTTTTTTTCCAATGTATTGAAACAATCCAAAATAACCCCATTATAGACATTTTGAGAGTAAAGGTTTTATTAACAGAATTAAGTTGAGACATGCATTTCATTATTCTCTCAAATATGAAGGCAAAAAACATGCACCATTTCCTAAGCTCAATTGGAAGTCTTGAGATTCTTTGACTTATGAGGTTCTCTGGTTTTCTAGTTGAAATGAATTTAGATGTCCATGAACTGTCTACATGTTGACTTTCAGGGTCAAATATTTGCAAAGTAAAATGGAAGGTGTTCCAAAATTTAGCATTTCAATAGGTTATTATTTTTTCTTCTAAAAGAAGTAAATGGTTTGTATCATCTTCAAATTTGAAGAAGAAAAATAAGTTTGAACTCCAAAGTCAAACTAAGCGTAGTAAAGTATTCACATACCATAAGAAATCCTCCGTCGAAAAGTCCAAAACCTGCCAAAGCAATCACATGAACCATACCAACATGGCTAAAGAATCTAAAATTTAACAAAAGCTTATAAGAGTTTGGTTACATAAATAATATAGCCATATTGGAAACATTTTTGCTTTATGAAATTGGATTACTCACCTTGAGCATATAGCCCATAGCTAACTATATCCCAAGATAATCTGCAGTCTCGATGCTACTATAAGTGCACCTTGTATAGCTCGCATACCGATCTGTCTCAACAAAGCCAATTTCTCCATCCGCTCAACAACAACCAAATTACTAACTATCACCAAACTCAATTTTGCACACACCAAATAAACAGTCTTTCTATAGGATAAATACAATGG
>JAOXNX010000031.1:15708417-15731087 GCA_028566075.1 Solidago caesia
ATGTCTACAAATGTAATTATAAACTTCAAATGAAAATAGATATGTCAGTATGAAACAATGGTTCTGCATATTGCAAGCAAACTTAATAATGGTCATTCTGAAGAAGGTAATAACCAAATCGTGATGTATATGTCATCTAACTCGGAAATAGCTGAAAGTGTAACCGAAACAACCTCTTTGCAAACAACAGCAAAATATTTCATATAAATGATACAGAAACATCTAGCAATAGTATCAAAGCCTCAGTGACAATAATGACCGAACCAACAATGTTTACCACTTCCATCTTCACAATCATCCCTACTAAAGATCCACCATAACAAATTAGTAAGTGTATTCCCATCATCATGTGCAGTCAAAGTCCTAATCTTCTCAAGAGCAATCTCATTCTCATAAATACCTTCCAATGCGTACACAAACCCTTTCCACCCTTCACCAACACCCTCCCTTCCCAAAGCAGGCAAAGTCCAATTCACAAGTTGCCTCACATACTCTACATCAGAAAACAACACCTCTGTAATCGGCAACAATGGTAGCACATTTATCCCTAACCTACATTCTTTCCACTCAGCTGGAGCAAACCATAACCCACTGTCTCTTTTATTAGCCCAAAGAACACCCATCACTCTATTCTCGCGTGTGAAATCTGCAGCATAAAGTGTGTCATCTTCTTTAACATGCCACCATGTTTGAGAAGCATGAATCTCCATAGAAGTAAGTAAAGACCCAACTGCAACTAAATGTGTATCTCCATACGCTAATCCCATTAAAGCAACAGAATAATACGCATTCACAGCTTCACTTGTGCTTTCTTGATTCCTTCCGTCTGCAAATTCAGTCAATCCTGAAGCCCATGAGTGTAACTTCCATAAGTCAAAGCATCTCAAACGAGGATACTTTGAGTTTGAATGTCCGCCTCTACTCAATGTCATGAAATCTGCCATTAAAGAATATGCTTGTGGTCTATACTTTCTTCCCCAAAAAGGATCTATCTTGGCAAGAACAGCAATTCCATAAAGAAAGTAACCGATATGAAAATGATGATCATTATAAACACCAAAACCAAAATCTCCACCTGAATCAGTAGACCCTTGTTTGGTTATAATCCCACCCCATGATTTATCATACAGAAAGCCGTTACTACCAAAAGTTCCATCTAACCATGGTTCAATTGTATCCTTCAAATACCTTTTAATTTTTGGGATCACATCAAGATAACCAATTTCTTCGGCTATCAAAGCTAACCGAGCTGCCCTTGCTACCAATTTCCCAAAAAAGTACGATGATGTGGTTTCTATAGCATTTGAATCCAAACCATTGACATCTTGCACAAGTGCATCAATGATTTGAGGGTATGCCTCTTGTCTAATTCCTTTAATCGAATGCCACGTTATAGAAATCGGGTCGGTTTTCAAGACCCATGAATCACCAACAACACCCACAAGCTCACCATCTATACTATTGTATTTAAAATCATCAAGAACTTTAACATCACAATCATCATCAAGAAGACGAATATGAAGAGGGTTTGCTAACATTAACAAATCCCCCCAACCTTTCTTCTCCCATTTATATTCAACACAAAATGGTTCAGTAAACACAGCATGACCCGAAACTGGATAACAAGTACTAAACCTATCTAGAACCGATTCGAATCTAGAATCCGAATTCGTCAATATAGCAATCCTAATAATCCCACAAAACTCATCAGATATAATCTTGGAAACATCATGGGTCAAATTGATAGGTGAAGACGAATACAAAATCCAAGTTTGCCCATTATTAAGATTAATCTTGAATTTAGTTTTGGCTAAATTAGGAACAAAATCAAGAATTGCATGAATAGTTGAAATGGAAAGCTTCAAACTTTGCAATACCTGGCATGTTATAAAAGGGCTGCCTCTAACAAGAAAGAATCTTAAGCTGGGTTTAAGGTCTAAAGTGACACTAAGATCATTAAAGGAAGATATAACATGGGTTTCGTTCGGATTCGGGTTATTTGACCCGGATATGGTGATATCCGGGGAAAAGTTTTGGTATGTGAAAGAAGAGTTGGAAAAGAGAGACGGGTAAGAAACAGAAAGTGATGAAAGAGATGATTTGATGAGATATGGGTGTATGTATTCTGGTTGATCGCCATTTTTGAGAACAAAGTTTTGGAAAAAAGAGTTAGTGGGGAGAGGGGATGAAAGGAGATTGGGTGAGAAGAAAGATGATGGGTCGGGTAGGACGGTGGAGTGGGTCTCCGGGAAGGTGAAAGTGTGGAATGTGTGGCGGTTCATGGTGGTGAGCTGGTGATGGATGGTGGTTGAGGTGGGATATACTGTAAATGGTTGTTAAGTCGTGAGGTTTTTATAAGTTTCTTTTTCAAGGAATTGATGATGATGGGTTTTTCTGTGAACTTTCTTCTTCAAACAGTGTATTTGATGGTGCTAAGTTTCTTATTAAGAAGATTGTAAATGAATGAAAAATATATAATGAAATTTATTCTATATTTTTGTTTTATTCATGTTTCTTTGACGTGTTATTATGGATTCATGTTTCTTTGACGTGTTATTATGGCTTGAAGTTTGAAAAATGTATATTGCTTCGCATACGAAAATATGAGATCACCAATGAGTCATGACTCATGACAAGGGGCAAGTTCAACCATACCACTAAATATCTTTTTTCATATTGTAATATGCAACTAGTCAACTAGTTTTATATGCTCATATATATAATGGTTATGGTTAAAATAAAACAAATATTAAAGTAAAATAAATAAAATAATTTTTTTCTCTTAACTGAAAATCATTGTTCCATCATGAAAATCTTCGTGCATCAGTATATATATTTGTGCTTGATGAATCTTCGTGAATTAATTTTATCATGATCTAATGGTCAATATCTTATCTTACTTGTTTTACTTTAATACTTGTTTTATAATAACCGACCCTTATATATAATTACAAAGTTTTATATTTATGTATTGCAAAAGTTACTTTACAAAGTTTTTAACCATTTTATTTACAAAAAGTAATATGAATAATGATATAAATCTTGACTTCGACCAATCACATATTCACATTTTGGCTTGTGGCAATCAAGACAATGACCAACACGATCGTGCCTACCATGGTATGATCCCACAAAACTTCGGTGTTTGATTTATAGGTATGAGATTCCGGTATGATTTTCATTCTTATTGGATATGTTTGTTTAATAAAATTAGATTTGAAAAATATAAAATTAAACCCACCAAATTGTGCATTTTTAAAACTCATCAAAAAGGATGGATTTAGATATCAATTTTCATTCTCATACAAATCTCATGCCAATAGCGATTCTCGGCGATTCTTATTTTCAAACCAAACACCCCTTAAACTTTCCCATCTGAACCGAGAATACGGGTAATGCGGCAAAAAAAATTGTTGACATGTAGTCTATTATGATCGGTTAAGATGATAAAAGTTAAGTTTTAATAGTTAAGTTATGGTTATAGTTACATAAACAAAAAAAGTAGTCACCTCAAATTATCAAATGACATTCGTAAATGTTTATTTGTAATTTTATGATTAATATAAATTATTATATTAAACGAGAAAAATATCAATGACTTTCAAAGTTATAGTAGCATTCTTGGTTTATAATAGGTAATATATTAGGTGAATAAGTTGATATAGATTTTTACCAACTTTTAACGGGTTAAAACTTTTGGTGTTATATGCATCATATTTTTAGATCAATAGTAATTTATATCCATATCCATACCATATAAATAAAGAAATATCATTTTGAATTTGTGACGTTTAAATCAATTTGAATTTCTTGGAAAGTATTGACTTTTTCGCACATCATTAATTTCCACTTTAAGATCGAGTGTTGTATTTACTAATTGGAAAGATGCTTTCAAGTAATTTTACGTATTAAATAATTTTATCTATCAAGTTGATATTGTCATGTAATAAAAAAGATATCTTTCATACTGCAACATTACGTAATCTTAGGTACTGCACCTCTCATACATGGGGGATTCAATATATACATTTAATAAACTTTGAGGTAAAATATAAACTTTTTTCTTAACAAATTTATATTACGGATCATTTGCCCATAATAAAAACTACTACTAATAATACAAAATTCCGAATTTACGGTATAAATCTAACATGTTTTTACACTTAAAAAAAATCACAACTTGATAAATCTATTTGTTTATTAACTTAGAACGATCCCCATCCTTGCTATAAAACAGGCCATTGACTATTTTATGGTCTTACTCGTTTTGGTATTGCATATATATACAACATGCTTCTTCATGCTAATTCCTTCATATGCTAATGCTAATTCCTTCTTTATCAAATGTTGATATTATGGTCTTATTTGTTGCTTCTTTTCACATTTGGCTACAACTCCCCTATCCACTCTCTAGCTCAGCCCACCCCCACCATCACCACCGGCAGCCCATTCACGTTTCCGGTGACCCGGTCCACTGTCTTACCAGACCCGTCATCTTTCTTCTCTCCCAACCTCCTTTCATCCCCTCTCCCCACTAACTCATTTTTCCAAAACTTTGTTCTCAACAATGGCAGTCAAATAGAATACATACACCCATATCTCATTCAATCATCTCTTTCATCACTTTCTGTTTCTTACCCATTTCTCTTCTCCAATACTTCTTTCACATCCCAAATCTTTAGCCCGGATTTCACCATATCCGGGTTAAATAACCCGAATCCGAACCAAACCCATGTCATATCTTCCTTCAATGACCTCAGTGTCACTTTAGACATTAAACCCAGTTTAAGATTCTTTCTTGTTAGAAGCAGCCCATACTTAACATGCCAGGTATTACAAAATTTGAAACTTTCCATTTCAACTATTCATAAAGTTGTTAACTTTGTTCCTAATCCATCCAAAACTAAATTTAAGATTAATCTTAATAATGGTCAAACATGGATTTTGTATTCATCTTCACCTATAACTTTGTCCCATGATGTTTCCAAGATTGTTTCGAAAGAATTTAGTGGTGTAATAAGACTTGCTGTATTGCCTAACTCGAATTCTAAATACGAATCGGTTCTTGATAATTTTAGCACCCGTTATCCGGTTTCGGGTCGTGCTGTGTTTAGTAAACCATCTTCTGTTGAATACAAATGGGAAAAGAAAGGTAGTGGTGGTTTGTTAATGTTAGCGAACCCTTTTCATATTCGTCTTCTGGACGATGATAGTGATATTAAAGTTCTTGATGATTTTAAGTACCATAGTATTGATGGTGAGCTTGTTGGTGTTGTTGGTGATTCATGGGTCTTGAAAACCGACCTGGTTTCTATAACTTGGCATTCGATAAAAGGGGTTAAACAAGAGTCATACCCTGAAATCATTAATGCACTTGTGCAAGATGTGAAGGAATTGGATTCAAGTAATATATCCACTACATCATCATACTTTTTTGGGAAATTAGTAGCAAGGGCAGCTAGGTTAGCATTGATAGCTGAGGAGATCGGTTATCTTGATGTGATGCCGAAAATAAAAAAGTATTTGAAAGGTACTATCGAGCCGTGGTTAAATGGTACATTTGATGGTAACGCGTTTTTGTATGATAAATCATGGCGTGGTCTTATAACCAGACAAGGGTCTAATGATACTACCGGAGATTTTGGTTTTGGGATTTACAATGATCACCATTTTCATATAGGTCACTATCTTTATGGAATTGCTGTCCTTGCTAAGATAGATCCTATATGGGGAAGAAAGTATAGACCTCAAGCATACTCTTTGATGTTAGATTTCATGACACTGGATAGAGGTCCAAATTTGAAATATACGCGTTTGAGATGTTTTGATCCGTGGAAGCTACACTCATGGGCTGCAGGATTGACAGAATTTGAAAATGGAAGGAATCAAGAAAGTACAAGTGAAGCTGTAAACGCGTATTACTCTGCTGCTTTAATGGGGTTAGCTTATGGAGATAAACGTTTAGTTGCCCTTGCAACGTTGCTTACAACGTTGGAAATTCATGCTGCACAAACATGGTGGCATGTTAAAGAAGACAGTAAACTCTATGGCGCAGATTTCACACGTGAGAATAGAATCGTGGGAATTCTTTGGGCTAACAAAAGAGATAGTGTGTTATGGTTCGCCCCAGCTGATCAGAGAGAGTTTAGGCTCGGAATTCAGCTACTCCCAATTTCACCGATCTCAGAAGTCTTATTTACGGATGTGGAGTATGTAAAACAGCTTGTGAATTGGACTTTGCCTTCTTTGAAAAGAGAGGGTGTTGGTGAAGGATGGAAAGGATTTGTGTATGCATTGGAAGGTATTTATGAGAACAAGATTGCTCTCAAGAAAATCAGAAAGTTGACTGGACATGATGATGGGAATTCACTAAGTAATATGTTATGGTGGATCTTTAGTAGGGGATGATACACATTATTGGTTTAGGTCCTTTGTTGTCACTTACACTAGTTTTATATGAAACATTTGTGTTGATTTTGTTCTGCTGTCTGGATTGGTTAGTTTGAGGTTGTTATTGTTGAGGTTCATTGGGAATAAGCATGTTTGTAGGGCCATTGTTATTGTTTTTTGTTATTCTGTATCCTGCATTCCTGCCTCTGATTGGTGGGTCTGTGGTGTTTGTATTTATGTTTTATATATTGAGTAATATAAGTCGTTGCATATTGATAAGAAAGGAAAAAAAGTATTGACAAATTAAATAGGATGTGTAAAAGTAAATTTAGTAGTTACAGATCTCAACTAACATGTTTATTTATTCAATCTCAACATTATACTTTAGTAACCTTTACAATTACATTACAATGTAAACTAAACGGATAATCCATCCATTATCATTCTTACCGAACGGCCTATACAAGAGAAATTAAATTATGTAACATTATAGCCAAAAACTGTTTGGTTTTGAAAAAAAATAAAAATAGGATGGTGACGTACGAGCCTCCTCAACGGCGAAGGGGCTTAATCAATGGCGGTTCATGGTGGTGGTGGTACGTTGTTGGGAGTGTCCCAATGGGACAGGTCAGTTGCATCCTAGCGTGAAGAAAAGGGAAATTATTTTCTAGAAAAGTAACATTATACTCGAAGTCAAAGAGTGCATGCACCGTAGTGCCGTGAGGCTCAATGCATATCCTTTAATCAAATAACAAGCTTGTATACATGTTATTATATAGTATGCAATGTAATGTAATTTAAAATCATCCACTAACTCGAATACAGTGTAGTGTATGCAAATTTAATTCATTATATTATATATATATATATCTCGTGTCAAAATATAATGTGCAATGATTCCTTGCCTTAATGATAATGAATTTTATTTTATTTTTATTTAAAAAAACAAATAAATAAATCTTATAAATTTCACACTTAGTATTTAAATTAAAAACTTAAAATCACATCAGATAGATCGATACGTCATCATATATACTATGCTTACATACCGCTAGCTTTTGCCAAAAGATATTCTCTGCTGTTCTAAAACTAAACATAAGTGTTTAATTAGCTAAATAGAACGTAAGACGTACGGGATGTACTTGGTCAAAATAGAAGAAGTTGAATATAAATTAGTCGCATACGATTTTTCAAGGAAGTTGAATATAAGTTTGGGTACATACGATATGGCATGACAATGCTATAAATCTGATTAAGTTCATAGCATTCCATTGTATATTGTAAATTGTTTAATATGTTAATGTTAATTAATTTTAGAGATAAAGTAAATCCCTAATAATGATAGACTTAAGATAAGTTAGATAAAATTTTCAAGAATTGAAGTAAAATTAAAACTGATAACATCTTATTATAGCCAGGCTTAAAAGAAGAAATCCACTTGGATGAATTTGTTTCATGAGGCCCATGAAACTTTGACATACTCTACTAAAATACCCATTGAACTTTGACGTTGAGCCTTGCGAGCTCATTATATTATACTAGAGGGTACCCGCGCAATGCAGTGGTGGCGGTGTGGTGGTGGCCGCTACTGGTGGTGATAGCGATATTTTAGGAGATAAAAGATATATGGTGTAAAAGTGGTAAGAGGGGCAATATGGGTTTTCTCATATCCAAACTATCTAACTTTCAACAAAAAGTCTACAATTTTTATATAATAGTATAGATATAGAAGTATAGAAATATAGATGAATGATTTAGAAGTAAATCAACATAACGGTAGAGATGTGATAATGGAGTGACTAGTATATTTCATATTGTAGGTGCTTATTGAGAGACACCCGTTTGATTTAACTAAAAAGCACCGGTCAGCCTCTTGTTGACTCCGCCATTGCTCTTTGTTCGGATCGGATAGTCGTCTTCCTTTTATCATTTAACATTAAACTCCAACTTTAATATAAATGTTGATTATATCATTTTGCTTTCCATCGTCCTTAATTAATAGTGCAATCATCTTTGGTTTTCATTTCTTGTCTCTCATTTATTTCCTAATCTCACCATTGTAAAACCTCCACAGAGTGTTTGGGGCTTATGTTTCTTTTTAAGGCATTATATGTATTATTATTATATTAATATATGAAAAACTAGCAAGATACTAACAATTACAACGACCCTAAAGACACGACATGATAATTATATGCATATGCCTTTCTAGGGTAAATACTAAATAAGCAGTTTTCAAAAAAAGACGTGCATTTGAAAGTGCTTATAAACAATGACGAAACTTAAGAGGGGCAGGGGGTCCAGGCCCCTCCAAAAGTTTAAGATAGGTATGATATTTAACATAAAACTTGAGGACTAATATATAATACAATTTAAAATTTCCAATCTGACCCCTCCAATAAATGGGTATAACGCTTCGGGCCCCAATAATTGTGTTCGAGTTCTGCGAATGCTTGTAAAACATATGAAGATTTTATAAGGGGTTTCAAATAATCAACTCCAAACACATTACATGAGATTGTTGAACACTTGAACCCACTTGAGTTGTCAAATACCTTTAACTGTAACTGTGAAGACAAAGATATGATCATAGGAGGAATATTATGGGCCACTACATGATTGGACTTAATTCCTTTACATATTGATATATATATATATATATATATATGGGAAAAACGAAAATGCTGCTAGCTTTCTCCCTCACATACCATACCCACGTGATTGAATTAAAAAAAAAAAAAAAAAAATTTACAAGGGGAGAAGCATGCTGCTAGCAGCAGCTTCGTCATCCCCTATATATATATACACTCATCCATAGTTGTACATTTATAACTATCATGACCAGTAAATGATAATCATATGATTACTCTTGAAATCTTGTTCAAAAACATGGACCAGATACAAATTCTAAAAAAAATTACATCTTTGCATTCAGCTAGGCTATAGTTATAACTTAAATTTGTGATAAAAACAAATACTGCACATTTATCTCAGGTGAGACTAAACCTTACACCTATTAATGTGGTTATCTCGAGTTCTCGACAACCACATATGGAGATATGGCTTACTAAATTAACTCAATCGTTGTGTTTCAACGAATATCTACAATATCAATTTGAGGATAAAATTAGATGTATTCTTAATTACTTCGATATCTATCAAGGAAATTTGACAAGATACATGGGCTATTACATGATTCAGATTTCAGACGTAAACGTCTTAATAAAAACATGCCCTAAATTTTTATACATTATGTGCCAGTATAGTTGTATATTTATAATTATGTAATTACTCTGAAATCATTGCTTAAACATATATATATGGACTAGATACAACTTCTAAGAATACTATACTTACATCTTTCAATCAAACGCCCGAGTCTTTTGAAAAGCTTGTATGAAATTCATCAAAGGTTCAATTTAATGTTGTGATGTTCCTCTGAGGTGCCTTTTCAATAAAACCGTCTCCTTCCATCTTCAGCATTTCAAGCAAGAACTCGTTCCATGTGTCGACTGGTCCAGGCATGCACCAATGAACACAATCTGCAAAACTTTTATTGTCACTAGCTGGATGTCCATAATGGTTTGGATGTCCATCAGGCCTCATTATCATTGCATCACTAGTGTCTAGCAACCTAAGTTGTAACCCCCTTTTTTCTCCTTCTTTCTGTGCTGCTTTGAACTCATTTACTTGAGTTAAATACATCTGTAACTGGTACCCGTCCAACCTCATCTCTTGTGTCGTGTAAGGTCTCGTCCTTACACAATTCCCTCCATTATTATAACCTCCATTCTCAAAATGTTGTGGTGAATATGACCTTAGAAATGCCAGTCCTGTATAGTTTTGAAGATTTAGGAGGGTTGTAAATGTTGTTTGGAATGCCTTTTGGTAAGCATAGTAAACAGTGAGCTCTGTAATATTTGCTTGATTGCAGAAACGACAACCCACAACTTCACCCTTTTCATAGTACATAAATGGTCTATAAAACCATTGTCCAGCCGAAAATATGACAATGTCTAAGCTTTGTAGCTGAGATGTCCATGCATCATCTGCCTCATCTAAATAGAGGTTCATTAAGCTGTTACGACTGAAATTCCCTGGACTTGGATCACGAGTTTTCATCAATAAAGGAGACCAAATTGCTACCATTGTAAAATTGTACGTAGGAAACATCCATCGCCTGAATCTTGTATCGTTTGTATGTGAAACATCAATGGGATAAGCTTCCTGTTATCACGCTTATATCAGTATTAGTGGCTGATTTGGGTGTTTAACCAAGGTATATACAAAAAGGGTAAATGGGTGGGAACCTTCTGGTCCCATTTTATAAAATGTAATGTTTTAATTATTAGTGTAATGTTTTAATTTTATAGAAAATAATAATTTTATTTTAAAAAAGAGAAAATATAATAAAATATTTGAGGATGTGGTGAAGAATAGAGATTAGTACGAGAGGGTGTTCTTGGTTGTGTTTTAGGAAAGAGAAAAACTGATGTGGTTGGAAGAATATGGGTGTATTACTCCGAAAGGCCTAAGAAGTGTAGGAAGGATGATGTACCTACTACTTTTTACCCTTTGATACATTTTAGTATTTACTATCTGATACACCTAATACACTTATAGCAAAAAAAATGTTTAGATCGGTGAAGAAAATCTAATCCCGTGGTCCTTTGGTTCAAATTGGCCTTCTCCAACGGCCAGCCCCAGACAATAATCACATATATTGGGGGTACCACCTATGGAGTTGAGAACGAATTCAAAACTTATTTCTAACAATATCCTTTATAGTAGCCCTACAAAGCATTTACGGTGAAAGAATGATTATCACTTGATTCAAAGACTATGGTGATACACATAATACACTAAATTTAGATGTATCAAAAAATAAATTGGAGGTGAATCTAAACATAAAAAATACGTACATCATCATTCTTACACTTGCTACGTTAAGAACCTTCCTATCCGAACCAGTAAAACATTAGGAATAGTATTAGTGTTGACTTTTAAAAGTCTTCACTAGAAAGTTATTACTTTAACCCCATTTATTTCCTTTTTACAATATTTGATATGCATGACTTCATACTGTTTTCTTATCTTTTAAATGGCATCTTAACTTTTTAAGCACATTAATTATATTCTAACCTATTTTTATTTCATCTGTTATACCTTTCTATTTGTTTTTTTCTTGAAACAAGAAACGTTACACTTACACTCTACTGTACTTTAACAACGACTTCACCTTTTTCTTAACGTCTTTTTCTCTTTGAATAAAAACTTTATCTTCTGTTTTTTTCCTCTCATACTTATTACATTGAAGCATCCAACTTTAAATATAACTTTATAATTTATAAATTATATATATATATTAAAGTTTGTACACTACCTCTGCCCCCATCTATTATTTTGGCCTAACTAACTAAAGACCCTTTCAAACATTAAAACGGATACTTGATCTTTCCAGCTACGTAGATTATGAGACTTGTTTCACTTGATACAACTTTGGCTTTATTGTATCATTATCAATATATTGTTTATCAGGATAATAATAATTGACATTAACACTATTGATAATATGCCGTTGGTTGTCATTATCTTTACTATTTCGGTTGATAGGTCTCTCTCTTAATTATCTGTATTTGGCTCTTGTATTAACATTTGCTACAATCACCTCTCTAACATGTGGTAGGGCCCCACATACATCATAATTGGGCATTAGTACAAAACACAATAAAATGCTTTTTCATGCGATAAATAGTGCCTACATGTCTTCACAGCACGAGCTTATTAGGTGGCCACGACCACGTGGCCACCTAATAAGCTTTTGTGCTGTGTATGACATCCTTTTAACACTATTTGATGAGCGAGTTCGAATACTACTTTGTCTTTGATACGTACTTATCTATGTGGTGGTTCATTTGTACATATCTAAGTCTAGAAATGCTGGACCATCGAAGGGTATGGTCTTGATACAATATTCATATAGACAACATGCAAGATAACAAGAATAATACTTATCAATGTGTACCACCACTAGCTTTTGCTTTCAAAGTAAAATAATCCGCCCCACCATTGCAACTATAAAAAGTAAGCCCATTTGTCATTTTATGTATATGTATACGTGTATATGTATGTATTTATCTATAATAATAATAATAATAATTTCAAGTATTGTATTAAACCGCCAGTTTGGTATATATGATAGTAGTAAACTAGTTATTGATCAAATTGCATGCTGATCATATCATGCTACTATGAATTGGAGTCATATTATTATGAAAACTTACATTAGCTAACATGCAAACCAAAGATTGCATTTGGTTTCTTCCAACCGAGTCTCCAATAAAGGCCAAACTTTTCCCTCTAACAATCTCCAAGAACTCAACCGCGTCGAATTCAGGTAAATCACATTTATCAGGCTGCCATCTCCACTTCATGAAATCGGTATCCGGCCTACCATATTTCATACAATTTTGTCTATCATCAATAATGCATTTTGTTTCATTTGTATAGTATATTTCCTTCTCATCATCAAGAACCCAAGTACCTTGAAACAAATTACACTTGTTATCATCGGTCGAGTTTCCGGACGATGTGTCCGGGCCAATCAACCCGAGGTTGGGAAAGTTTCCAATGTAAAGATGGATTGTGATTAAAAGGGCTAAGGTTATGCTTGGAAGGATGAAGTGTTTGGAAGTGATGAGTGGTTTGTGAAGGTTATTGCCATTGGTGGTAGGAAGTTCAATTGGATTGGCCTTCATTGGTTGAAATAGACCAATATTGAGTTTGAAGTGCTTTATATATACTCACTCAAAGTGTTGATTGTGACAAATATATATTAGCAAATGAGCAAATCATTACCCTTTAGTTTTAATAATTGAAACATAATATAAAACTTCAAGAGACCTCTTATATATATGAACTGGCTAGGAAATCATTAGCCTTTTAAGGACAAAGTTGGAAAATAAATTGTGTATTAATTCCATTTTAACCCACTCTAACATGATAAAAGTAGGTTATGTTGCTAATGGAGAAAGGGTAATGTGGTAATTATGCAAAAGAGTATTTTAAATGTGTATTGGACGACACAAGTCATATATAGCAGACAGGGGCGCATATGTAAGACCAACTTCTGTATGATTACTAACTACTAACCCTCACATGGTCAATATATATAGTTTATATCTCGACATATGTTCTTGCCAGAGTTAAATGGTTTGTTTTCATGTACGTGGCTACTGCTTCAAGGTATTGTATTCCGTGTTTCACTTTGTGTACATCGAGGTTGTACCTTTTGAGGATTAAATACGATATATTATCATCTTAATCGAATGGTTCATGGTTGTATCTTTAATCAGGGTCGGTTTAATTTTTTTAGTGGTTTTAAACGAGATCAATTTTGGGGTTTTTCTAAAAGTCTTTAACAAAAGCCTTCATCCTTTATCCGGGCTTGGGATCGACAAATATAAACTAAAACTGAAATAACGTATTTATTCCTAGCAATTATAAGGCGAATATCGAGATTTTCTATGCTTTCTTTCTCACCCAGGCATCAAACTCTTGTTCCTATTATGTTCTAACCCAAAACATAAACATAAGCCCAAAAGCTGGAAAACTTAAGGCCATTAACATTTGGAGGCCTTAAACGACCGTTTGATCCTTTAGTATTATTGAGTCGGCCTTGTCTTTAATATATATGAATAATATGTTATAACTTACAATTTCTTTAAAACTACAAGGTAACATGTTGTTAGGTGTCTTGATGTTACTTTTCTAAGAGAGGTCACAATGTCACATTCATCAATCCATAACTAGTCCATGTTAGCACCACCTCAGCGTCACATCAGAAAAATCACCTCCGACCACTAATCAATAACTAACCCTTACAACATCCCCAATACATAACTAACTCATTGCTAGTTTGGGGCCCGCCATTTAACCCCCAAAAAATCTTTTGTCTTTTCACTCGTTAACACAATAATGAATGGTTTCATAATGAGCCAATAATGAGTCAGTCATAATGGCCAAATAATATTGGCTCATAATCAGAACAATAACGAGCGGACAATGAATGGATAATAAAGGCATTGGAACCTTCTAAGTAACATCTTAGGTTGTTTGGAAAAAAGGTTTAGAAATGCTCACAAAGATATGTTAGATTGCATATATTTGTGTTAAAAACTTATTCTTTTCAAGTATAAGTATTTATCCAAATTCTTTGTACACTATAATTATTACCCGTATGCACCAAGTCAAAATTATAATTACCTAGATTAACATGTATACACTTGATTACAACCTTTTCATATACTATTTATAACAAATTTGATATTTACGGGCACTCGTGTTTGGATTATTTAAAAGATGATCTTACATTAACTGACTGACAGACAGACAGACAATATGGAGACTTAGATAAAATAGTAACGAAGGAATCTTTGGCTTTCAAAAGTGCATATGTTCGTTCGAGTACAATTTTATATTTGCATATGGTTTTTCTTTATGAGGTGAGGTAACTTGCTTTCCCATGTTCCCTTTGGCAAAATCAATTCCATACATTTTAGATAATTGCTTGTGGCCAAAAACTTCATCATGTTGGAAGATTTGAGCCACCTTCTAAAATATCTTGTGACTTACTCACTTAACTTTATTATTATACGTTTAATATATGTATATATATATATTATATATTATATTATATATTGTATATATATGAAAACTACACTATGATACATTGATACATCTTTAAAGAGGAATACGTACCGAATTGGGATATTCATAATGATTTTCATGATTTTAAAAAACCAATAACAATTTGAGTTGAGTAGCACGGTTTGGGTAATACATTGTCATTTATTTATGTTGATTACAAGTTTTATATATTTGATCAATAGTATAAAAAAATAATTCAATATTTTACTAAGTGTAGCCTTTTATGATTATTGTTAATATGTATAGAAATGAATAAAGTATTCTACCATAATATTTATTTTTTATCAAGCAAAATTTTTTTAATTAAATAGCAAATTAAATCTAAGCATATTTTAGACAAAGAAAGTATATTTTACTTCAAATTTTATCAAATACCAACATCAAAAAGAAGAGAAGCAAGATTATAATATTAGTTGCTTATCTTTTATGGTCTTACAAGGAAATGAGTTGCCAAATCTAAATGTATTTTAGTTTTTAATCATTTAAATCAACGAACATTAAAAAAACGTAACTTTTTATTAAATATAATAATTCATTCATTGTATCCTATCGATGCTAACAAAAAGTTTTATTCACTATGGCTGTCGGTGAGAATATGATATTTAACATGTAGTTTATTTAATCTCTATAGGTCGTATTACTAATAATTTTATATTATGTCATTTAAATATGTTTTGTTAGTTGGAGTCTTGGAGAAAATTCTTCAGCACAATTATATATGTACTCGCTCTGGCCCAAAAAATGTATTCATGATTTAGCTGTATTCCAACTTTATCTAAAAGTTTAAGATTATTTTAAGCTTTAGAAAAATGATAACTACAGCTGTCGTTAACGTATATAAAAAAGTTGTAATTTTTATATTAAAACTTCAACTCTAAATTTTATGATAAAAATACAACTATTTTATGTATGTTAATGACGGGCTATCATTTGTAAAATCCTTATTATTATTATTATTATTATTGAAACAACAATGACCGATAATGATAATACAATTACGCATTAAAGGGTACCATAAATCAATATACACGTGTCTCTTAACAAATGAGTGGTATATGGAATAGGATATGACTAGTATGTTTTTACAATTTTTTTAATAAAATTGAGTGAAGTTAAGATTGAGTATTGTGTTAGAGCAATGCTAGATCTACAAACAAATTGTTACAAACACATGTGGCATGTGTTGTGAACCAATCAACCAAGAGAGAGGGGGAAAAAAAAAAAGAGAAAAAATGACTTGATTTGATTGGTGGAAGATTTATTTGTAAACTTTTGTTTGTAAATTGTTTGTCAACCTAGCATTATACATTCCGAGCAACAGTAGTTTAAATTTTAATAAGTTTATCCTACATAATCAATTATGATATTCAAGAAATAAGAATAAATTTGTGAAACAAATTTGTTGCGTGAGAATTAGTTATTGTATGTAAAATCACATTCAATAATCTAAGGTATTCAAGGATATAAATCTCATATTTTGATTTATTAATAATAAAATACTAATTATAATAAGATAATATTACTAAATCATGTTATCTATAAATAATTCATTAGTTTTTTTGTTTTTCAATAGGAAAGAAAAAATGAAAATCCAAATTTAAAACATGTCTATCAAAGTGATAATTTAATATATTACTCGTAAATATATTTTAGTTGGTAGAGTAAATTTTATATTGGAACTATTTTAGATGATTAACTAAATATCTAACTGTATAAAATTTGAGATTAACACTATTTTTTTTTTTCTGAACATAGAGAGCCGGAAGGAAAACCATGGTGGAAATTAAATACATGTGGTCACTTCTAAATATGTCATCTAGAGGGGAAAACTATGTCCATCATAGGTAAAAATTAAATACCTGTGTCCACCTAAATATGTCTAGGGAAGGATTCGAAATTGCCACCTCTTGTGAGGAAACGAGCCTCCTTGCCACTAGACCATTCGGTGATAGTTAACAGTAACACTTCTTTGTAAATATCATGTTCTTCGCTACACACGTCTGCCAGAATAAAGGTGTAAAACAAGTTCAAGGCGGAGCTGGATGAATTTTGGTAAAGCATGTGATTCAATAACTCAATAAGTTTTGATGAACATTTGAGCTTGGTTCCTTTCAAGATAGCAACTTGCCATGGCGTATGGAGCGAATTTAAATTTGAGATAAGCAATGCTACAACTAGAGGGACAAACAAATCAAGACGCCTTATATATGTCTTAGATTAGACAAAGTCGAGCTTTTGAAGCTTTGCAAGACACAAGCCAACCCTTAGCCTAAACCGCTTTTCAAGAGCCCATCTACTTGATGGGTTCAAAAGCATCCAACAGTGTTCAGGGGACTGATTTCAATCACAAGATCAAACAAAATTAGGCAGCTTTGAAATGACCATACTCTAAAACTGAAAGCGATTATGGCTTACAGATTAACATTATTAGATCCAAGAGAAATTGGAAGAAAATCAAATGAATCCAATGTGCACTGACCTGTCTATACCTAATAACAGTATTAAAAAGTTCTTAAAATTCAATGAATATACCGCATACGGAGATCCTTGCACTGGACACATACCCATGGATTTTGTGGAGGATCCAAGCAATAGGAATGAACACAACTGAGATCACAGCTATAACATCTTATTAGAAGTTCCTCGGGTTCACGACAGAAGCACTGGTAGCAAACTGGTCCTGATGGTGGCTGCAAAACACAAAAAATCACCCAAATTCAGTCATGCATGATCCAATATTTATCAGTAGTTGAATGAAACAAGGACAAAGGTTTACCATCATCTGATGTGTGGGGGCTTGGCCATAAGGAAGAACGTATACATCCATAGCTGCATGATTGTTGGGAATTGTTTGAGAGTATACTTTCTGATCAGAAGATTCAGCATCCTCCATCTTTCGTATGCTACAAAAACTGGCCTTGCACAAGGGACATGTAGAAACCATTTTTATTGAAGCCTGCAAGTAAAAATGCAGGGTGAATATAAAGATAGGTCGAAAAACCAAAGGCATGAAGACGTATTTTCGATAAAAAGAAACTTATATCAGTTCTTGTAATCTAAGAATCCGCCAAGTGTCACCGTGCTTGTCTTGCACAATATGCTTTTTGTGAGTTAAAAATTAATTTGCATATGTATGTAAAGCATAGTAAATAGAGAGAACTGAATGATACCATATGATCTGCCCAATTCTGTATGCATGAAAAACAAAAGCGATGTCCACATGGCAGAACTCCTCTAGTTGAGCTAAACTCTGTCCAGCATATAACACATGATAGGGGGACTTGTGTGGACAATGTGGGATTCTTTTCCCTTTCGTTTGAGTCAAATGCGGGATCTTGAAGATTAGAAGTACCCAAATCTTCAATATTTTCAGAATCCTCCAAGATCAAATTTCTCCTTTTTGGTTGATCATGAAGATTAGAAGTATCCAATTCTTCAATATTTTCAGAATCCTCCAAGATTAAAGTTCTTCTTTTTGGATGATCGTGTCTAGTTTCAAAAGATCTCCTGCTTTCATGCCTCCCAGAATACTTTGAAGGTTCACCAATTTCAACATCTTTGCGGTGAATTTCTGTATGCTGAAAGTCTTCTTCAGAATCTGAATAAGACTTTAACTCGTTACATATATTCTTACCCTTCAGCCTACGATATCCTTGAGAGGATTCACATATGGCAGTGGTTTCCTTTGTTCTATTCACTCGTTGTGTTGGGCAAGAAAAACTTGAGTCCTTAGACTATAAGAAACAGATACATAGTAAAACTACAGAAAGAATTACAATTTAAATGTCTACTATAAAATGTCATGGACTCATGCCTATACGATTCATGAGACAGAGACTAATACACACAGTCACACATACATAATTTACCTCTATTCTTCTCAAGACAAATGAAGGAGTCTTGGGTAAATCATATTTGTTTGTATGTGAGACATCCTGCCTCGAGCTTCTCTCATTGAGTTTTCTCTTTGCTCTATTAGAACAAACCTTATTTTGCCTGGCATCAGAAAAGGGGTTCTACAGTGAAAATAGCATGCAAAGTGATCAGTAGACATCAAAATATAGCCCAAAAACACACCAACCAAGCCATCAGGAACATCAAAACAGGTTTACATTTATTAAAAACCATGATAGCAGTGGAAAAATATGATGCTGAAAGAGTGAAAGTACTAAATAATCAGAAGAAGGTTGAAGGAACATTGCACCTAGTAATTTGGTGAGCAGTAGAAACTTTACTTGCATACATAAGACTATAAGAGAACAAAATTTTGAAGTTATAATGTATCACATGTCATTGATATCTTTTGAACTGGGTATAGAATATGTTTTCAGTTAGGGCATCAGCTTAAGAACTTTTTGTTATACTCAAATATTACATGTGCTATGCAAGGGACTCTCTCTTAAATCATTTCCTGAAAAGAACATGTCCTTGAATGAGTTGACTCTTACTCATACTAATAGAATACTTTAATGAAATTCACCAAACATACTTTACCTCTTTTCTTCTCAAGACAAATGAAGGAGACTCAGGTAAATCATATTTGGTTGTTGACGAGACATCCTGCCTCGAGCTTCTCTTAATGAGTTTTCTCTTTGATCTATTAGAACGATCCTTATTTTTTCTCACATCAGAAAGGCGTAACTACATTAAAAATAGTATGCAATGATCAGTAAACATTAAATTATAGCCAAAAACATATCCAGCTAGGGCATCCAGTCCAACATCGAAACAGTTTTAGATTCATCAATGGCCATGATGGCAGGGGAGGAAACGTTATGATGATGGTACCAAAAGAAAAGGTAGCTATCGCCAGTCATACTGGGTAATGAACAAATAAAACGGAGGGAACCATGTGCCTAATCATTTTGTGACAAGTAACATTTAATTTATATGTATAACAGAAAGCGTGAACTTTTGTTATATTACACGCCGCATGTCCTAGATATCTTTTAATCCAACAATATCATATTTTTCTAAGATCATTTGAATTATTTTTGTCAATACTCGATTATATACGCTATGCAAATGGTGGTACATCATTATAGTCAGTTTCCAAAAAAGAACATGTCCTTTACTAGTACTCTTTATGCAGCACACCAAGCACATTTTATAAGAACATATACAAAGGATAGTCTGAACAGGTTGGCTCCTGCTAAACACAAACTAAGTTCCATGCACATGGCCCGGGCAACAAGCATAACCCAGGTTTTGCATAATAAGGCACAACATCTTACCGAGATATAAAAACATACAGCTTCATTAGTTTTGTTCTTACTGAGAGGGATATGCTAAGCCTAAATATCACCATGTTAACCATACACAACCCATAGTAAGTACCGAGTAACAAATTTCAAGACTACAAAAAACAAATTCCAATGTTGAAATCATATCATCTCCTATAAACATTGAAACATCTACATTATCTTAAAGCTAACTAAAGTCTGGCAACACATTCATAAATATTAGAAACATATAGAACCTCTAAGTTCAACAACCGTCAAAGAGATCAAATCTAACCTCTTTCACCAACCAAGAATCAGTCCACCTTTCATCATCATCATCACCAGACTCTACATCAACCACTGTTGTTTTAGCAGCAGCAGCAACCGGAATATCCAATGAAAAAGGTCCCATCACACACCCACTGCAAAAATTCCGAGCATGTTTTACCCAAAAACATAAAAATCACAAAGACAATACTCAGACTACTAGACATTTTAGAATAAACACATATATAACCAGCATATCAAACAATACTACTATACCATTGTTTCATATAAGGTCTTTCCAAGACACGTCTCCCTTGTTTAACACAATCCTCAATCCATCGATGATTTACCACGATTATATTAAACTTCCTAGCAAATTCATATTTCTTTCCCTCAAATTTACAACACACCTAAATCAATAAACAACATTTTAACTCACATAAACATCGGAAAAAAATTTTAAAAAAAAATCAAACAATTAATAAACAGATATTATATATATATATATATATATATATAAAGGTACCAAATGAGTAATGGAGGGATTCAAAGAACCAACATAACCAGCACCGGATTGACATATTAACTTAATAATATTAAATTTATCTGCCCCATGGTAGCCACTAACCGTAGCGACAACCGTATCCATAATTCAATGATATAATCCTAAATTTAAAAAAAATTAGGGTTTCAAACATGCACAATTTGCTACATATAAGATCATTTGTGATGAAAATTTGAAAGCATTAATAGAAACATAATTAATATATATATATATACACACACACACACACAGAGAGATACCTGTTAGCAGTGCCGGCGAGCAAGATCGGTTTTGGTTAGTAGGTGGTGAGACGGTGCCGGTGAGGATTAGCGGGAAGTTTGAAAATTTTGAATTGTAAATGTCAAAATGTGTGTGTGCCGTGTACGTTTTTATATAAATAGTAACAAAGTAACTGCTAAGCGAGTAAATGCTTAAAATTTGATAAATTTGAAATTTCTTAATTTTAATTAAGATTAAATTACATTTTTCGTCTCTCAATTTGTCAGTTTTTACACTTTCAATTTCTTAAGTGAATTAATTACAATTTTACCCCTGAAGTTGGCAAAATTTTGCAATCGAGGTCCACCCCTCACACGGCGTGAGTTTAAAGCCGTTAACGGAGGCACGTGCAAGAAGCGTGAGGGCATTAAAGTCCTTTCCCGATGGATTGAAAGTGCAAAAGCTGACAATTTGAGAGACGAAAAATGTAATTACTCATATATTTATCTCAATCTCAATATATACTAAAACAAGATTCTGAATAAGCTCTTGGAGCCACCAGAATTCCTTACTTTCCCACCTCTCTCTCCTCTTTAGTAACATTCCTTTTTCTTTTCTTTTTTTACCTTTTTTTAACATTTACAATATTAGATAGTATAGATCTTATACTCTATTATATACTTTATAATATATTTTTATCTTAATAAAAACTTTAAAAAGTTTTTAAAAGTATAACATTAAAAATAATCATTTCATACATGCTTATATTTTCACTTTTGATATTTTTTGTTATTTTGAGTTTTTTTTTTCCCGGAAACCATAGTTTATTTTTACTAATTTATATAAAATTTATATATTTTATCATACATGTTATTATTTTATTGACATCTTTTTAATTTATAGATGTTTATTTATATTATGTTTATGTTTTTAGATGCGTATTTTTATATATGTTTTTCTTTATTCTTTTTCCCTTTTATTTTATTGTATTTTTATTAAATTTTTTATATAAATGCTTTTCATTAACAAATCAATTTTATGCTTATGTCTTATATACATGAACCTATTTATGTTACGTTATATTTTTTTTCTTTTAAATATATTTGATTGCCTTAAGCAAAACTTTTTGTTATATAAATATGTTTCGTTATGTTCTGTTTTTAAATATGCATATCATTGTGTTTAGTATGATTTAATCCAAAAATATGCATATTTATTTATACTTTATTTTTAGACATGTTATATACTTATTTTAATATATGCTTAATATTTTAATCACATTAGACATTTTTAATTAAAAAAAATGGAAAGAACGCTTG
>JAOXNX010000031.1:15783012-15795164 GCA_028566075.1 Solidago caesia
TTCTCATTTTTCAACTAAGTTTTCATTTTATTAACCTTAAGTATCCAATGATATAGTATTTGTTCAAATGCATTATTGTTTAGTTTATGAATACTATATGTTCAAATGTAGGTGTTATTGTTATTTTCATTAGTCATGCTTTAAAATATTTGACAAATATCATATATTCATAAATCATAATCTTATTATTTGCATCGGTCGTAATCTGACAGTTTTTTATATTATCATAAACTATGAATAATACTGTAACCATCAATTACTTTTTATTTACGTTCTAAGTCAGCCCCGTACATCGTACGGGGTTTAATCTAGTATGAATATATGATATGATCGACGAAGCCGCAATCATCTCCCTAGTCACGCGTCATACGAGCACGAGTCATGAATGCAAGGCAGGTGAGTCGTAATATCATGTACGTAAAAGGCAAGGAACGGGACGTCTTGTACATGACAAAAATAGTAGTAGTAACGTAAAACGCATTCACAGTGACGTTGCATAATAGCAAATCCCTTAGATTAAAATGAACGGCTGAGATCGGAATAAACACCTTCCGCCATTCCAGACGATCCAATCCTCAATTCCTCATTCACACACAATGACACAAACCAATCAATAAAATTCCAAATAATTATCCCAATAATTATTCATTTATAGTATTATTATTTATTTATTTATTATCTATTTTTCAATTAATTAATTCTTTTTATATCTAAAACCATCTGACTGGAAGAAAAATCAAACTCCGTAGATCACTCAGGTATTAAAATCTCATTTCAATTATGTATTATTATTTGTAGTTATAATAATGAAGAATTAGGGTTTGTGAAAATTGATTAATGTATAGTTTTTGATTTTATTATTATTATTATTATTATTATTATTATTATTATTTATAAATAAATGGAATGGAAATAGGGAAATGGTGATGTGGTGGTGGTGGTGTTTGAGTTAGGAGATGGAAAAGAAAAGAGTGGATGAGAGTGTGCAACCGCCAGCTCCAGTTAAAGTAGATAGATTCGGTTTCGTTAAACCCGAACATAATCACTCCCCTGACCGATTAGCCAAAAGCAAGCCGGCTTTCGAGTATCAGAGGTAATGCTGGTTTTTGTTTCATTTAGCTACTGTTTGTTAAGGAGGAGATCAAATTAGGTTTAAGATATTGTATAAGTGTACCGAAATGTATCCAACTTGTCAGTTGTCACGTTTTGATATTGTATGTATCCGGTTACCTCTTGGCAGAGTAACTGGTTTTTGTTACTGTCATATAAGTTGCTACACGTCAAATGACGTTTCAGATTATTAGTGTATAAGTTATATGAGGTCATATACATACAATAACAATGAATTGAAAGCTTTGATACACAAAATAGACGGTTTTGAAGTTGAATACATTTAATGGAAAAATGTGACAAGTTGGTTATGTTTTGATGCATTTTAACCTTGTGCATACTTACTTGTATGAAGTATAAATTACATTACTACATTTCATTTGGAACTTAGAGATGCAATTCGAGTCAGCTATCAAACTCATAACTTATTGAATTCATAATTTGCATATAACTTGTGAGTTTTTCAACTACAAAACTTTGGTAGTAGTGGTGATTTTGTGTGTTATGTGGTTTATTGTTTGATTGAATCAATGAGACGATGAATAGGGAAGAGAGAAAGCTTAGGAAATGGAGAAAAATGATTGGTGTTGGAGGTAGTGATTGGAAGCATTATGTGAGAAGGAAACCACATGTTGTTAAACGTCGTATACGAAAAGGAATACCTGATTGTTTGAGGGGTCTTGTCTGGCAATTGATTTCTGGAAGTCGGGATCTTTTGTTGATGAACCCCGGTGTTTATGAGGTATTCCTGATATTCAAATCTTTATTTTAGTTTAACGTTTGGTTTACCATCAAACAACTACTTTGAGTTAGTCTAACGCTTTCGCCGTTAATTGATTACTTTTGTTGCAGCAACTAGTGATATATGAGACATCAGCTTCTGAGCTAGATATAATACGGGATATATCTCGTACTTTTCCTTCTCATGTGTTTTACCAGCAGAGACATGGACCTGGTCAAAGATCGCTTTACAATGTTTTGAAGGCCTACTCTGTATATGACAGGGACGTTGGATATGTACAGGTACATCCATTACAATCAATATTTAGCAATTTATGAGAAGACACATGTATCAAAACTGGTTTCAAATGCAGGGTATGGGATTTTTAGCCGGTCTCTTGCTGCTTTACATGAGTGAAGAGGATGCATTTTGGCTGTTGGTGGCATTATTAAAAGGAGCTGTCCATGCTCCAATGGAAGGATTATATTTGGTAACTTCTACTATACCTAAAAGTCTAAAACACTTCATTTTATTCTTCATTCCTTCAACTTTTTGTCTATTTTTAATTTTTTAAATTTTTTTCTATTTCTTTTGAATGTTGAGTTCTTGGTGTTGGGTGCAGGAGGGATTGCCTCTTGTTCAACAATATTTGTTTCAGTTTGATCTTTTGATGAGGGAGTATCTGCCAAAGTTAGGCGAACACTTTACACAAGAAATGATAAACCCAAGCATGTATGGAAGCCAGTGGTTTATTACTGTTTTCTCGTATTCTTTCCCTTTCCATCTGGCTCTTCGTATTTGGGATGTTTTTCTCTATGAGGTTAGTGGCGTGTATGAAGTATGAAGCTCTTGCTGAACTCATATAAAGTTATAGATTGGATTGGAAAAAGAGAAAAGAAGTTTGCTTATTGATAACTTGGTTTTGTATGCTATTCTCAGGGTGTCAAGATTGTTTTTAAAGTTGGTTTGGCTCTGTTGAAATATTGCCATGATGAATTGGTTAGTGACTCCCAAGCCTTTGCATTAGAATCCGTTGTAAAGTAGATTATATATCACTAAATTATGTTGTATGTAGGTAAGCTTACCATTTGAGAAACTTATTCATGCTCTTCGTAACTTTCCCGATGATGCAATGAATCCAGATAAATTGCTTCCACTGGCCTACTCATTTAAGGTACCACTCTCTAATTGCTGCATGAACTATGAACGAACACAAAAAAAACCTGCTTGTCTTTAGTGTTTTAATTTTTGAAAAGGTTACGGATGAAGGAGATAATGTAGAGAGATATAATTGTTGGGGGGTGCACAGTGTCGAAACTAACATCCTTTTAGTTGATGTTTTGATCCAATCGAAAATTGTAACATTTTTACCCATAGTCGGTGTCAACAGTATGAAGCCGGTACCGAAAGTTTGATAATATATGTACAAATACCATACCGTATGTCACCTGATTCAAACTTTGGGCTAGTGATTATAGCCCAAGTTTTTACCAAAACAACATTTTGCAACTAAAGTTAAGAAGAAAGTTACCGGTCTCAACCAGCACGGTACCAGATGTACCGAATAGCGATTTTTATGTATAGTTGGTATGGTGTATACTGATACGGGGCCCTATGGTCTTTCGGTATCACAGTATTGTCTCCAGTGTTGCACACTTCTACTCCCCATAGCATATTGTTAATGGATTCTAACCCACAAGGTTGCCTTATTCCATAGCTGTTGTTAGCATACTTTTGGGATGAGTTCTCAAGCATCTGCATTGCCTCATATAACAATACTTCCACCAACTTGTCTAAAACATTTGGTGCCATTGTTAGAACTATTCAAGTATATGCATTAGAGTCATCATGACAATGCTTCTTATAAGCGTGATTTGAGGTGCATTCAGTGCTCATGGTTTGCATTATGAAAAATCATGGACAGGGAGCTTCCTTTTCTTAAAGTGTACTTTCGACAGTTGAGTCATACTTTAAGCATCTTCACAAAGCTATTTTTTCAAGTGAAATGCTGGACTATACTTGGGATGGAGGGGGTATAACTTATAATAGGGGTGTCCACATTACCCATACCCAACTAACTTGACCTACCCGAATGGGTTTGGGTTATTTAGGTCACCTTATTCGGCTTTTGGGTGGGTTTGGTACCTGAACCCAAATTTTTATATACTTTGGTATCTGGGATGAATAAGTAAAGAATCGGGTAACCCGAATGACCCATATTATATTTTAATTGAATTATATGAACAAATGTGTTTTGTGAGATTTGAAATCTTTAATTGTTTAATAAAGTCACATTAGTTCGAACTTTTATTTCTTCGTTTCCTTTAAATATTTACATTGATTATTTCCACTGCTTCTAATTTGGAATTTTTGTTACTATGAAGTTATGTTTTTTTTTGTTTTTTTTTTGTTGATAAAATGCAAGTTCCAAGTTATGATATTTTTCTTCAATAGGTACATGAGCACATCATCTTGCATTCATGCATACATATGCCTCTTTTATAGTATTTTTGCAATTTTGTGTGTTAAATGAACAAAGTGAAGAACCCAATTTATTTGGGTTGATTTTGGATACAGGATACCCGACCCAACCCAAATAACCCAAACAATCCAAATTCTTATTTGGTTTGGGTTACAGGTTAGTTTATAATCTTGAAAACCCAAATAACCCGAAAAACCCGACCGATTAACTGCCCTAACTTATAAGGCATGTCTAAAATAAGGCTATATATATTAAAGAAAACAGTGATGATAAGCATTCACTGCCTGTATACTTGCACAGTACAACTGTATATATAAAAAAAGATTTGAGCAACTCTTAAGTTGTGCAATTTGATTTGTCATCTATAATTTTCTGCTGCTTCTGTTCACAAAGTGTTCATTTCTTAAGGTATCAAGGCGTTTGGAGGAACTTAAGCAGGAGTACGAGAAGAAAAATGGAAAGCTAGCTGTATCCAAGGCAAAGCAAAAACAACTGCAGCCTGCTTGAGTGGGAAAAGCAAGCATCCTAACTTTGTAAATACATGAAGAATTCGATTCTTTATGATGTTCTTGAGAATCATCATTCACACAAGTTTTCGTAACCGGGGATCAGAATATTTTGTCTTGGATATCATTATATATTGAGTGTTTTTGTTGGCAAAGCTTTTTGATTTAGGGGACTTTGAATGTTTGTTAGTGAAGCTTAAGAAATTGTAGATGACAATTGCTCATGTGCATAATTAAAGTTTCAGATGGGCAGATATAGTATCAAATCATTTACTTACAGTACTGCATTGTATGCAAATTATTCTGGAACATTAAGGCCATGCGTTATACTCTCCAAGCGGGTGACTTGAGCTTGGCTGAACTGTTGTTGGGTTGTGGTAGTGTTCTCTGCGGGGCTCAGGCTGCCACATTAGTCGAGGCTGCAACCTTGCCGTCTCAAGGTATATTCATTGGTCATCAAATTTGTGTGTTATACAAAGGCTCACTTCTTAAATAATTTGATTGTTATAAAGTTCAGCCAATTTTTCCTCCGGAATTTTTTTTTAAAATTTACTTTTTCAAATATAAAAGTATGTCTAGTTGGTGATAACTGATAAGAGGTCATAATCTGGCACCAACCTTTGAACATGAAAGAATAGCATTATTTATTCTAAAATTAGAAACCAAATTAAATTGCCAAACAAAAGTAAGCAAACAAGGCTAAGGTCATTTTCTCTCACTCACGCCCACACGGCCACACATATATACATTCTGAAAATTTTGTAACATATTTTTTTTAGTATTATATATTTTAAAAGTTTGATAATCATAGTGCTTAAAATTATGTTTAACTCACGATACAATATTACACATAACAGCTGGAAATTTTTTTCAAAGTTTATATTTGTTAGCAGTTTTTAATCATAGCCCTTATGATTAATGAAATCTATACTTTGAATAACAATTAAAATTTTTTGAAGATATAGTAATATTTTTAATATACAAGTCATGCATGTAATAACATATTACACATGGACAAAAATTGTGTTTATCATTTCTTTTAACTGTTTATGCTATAAAAGAATTCTAAAAGATTGTACAATTGTATTTCTTTCTAAATCATTAAACTTATAAATGTGTCCCACTTTTACCATTTTACCACCGGATTCTTGTGATTTATGTTCCAAATTTGATAATATCTGGACTTCTATTCATACAATTCTTATTGTAGGTTCCTTAAGACTTGACCGTCCCCTAAAAATGGCTTTGTGGTTGGAAAATGTCGTAAAATGAATTTATGTCTCAACTTTCTCAATATAGGAGTGGACAGATGTGATATATTTTTCGATGACCTCCACATTATCTAGCAATCTACACATTTTTAAGTGATCTCAAAAGACTTGTAATAAGAATCGAAAAAATCAACGACTACATATTTTTAAATTCGGGACCTATATGACAGAATCATCATGTTAGACATGATAAAAACGAAGCACATATGTAGATTTAAATGAACCGAATTGGGCACCTCAAGGGTATATTCATCATTTCATGTCCAACAAAAACATGTGTGAAGAGGGCATTAACAGTTTGGCGGTTTTTTCTCCTAGTTTGATTCTGAGCCACGAATCGAGAAGCGTAAAGCGTATATAAATTCCAGCACTTGCCTTTCAAATATTTCCGATCGATTAGTACCTTCCTTCTACTCGATCCATTCATTGATTTATTTATAATAATAATAATAATTATTATCATTTAAATTTAAATCAATCAATTAATCGGTATGTATGTCCGTCCTTCATCTTGTTTATTATTATTATTATTATTATGTGCATATTGTTTGTAACATCTATCCATATTTTATAATAAAAATTTTGCAGGCTTTTGATCCATTTGAGCCTTTCGTATTGCGGATCTCTCCTTTTTATTATATCATTCGTTTTTCATCCGTAAGTTTTCTTCTTCTTTCATATTTTCGTTTTGGGTGAAGATATGTAAACCACCATATGTATTTTTTTTTTGCCGTACATCAAACATGCTTCACATTGTTATAAACAATTTAAAACATATTTGGTAGTAAAACATGTTTGGTTGTGTAAGGCTAAAAAAATGTGATGTACGGATCACCTTCCTTTCATTTTTCATCCATCTGTTTGATTGTAATTTCATTATGTCTTTTGTTATCATGAAACTGTCTTATTTATTTAGCCTAACGTTATCAATATATCATAACTATATACCTTCGTATGTTACAAATTTAACGGTATTCCATTTGTTCGTTTATGTTTAGCTGAACAAACGAAACATGAACACTTAGACGAATAGACTTTTGTGTTCGTGTTGTTTTGTTTAGGTTTAATTGAGAACAGATGAATGAATACGAACATTTAACAAATGTATATTTTGGTTGTTACAAAAATAAGTTTTTTCATGCTCACCATTCAAAAAGTTTAAATAACACAATCAAATGAACTTAAACAAAATGCACCAACATACAATGTTTAAAATATACATCATAATAATATTTTTCGTTTATATTTGTTTCGGCGTCCTATTTTATTACAATATGTTAATTGTTAAATATATACGCCATACTAAGATATAAACAAACAAACAAAAAAAACCGAACAACTTACAAAACATTAGTGTGGAGATCTTGTTCATATCATTCATTTACTAAACAAACAAACATAAACGAACCTTCCATCGAACAATTTCAGTGTTTACCGAATGTTCTGTTTATTTACAGCCTTAAGGTGTATACTTGTTTGTTTCTAAGTTCATTTTTAAATTTTAGTGTAGATACCATTGGAATATATGTATATATAGTATCTGGTTCAAATAAAACAAGTATTAAAGTAAAACAGATAAAATAATTTTTTTTTCTTAACTGAAAATAAGTTGTGCATCATGAAAATCTTCGTGCATCAGATTTATCATGATCCGTCAAGATCTTATCCTATTTGTTCTACTTTTAATACTTGTTTTACAATAACCAACCCCTATATCTATATTTACTAATGTTTTACTATAATGCAGGACGATTGAATGATCAATGGAGTCAAAAGCTGGCAAGAAGTCTAGTAGTAAATCCTTATTTTACGAAGCTCCCCTTGGTTATGGTATTGAAGACGTTCGACCAAACGGTGGCCTAAGGAAGTTCAAGTCTGCTGCTTACTCTAACGTGAGTTCCCTTTTTCGTAATGTAACTTTTTATTTGCTTATTACCAACTACTTGATGTATCCTGACCAGCTGTTCTTTGTGCTGACTGTTTGATATCTTGCAGTGCACCCGCAAGCCATCCTGAGATTTTTTAATTCGTGCTGCATAACCCCTGGATAATAGTTTCCGGTTTTATTATTTTGCTACTGTCGTTTTTCTTCTTTCCAGTTCCCCTTGTTCTCCCTAATTCCCTCTCTTTGCAATACAACTTTCTAAACCAAAATGGCGTCGTCTGCCATTGGATTTGAAGGCTTCGAAAAGAGGCTCGAGATTTCCTTTTTCAACCCTGGTCCCTCTGCTGACCCTGCAGGCAGAGGCCTGCGTGCCTTGGCCAGGAACCAACTTGATGAGTTTCTGGCACCGGCTGAATGCACCATTGTTTCTTCATTATCAAATGATTTACTGGATTCTTATGTCCTTTCGGAATCCAGCCTCTTTATTTACCCTTATACGCTCATTATCAAAACCTGTGGCACCACTAAGCTACTCCTTTCGATCCCGACTATACTTGAGTTAGCTGGTGCACTGTCCCTTAGTGTGAAATCTGTAAGGTATACTCGTGGAAGCTTCATATTCCCTGGAGCTCAGGTTTATCCTCACCGTAGCTTTACTGAAGAAGTGATGGTCCTTGATAGCCACTTTGGAAAGCTTGGTTTGGCCAGCAATGCATATGTCATGGGCGGTGTTGACAAAGATCAGAAATGGCACGTTTACTCTGCTACTGCTGAATCAGCAGATCACGCTACTCTGACCACTCCTGTTTATACTTTAGAGATGTGCATGACCGGTTTAAGTAAAAGGAACGCATCTGTATTTTTCAAGTCCGAGTCAAGCTCTGCAGCTGTGATGACTGAAGCTTCAGGGATTAGGAACATCCTTCCTGAATCCGAGATTTGTGATTTTGATTTTGACCCATGTGGGTACTCTATGAATGCTATAGAAGGAGATGCGATCTCCACTATTCACGTTACACCAGAAGATGGCTTCAGCTATGCTAGCTTTGAAGCAGTTGGTTACGACTTTAAGTCCATGGATTTGACCAGTTTGATTGAAAGGGTGTTGTCTTGTTTTCAGCCTAGTGAGTTTTCTGTGTCTTTGCATGGGAATGACTTGAAAGATCTCAACTTGGAAGACAACAATTGGAATGTGAAGGGTTACCATGTTGAAGAAACAAAGTTTGAAGATTTGGGTGAAGGAGGTGGCTCAATGGTGTACTATGGATTTGCAAGGGGAGGAAGTAGCTGCGGGTCTCCACGGTCAACTCTGCATACGTGTTGGAGTGAAACAGAGAACGAGGAAGAGTAAATGAAAGAAAAGAAATAAGATGTTGGCGAAATATCAGTCGGACGTCTAGGCTGGTTATGTTGTAGATGAAGGCTCTTGGTTGGTCTGCAGTTACTGTTTGCAACTGGCTGGAGTCGATAAACTGGGGGGGCATTCTTGCTTCCGATTTTGGAGTATTTACTATCTGATACAGTATGGTCCTTTGTTATTTTCGGTTTTGTTTCGTGATCTTTTAACAACGTACACTGAATGATGACTGTTTCATATGTAAGTTGTTGAGATGATTTTGTGTTGATTCGGGTGACATGATTTAAATGTTCTATTAAATGTGAAAGTTTGGTATGATCTCTAAATTATTTGCGAATCCCTCGACAAATGTGGTTTCATAGTTGCAGTTTCTCATTCATAATTTCTTATTCCTACTATATCAACCACATTATCCATCAAGTTTATCAAACCCGACACATAACAAGCTAGACAACGAGCTTAGGTAAGCACCATTTAAATATCATAAGTGATGATTATACTTCAAAAAATATAATAGATATTATTTCAAAAAATATAATAGATATTATTTCAAAAAATTATTAATAGATATGAGGCACTTTTCGTTTATCTATACCACCGCCTCCCCCACCACCCCCACCACCCGTCATCGCCGCCATTACAACACCACCACCGCTACCACCACCACTGCTATCATCATCAACGCCGTATCGTGCGGGCTTCCGTCTAGTTATATATTATATATATTTATTGTTTCCGGTTAGTAAACTTTTGTGTAAATATGGGCCATTGTTAATTCATCAGTAAAGTGTACCTTTTTAGGTGGACTTTATCCCATAGTTTATTAAGTGTAAAAATCCATGTGGTAATAAATATAAATATAAATATAAATATATAATATATCTCTATTGATTCTCAAAGTTTTGTTCACCAAATAGATAATCACGTTTCTATAAGTCCATAACAAACTAACATTTTAGATGGACTTTTTCCCATAGTTTGTTATTTGTAAAAGTCCATAATATTATGATATCCATTAATTATCAAAGTTTTTTAAACCAAAATCATATGCACGTTTGCAAAACTCCATAACTAACTACTTGAGATAATTATGAAAATTTAAATTTTATATATACATTTCCCTCTACTTTTTTTTATAAACATATCACTATATAAACACATACATGTCACATTCATTTGTATAATTTTACTCAATATATCATAAGTTTCACCAAAATATATACTTTGAAGAAAGATGGCTTCAACCAACAAATCAAATAGTAGAAGTAACCTGCTGAATGTACTACAAATAGTGTTATTTGTGATAATTTAAACCGTAAGTTAGTCAACATGGCATTAATTCGACCCACTAACTATATTTTTGATTTAGTTAAAGTTTTCGGTTCAGCTCATTTACCCTGTTTGAGATTAAATACATAATGATTGGCTAAATGATTCCGCCTTTAGGTTAAAAGTCAACCCGTTTTTAAGTTGTGGTATAGCAAGTATGATTAAATAGTAGTAACAAATTAAATACAAGTTTGAGGGTTCTTGTCCCAAAGTAGCTGAAACGTGTATCCTTTTCTAGCCTGTTCAGGAAACAAGTGATCGTTAGTGGATGTTTATCTAAAGATCTCATTGATCAAATCCCTTTGATATCATTATATGGATAGGTTAGATGGCGTAACTATAGGATAAATATGAGCACATTGGGTAACATATTAAAATTGCTCTGGGTTTAGATGAGGTGTTATAATATAAGTTCAGTTGGGTTGGGTGGTGTTTACATATCTTCTCATTTTTTTCCCTTTACGTTTATGTTTAATTTTATAATGTGACTTACAAATTTACTTTAATAACCGTAACCCGGACAACGCACATGTATTTTACTAGTTGTAAAAGGTCGATGAAGCTTTTGTTTTTTTTCTTTAAACAAAAACTAGGAAGGGTAAGTAAACGGAAAATGGGAGTGGGTTTTTACTGTTTATGTTATTCAGAAAAGCCGAGTGTTTGATTTAAATGTAAGTAACTTTTTTTTTAGAACGACAAACTATCTTACTCCTATTGCTAAATTACACGAATGCCTGAACCCAGGACTCTAAAAAAAATCCCAATAATCCATCCCAAAAAATATAGGAAGTGTGACTCGAACCCTAGTGGAATAACCTAAGGTCAAAGACCTTACCAATGGGCCACCAACCCCATTTATTGAGATGTTTTGTGATTATTTTAAAACCTTTTATATGATCATATTAAAATGTTTATCTAGGAAAGTTTAGAAAAGTGAACTTGAAGTTTATTTAAACTTGATATGAACTTAAACATCCGGCCATTTTAGCAGTTTAAGGTTGGGCTTATTAGTTTGTAGGGTATCATACTTTTCCATTTTTACTTTATCATGACCTATCGTTTTTTTCCACCTAATGAAAGGATTAACGTGACAAACACCATTTATTATGGGTACTAAAAATACCAGATGGTGGTTTTGGCTGACGTGGGATGGTTTTTGCCAACTATGCATGCCACATATGATGCCAGGTGTCTTCCCTTCCCTTCCCTTATAAATGAATAAAACCTTAAAATCTTAAAACAAAGAAGTGGGTCTCCATTTTCTCTTTTCATCTTTTTCTTCAAATATAAATACATATATATATATATATATATATATATATATATGCATCTGTACAGACATCAATTTTTTGGGTCATCTGTATATAAATACCACAACCACAATGGTACCCAATCCCGCATAAGTAGGGTACGGGGGAGGTATGATGTAGACAGCCTTACACCTACCCAAAGGTAGAGAGGCTGCTTCCGAAAGGACCTCCGGCCTAGGGC
>JAOXNX010000031.1:15822267-15834036 GCA_028566075.1 Solidago caesia
AAAATTTCGGTATATTCGGTTTCGACCCCCCATTTTTTTTATATTACCCGAAAAATAGCGTTAGGAAAAAAAAATTTTAGATCCCGATCCCCCACTGATTCAAGTCAAGCTTCGCCACTGGGTCCATGGACCTATGTTAAATTCTACAAATGTTTATAGAGTATAATGTAATTTTTATATAGACACACTTAAGAATTGGATTTGGACACACCTAATTTTTAATTGATAGAGATATGAAACCTTGAATGTTTGAATGATAGATTTTGAATAAATAATAAAATGAAACTAAAGCTTCGTTGTTAATGGCAGAAGAAGAACAGTCGTCTTTCAGGAAGAAGATGATATTGTGGAAAAATTGGCCCAATAGTTGCAAATGTATTAAAAAAAAAAGGATATTGGGCTTGTGTACATTAATAATTGGGTCAAAACTTACGAGTACTAATTACGTAAAAAAGTTTTATGTTTAAACTATTTGTGTTTTTTTCCTTCCTTGAATTATTTGTAGTATTGTCTTATTCGGTTACAAAAATATAACTTGTAATGTTCAAAATTTACTTTGATGAACTAGATTCGGTCATAATTTGTATTTATGGAATTTTAATATCAAAGTGAGCCTTTTAACATATATAAAATGATGGAAAATGAATTGCTTTATTTAGTTAGATATAAATATACAATGTTTAATGTTTAAAAATTGGTTTAATGAACTAAACATGTCATAATTTTGTTTTTATGGATTACGCCCAAGTGAGTCATTATTCTTTAAGATATAGTTGATAGAAAATAAATTGCTTGTTGACAAGACTGACCCGTAAATTGGACATAGGTTAGATTAAATCCTAGATCCGCCACTGTCGCATGCAATCCTAGGCTATGAACGGTAAAATTATTAGATTGAGTTTTCGAGGATAAGATGGTATGTCGTGCAGAATTCTGCATCTGGTACTAGTCATGGTATGTTGATAAAATTTTATTACCTGTACTAAACTTTTTGTATCATATATACTAATTAAAGCTAGCAATTTCTCGGGATTTATAAAAATATATACAGGCCGGCTCAACTTTTTTGGTGACTCTAGGCGGGACTGATTTTAGGGGCCTTTTCTTAAATCTTTTCTAAAGTCTCTAACAAAAAGCCTACTCCTTATCCGGGTTTGAGACCGAAAAAAATAAACTAAAATACTTATAAATAACGGAGTTAAAAAATTTTATTTACTTTTTTGTATGTGTAAAAAATGTTTATAATATTTATATAAATTTATGTTTTTAATGTTTTTAGCTTTTTTTAGAAGAAAACTTTTTAATCAAATCTTCATATGCAATTTTATAAGATAAATCTTTTTCAGTTGACAAAATAATTAACCCATTTAATCTTTCTTATGATATTGAAGATCGTAAATAATTTCTTATGAGTTTTAGTTTAGAAAAATTTCTTTTTGTCGTAACAACACTGACAGTAATAGTTAACATAACTCTATAAACAATCTATGCATTTGCAAGAGATGAGAAAGCAAAAGATTACAGAGAGCAACAAAATAAGAGATGAGAATTGAGAATGAAGGTTATAAATTCGAACTCCATAACTATAATCTCAATGGAGACTCTTTCATTTTCTAAGAGAGTGATGGAGTAGCTTAAATTTTCTAGGAGAGTGATTATGGATCAGCTGTTTATGTTCACAGAAGGGAGCGGTCCTAGTTTTAACTGTTAGTCTTTTAAGTCCAAAACTAGTTTTAAAACAAAAATCCAATAATGTTTCCAGCCTATTAGTATTAAAATTGGGGCCTAACTATTTGGGGCCTTAGATAATCGCCTAATTCCCTATAACTATAAAGCCGTTATGTATATCATATACATATTGAGAAGATATACAAGTGAATATATGGTCTATACTACTATATATATATACCATACGTACAAAATGATTAGAACCTTCCTTTCGCGATATATTTTTAATATTCTGGCTGCCACTTTCGCTTCCTCTTCAGTATACTATGTGAAAATGGGAAGGACCCTGAAATATCATCATAACTAGAATTTGCTATAGCACTCCTCTTAGTATCAGTTGTCTCGCTAGTCTCCCCCAACATTAATTAACATGGGAAGATACAAGGTTTTGCATTGTCTGCCTTGGTCTCCTATCAATATGGGATATACAAGGCTCTGCACAAATATAGGACGGGGCACTAGCATTAATCTAAAACAGTCATGGGAAGTGTATCAGCGTTATGATCATCGGATAGACCCTGATGCTGTACACTTACTTAAAACACCATGGGCTGGCGGGCGTTCGAGAGGGTACTGGTGATCACGTTAGATGTTTAGCCATAAGTTGGCCGCTGTATAGTATTGTGGTTTCTCATTACCCATATTGTCTTAGAGGCGGCGGGAGAATTATAGCCCGCCCATTTACAATTTTAATTAGATGCATAGACATCCTCGGATACTATACACCCAAGTCTATGACTTTCCTTAATATAATACAAGCGATCATGATCTGGTTGAGGGATTTCATAGAATTCCTCACTAGATAAATGTAATGAAAGAATTACTTTTCTGTTATTTTGATAACTCATAAACCAGTGATCGAAGCGCCCCATCACATAAGATGCCGGATCGATGTATTAATACCACTACCAAGGTGTAGCATATACTTAACTCGATCAATAAGTCTCCAAACATTTGATTTCAATGTTAACACATAAAAACTTGCTAAAACAAAGGCCTACACACCAGTGACAGTGACGGAACCAGGAATTTTGGTTACGGGTAGCACAAAACTAGTCACGAGTCTGTTCATTTTACGGATCGCTTCGCAATTTATTTAACTTTTAATATTAACCTTTGTAACTTAGAGTAACAAGTCGAATTTAAAGGTAGCTTTTGTTTAATAGGTGCAAGAAATAAAAGCAAAACGATCACAAAATTCAAAGAAACTTACAAGGAATTTCTTTATTTAGGCGGTGAAATAAGCCATAAGCAATAGTAAATAGTATTTTTGTTTATTTTTTTATTATCCAATTTGTTAATTGACTCATCTTGTTATTTTTGTTGCATGTTGCCTTTTATTCTAATTGGACGAATAACACAAAATTACCGAACTAGTAGCCTTTAATAAAAAACGAAAACCTTTTTGTAATTTTATTGAAAAGCTTTTTTTATTGAACTTTTGTTAAATTATTTGTTTGAAATCTATATCAGCTCGTGTAATGCACGGGTATAACCTAGTTTACACTAAATTTTGTTTTAACCTTCATTAGTTTCTGTCTTTATTGTAAAATGAAAAATAAGTCACAAGACTTTGGCATATATATGTTTTCACTACACAATGTTTTCAAAAGGGGTAATATTTGCACCCAACTTTCGGTTGTCTTTATGAGTAATCAACAAAGTACGTGATGAATTAAATTTGGGTGAAAAAGTTAGATAAAGGTACATTATTACTTATTAATTATTTGCAACCCAAATGGTTACTTATTCAGGTTGTCTTTGTCACTTTTGCTGCGTGTATACTTATTTGGGTAGAAGTTTGAAAAGCTTTTATAAATAGATAAAAAACTATAGATATGAAACAAAACCAAAAAGCTATAGAGAGAAACAGGCTCTAATTAAAATGACACCTACACATAACACCGTCGTTGCTGCCACCACCACGACCGTATTCCGGTTGAATTCTCCCATACCTTACATATTCATTGGTCTAACTTTGATTCTATGTGTAATAGCATTCGCATTGTTGACTTTAGCATGCTCTTGCAAGAAACCACATTCTTTTTCTTACATATCATCAACCAACAATATTAGTACAATTACGGATCAAGTGAAACCATCTTTGCCCGATGAGTTTCATGGGAAGGTGTCGCTGGAAGACGAGCCAAAGATCGTCATAGTAATGCCTGGAGACATCAACCCTTCTTACCTTGCCAAGATTGTTCCATCACAAACTCCTTATCTCCAAAAAGTTTGAGCCAGATTTCTCAATTACCAACAGTTGGCCCGTTGTTTTGTCAATTGTTTACAACCGGTAGTGCAGAAAAAACAAGTAGAAAACGAACACGTCAGCGTAACGAGATGTTTTCGGCACACGTTATAAGATATAAGTTGTAATGATAAATGATCGAGTTTGTAACTTAATTATGATTTTACATTTTACATGTAAATTATGTGTAGAAGGCATGTAACAAGTAGCGATGGTAAAAAAAACCTATGCCTGACGGAGAAACCTGAAACCCGAATTTTTGGGTCGGGTTTGGGTCCAGATCTACTGGTCTAGGGATGGTTTTAAAATTTTCTTCGGGTTCGGGTTTAGATAAAACCTGCATACCTGCCCCAAACCCATATACCTGACCCGTATATATTATATTACATAATGATAAATTTTCTATTTTCAATGAGTATTAAAAAGTATGAAATGCTAATTAGGCTAACACGTGCTAATTTAATATAAATCAAATAAATATTTGTAGTAAGTAAACAAATTTTATAGACAAAAATAAACTAACGGGTCTCCGATTACCCGTAAGAAAACCCCCGACAATTAATAAGTAAACGGGAACCCGTCGGGTCCGATTCCTGGTTTGAGATGGAGACAAAAATAAATCCGACCCATACCCGACCCGTTGTCATCCCTAATAACAAGTGTATATAGTATCATTATCTTTATATTATATAACTAAATGAGGATATTTTAGGCCTTATGTGGCATTACTTTTTTTTTAACAACTAAGATTTTTGTTTAGTTGTCATTTTTCTCATATTTAATGTGTTTTTTATGCCATATAGATTTATAAAAGTTTATTTCCATTAAATAAATAAATAAATAATATTGAGTCAAATATGTTAATACACAAATTAAAATATTATTTTAGGAATTGAAGTTGTTACCTTTAATTCAATCTATTCAAACTTTATATTGTTGACCTTTTTTTTTTAGTTTTTATTTGACCTTTACAATATTCATATTTACTATAAACTAACTTTGATTTTTGAGACTTAGTATAACTTTTCATTCTTCCGTAACTGTGGATTTAACTTAAGGTTTATTAATTATATGAATTGGTAAATTTTGTGAATCTAATTTTCTCCTCTTTATTTACATTGAGGTGAACTATTTTTATATATTAATTTGCTTATAAGTTTTTTTTCTTGCAGTGTTCTACTTACAAATTTATGCACATGAGATATTTTGATTTATTTTTCTTTTTCAATTTTGTTAAAAGTTAAAACAATGAAAAGTGATAAATGACTCAATGAACAACCATATTTTTTGAGACGTCACTTAACGATTAAGTTTGATCACTTAGCTTATTCATTTTATTTATATGTCAGGTACATCAATTATTATGGACTACTATTTAGTTACGTAAATTTAAAAATATTGTTATGCCGAAGTTATATATTAATGGAAAAAATTATGTATATTCATTTCAAGAGTTTTTTAATATTTTTTTTATTAAATGGATGGTGCATGTGTTATTGATTTTTTTTTGTCATCCAATAAAGGTATATATTTTATTTTAACTACAAAATTATAATCTTGATAATTTTTACTTCATTATTTTAATTAAAAAATATTTGATAAGAATTTTTACTTAACGCACATAACATACGGGTTTAATCTAGTAATACTATATTCAAGCATTTTTTTTGTTTGAAGGGCAAAATTTTAATAACAACAAACACCTATACAAATATACAGTGAAACATTGATTGATGAGTTAATTTTGAACTAGTTAGATTGGAGTCATAAAGAGGCCAGTAGCGTCTAGTTGAAGGCTTCATATTTAATGGTGACACTTCTTGAAGTTAATGTACATTAATTAAAAAGATTCAATTTTCAAAAATAAGTTTAGCATTACAACAATGCAAGTAGGATAAAGCAAACCACCTTTATTCATGCATTTGCTTTCATTGTATCCACCTTCACTATATTCATTTTTATCTTCTTATATAAAATAATAATAACATCTTCAATGGTGTGGTTAAGGATATTATTAGCAATATTTAGATATCTTTATCATTGAAGTAAATCTTTTATTAAGAATTTGTGGATAGATATCCTTAGTCAAAGATGTCATAATTAAGCATCCTTACAATTTTTCTTTTGTTTGAATATGAAATATGTGTGGTGATACAAAAAATATAAAGATGTTTGTATGGTTGGAGGTAAAATTAAAAATTTTAAGGATTTATAAGGATATAATGTGTCAGATAATGTGACGATTAAGGATGCCTACGGATAAAGATATCATTATATATATATATATATGGTTACTACAACAAAGAGAAAAAAATACACCTACTTTTGATCTAGGCCATTTAAATTAAAAACACAAAATAATCTTAGCCCTTGAAACTAAAAGTCAAATTTAGCTATTTAAACATGGTAACTTTTTAATATTATTTAATATGTACTTTTTTAATTATGACATGCATTTATCATCTTTTTTATATAAATGTTTTTTTTATAAATATTTTACATAGCTAATGAAATTATATATATATATGGTTCCTAAAGCAAAGAGAGAAAAAAATATGAATTCTAATTAATTTCTACCCTTAAAAATAAATCTAAATACAATCTCAACCATTGAAAGTAAAAGCTAACACTTACTAATTTTATCATCTTGAGATATGTTGTTAATGTTGGTCATTCTTTTTCCAACATTTGTTCGTAAGTAATTAGAAATGGTGATTGCATGAAACATAAATTCATCTCATAAAATTTAGGCAAAAAACATCATCTTCGACTTTCTCCGTTTTCGTTCGGTGAAAGTTATCTACATTAAATGTTATACTCCAACTTTGGTTTTATTTTACGTAATAAAAATTCCGAATAATATATTCATCAACTCGATCACATTTTCTTTCATCATTCTTCATGAGCAAAATGAAACCAATAATAAAGAAACAAGTGGTTTATAATCTACTAAATATAATTGTTGGATTTTCTGTATATATATAATTGATTTATAGTGATTTGAAGTATATTTTAATTAATCAATGAGAGATAATTATGTAATCCGTATCTTTTGAGTGTAAACAAATATGTTTTTATAAATGGATATACACAAATTTTCCATATATTCAAAAATCAGTGTGCAAATAGATCATTTTTATATAATAGATATTATTTTAATTTCTATATATTGAATAAATTTTCAAGGTGTAATCATTATCTAATTATAAGTATAAGCAATATATATTTTAGAGTTAATTACAATTTTTGTCCCTGTCGTGATACCCAGCTTGCAGGTTTCGTCCTTACCTTTCAAAAATTACAGTTTTAGTCCAAACATGTAACGTCCGTTAAAATACCCATCACATGCCAGACATGTGATGGGTAATTTCTTCATTTCCATACCACATGACCAAAATTGTAAATCTTTAAAATTTTTTTTTCCAGATCTATCTATATATTTACAAACATATATACAAATACAAACCTATCTATACCTGTATCTATCTATCAATCATATATCTATATACATATTTTTTTTCTCTTCCAGATCTATCTATATATATACAAACATATATACAAACAATATATATACAAACATATATATTTTGAACTGTCACCACTTTCATCTTCATTTATATATACAAACATATATCCATAATTTTTCAAACTAAAATACAAAAGATCAACTAAAATACAATACAATGTATATATAACAAATCATGAATCTTGCCCCACAATCACCTTTCACCGCCAATCCGACCACCGTTGCACCACCGTCACCCATCGCCGATGACAGCCTCGAACCAAAATGGTATGGCAACATCCAATACCTCCTTAACATCTGTGCTGTTGGTGGAGGCATCCAACAAAGTCTTCGGTTTCGATCTGAGGGGAGAGAACCAGAAATCCCACCGGAAAGCATCAAGCCAGAAATCCCACCGGAAATCCGGCAGCGACGGTGTCTATATATATAGATCGGATATATATGCGAGTGTATATATATATATATAGATCGGATTTATATATATAGATCGGATATATGTATATAGATCGGATTTATATATATAGATCGGATAGGAAACCATATATATATGTTGCTTCTGCTTCTACAAAGTTATATGATGATGATGATGATGATGATGAATTTGTTGTCTAAATTTGTTGTCTAAGTTATATGATGATGATGATGATGATGATGATGATGATGATGAATTTGTTGTCTAAATTTGCTACAAAGTTATATAGATCGGATTGAATATTTTGTTGTCTAAATTTGTTGATTTTTTTTTTATATTTATATATATATGAATGAAATATATATGTATCTATATAGTCAAGTTCCAGATCTGGGTTGTTGATGATGAAGATGATGAAATTGAAAGAGGGAGAGTGAATAAAGACGGTTTTACCCCTGCACATGCATGGCACATGACCATATTTAACGAAAAGTTTGACTCCGTTAGCCGGAGGTACTGCAATTGTTCATTTTTGACAAGTTTGGGTACTATTCGTGTAATTTTTTTTACTAGGTACTAAATGTGTGATTTTGGTATAAACACAGGTACCATTCTTGTAATTAACCCTATATATTACATATATAAGGAATGATGTGGGTTCATATGCGAAGTTTCTTACAGTGCAAAACTAAATTATTTTCCTACGTAATACGCGAGATAAACATATTAAGTTTCCATCAAAACATAATTAGTAGTTATAGATAAGACATATTGAAATATGATAATATTATTATTCAAAAAATTTTTTGTATCGAAGATGGTTATTAGGATATGTATGTTATATCTTTATATGATGACTGCGTAAATTTAAATGTAGATACTATCTGCTAAAAAATTGTGATATTATTATTTGAAAATGATTTTTATTGTATATGGTTCGTAGAATAAAATGACCTAAATGAAGGGGAAAAAATGATAAAAATATGTTACATTTTGATGAATTAACCGTGTGTACTTTTAAATTTTATAACGTAACAGAAGATCAAATTAAATATATTTAATTCAATAAACATTCACACATATAAAGTTTTCCACCAAGATCTAGTGACACAGTAATAAATGGCATGCTAATAATTCACAAAGTGCGTAAGAAAAATTTGGAAATTGATGAACACGTATAGGTTGATACGAATATTCAATAGTATGAATATCTTCATCGATAGTCCATACGAATACTTCCAACAAATACCAATGATTACTACATCTTTAATCACCAAAAGTCAAACTACAAGCTTGCTTTTTTATGGAAACTAAAATAATATAAATTAAATGATGATCAATTATAATAAAAACATTATAATAACAATAGCATAATATATACAATATATGCCAATGGGGATGGTGACCCAATTGTAAGGTCTTTGAATTGAACTTGAGAAGATCCACCTACGTTCGAGTCCTACTTCCCATTTGCGGGGTGGATTAATAGGGGTTTTTTCGAGAGTTTTAGGCTCCATCCCGGACATTCGTGTAATTTAGGAGTAGGATAGTATGCCGTTCTAAAATAATAATAATAATAATAATAATAATAATAATAATAATACAACAATACTAATAATAGATACCATAAATATTTATATAAAAAAAAAAATCCTATATTAGTAAATATATATTTTTTTAGAACAAAATACTATCACACTTCTACTCCTAAATTAACAAAATTCCATTTTCAGATAAATAAAATAAATATTTTAGCTTTAAATAAAAACAAAAATAAAAACACTATATTTTATTACGAATAAGATCATTGAAACCTTTTTAACAACATAACCTTTGTTATGAAATTCATTATTTTTCAAAATATAAATAAATAGAAACACATCCAACTTTTTTATCACTAAAATCCTTGGACGAACCAATTTTGAAAAAAAAGGAGGAATGTTTTCATTAGGGGAAATGATATTGGCACCATCTCTTTTGAATAATTTACCAAAATAATGCATCAAGTGTTTGTACAGTATGCTATATAATTTGAACAGTATGGTAAATTAATCAAAATGAATGGTACCAGTATTACTTCCCTTTCATTAGGAGCATTATTATTATTCTATTCAATGAGAATTTTATTTGGGTCCCATCCTGAAATTCGTGTAATTTAAGAGTATGATAGTATGCCGTTCCTAAATAAAAAATAAAAAAATAATAATAATATATACATTATATAATACAACAATACTAATAATAGATACCATGAATATTTTAAAAAAACCTATATTAGTAAATATATTTTTTTAGAACGACATACTATCTTACTTCTACTACTAAATTAACAAAATTTCATTTTCAGATAAATACAATAAATATTTTACCTTTTAATAAAAAAAAATGAGAACACTATATTTTATTACGAATAAGATCATTGAAACCTTTCTAACTACATAACTTTGGTTATAAAATTCATTAATTTCCAGAATATGAATAAATAAAAACACATCCACTTTTTATATCACTAAAATTCTTGGACGGACCATTGATGGAAAAAAAAAAGAGAGGAATGTTTTTATTAGGAGCATTATTATTATTCTTCTTAATGAGATTTTTTTCCCCCAGTTTTTAAGTAGTTTAATCTAACTTTAGACTGACTTTCATATTTGTTTCACATTCGATCATTTTATGTATATGTAAATGTCAATTATTAAAAGTATGTTAAACTTATTTATTATTCCAACTTTATATATATATTTATTATACACACTAATACTAATTAAATACACAAGGTTTAATTAAGGAGTTATACCAACTTCCTTAAATGCTTTGTTTAAAGTACAGAATAAAGTCATATTGGATGTGACATATCACCTTTAAACTCAACCACCTTTACACAAAAGTACACAAAAGTGCATACTGAGGGGACAAGATTTTATCCGGGTATAGTTGTGTAAAGGTCAAAGGCATTCCTCGTAATCAGTGTAAAGTTTTGTAATTACTTTACACTGAAGGAATCCCCCACTCTTGATCTGGATAAGACTTCTACTGGGCACCGCTGCTGAGAGAGTCTTCTATCTTCTATCTTCAGTCTTCGACTTCAGTTAGAATGTTCAGTTGGTTCAGCTCTGGACTGGAGTAAAGATCCAGTGAATTGAAATCTGGAGTTACCAGATTTCCTGTACAAGTAAGACATTCACTGATCTTTATCTATTTCTAGACAAATCTTCAAAGCTACAGATATGTTAGTCATCTGGAGTAGTCCTGTGAGACCTGGACTAACAAATTCCTCCTATTTGTCTTGAAATAGTGCAAGGTTTTCAAGCTTTTATCTATACAAATTTACATGCTTGAAAACACTTGTTTTTGACTAAGTCTTTTTCAAATTTCTAAGAGCACTTTATAGATCATTAATGCCTTAGATTTGTTTCATTGTTTTGGGTTCTAGACTAAGTCAGTCTCACTTTGTTTGTAGAAACAACTAAGTAATAAGCACACAACATTAAAGTAAATATATGATACATAGTTATACAGAAATGAAATATACACAACAAAATGATACATATCAAAGAAAAAAGACTACTTCTTTGCTGGATGTGACTCTAGAGCCTCTTCAGTAGCTTTTCTCTTTGAGGATGATGGAGAAGAGGGTTCTTGGACCCTGATGCCTAGAGAAACTTCCATCTGCTTCTTGTGCTCAAACTTCTGTTGAATCCTCTTCAACCAGGCTAGCTCAGCCTTGGAGTATTGCTTCCCCTTTAGAAGGTATGCCATCTCTTTAAGTTCGTTCATCCCAAAGGTGTGCACAGTACAATCTGGTCTTTCATCTTAAAAAACCTCATTCCCTGATCACCTTAATGTGGAATT
>JAOXNX010000031.1:15850917-15867940 GCA_028566075.1 Solidago caesia
TACAAGCTACGAGAAATCACAGGGGATAAATAAGGGAATACAATCATCTACAACCTACAAGATAATCACAATATTAAATACAAAATACAAGCCAATAATATTTAGCAATATTATTGGTTAACACGCCCCCGCAGTTTGAGCCGTAGATGATCGAAGGCATAAACTGGACCGAAATCGCTGGAACAGATGTTTGGGAAGGCCCTTTGTAAAAATGTCTGCATATTGATAATCAGCCGGAACGTGCAGAACTTTAATAGTGCCAAGTCGGACCTTTTCTCGAACAAAGTGTATATCCATTTCAATGTGTTTGGTACGTTGATGTTGAACTGGATTTTCAGCTAGATAAACAGCGGAGATATTATCACAATAAATAACAGTAGCATGCCTAACAGGAACACGAAGCTCAAGTAACAGATTGCGAACCCAGCTTATTTCAGCGACAGCATTAGCTACACCCCTATATTCTGCCTCAGCACTAGATCTGGAGATGGTGGACTGTCTCTTTGAGGACCAAGAAATCAAATTTGAACCCAAATAAACACAATAGCCTGATGTGGACCGACGGGAGTCTGGACATCCACCCTAATCCGCGTCTGAATATGCGGTCAATTTAGTGGATTGGGAGGGTGAAATAAGCAAACCTTGGGACAGAGTACCTTTGATGTATCTGAGTATACGTTTAAGAAATTGAAAGTGAGGTTCCCGTGGGGAATGCATAAAGAGACAAACCTGCTGAACCGCATAAGAGATATCCGGGCGAGTAATAGTGAGGTATTGTAAAGCACCTGCCAGGCTACGGTATAAGGACCCATCGGAAAAAATAGCACCATTTTCGGCACTAAGTTTTGAACCAACTTCCACTGGTGTACTAACAGGCTTGCAGTTAGACATGTTCGCGCGTTGCAGAATATCGGCAGCATATGTAGATTGGGATAAGAATAATCCATTTGCCTGTTTCTGAACCGCAATACCAAGAAAATGATGCAAGTCTCCAAGATCAGTCATTTTAAATTCAGCTGTCAAGGATTTAATAATGCGCTGAAGCAAAGCGTCGCTAGAAGCAGTGAGGATGATATCATCAACATATAATAGTAAGTAAGCCATATGATCACCCTTATGATAAATAAAAAGAGATGTGTCACAAACACTGCTCTTGAAACCACATTTAGACAAGTACCCTGCAAAACGTTGATACCACGCCCTTGGGGCTTGTTTCAAACCATATAAAGATTTATTTAGCTTGCACACATACTTTGGGTTGGTAGACGAGACAAACCCGGGTGGTTGAAACATATAAACAGTTTCCTTCAGGTGGCCATGTAAAAAAGCATTTTTGACATCTAACTGGTTGATGGACCAACCTTTAGAAATAGCTAGACTTAAAACTGTTCGAATAGTGGTGGGTTTGACCACTGGACTGAACGTCTCATCACAATCTATGCCAACAGTTTGACTCTTCCCATTTACTACTAGGCGAGCTTTGTGGCGTTCAAGAGAACCGTCAGCATGAAACTTATGCTTGAACAACCACATACAGCGTATAACAGGTGCATCAGATGGCCTTGGTACAAGTTCCCACGTGTTGTTGGCCAATAGAGCTTCATATTCATTAGTCATGGCAAGTTTCCAGTTTGGATCAGTGAGGGCAGTGAGATGAGACTTGGGAAGGGGAGATATATGTGTGGAGGTCCCGGTATGTAGAGAGAATTGGGTACGAGGTTTAACGATACCCGACTTGGATCGTGTTTGCATTGGGTGTAAGGGTGGCTGGGTGTGAATGTGGTCGGAAGGAGCATGGATTGGTTGGTCCGGAGGTAGGTGGACAATGGTGGAGGCGCTAGATGGGCTGGGGTGTGGGTTTGTCGAAGGTTCAGGTGGAGTAGAGGGGGCGGTGGAGTCGAGAAGTATAGTGGGATCAGGTGGTGGGTCTGGGCCAGGGGATGGTTCAAATGGGCCAGAATTGTTTGTGGGTATTGGGCTGAAAAATGGCCGAGGGGTGAAGAATATAGGTGAGAGGTCGGGTGAGGTGTCAGTTGGGGTTTGGGGAGAGGGTTTAGAGAAAGGGAAACTATCTTCAACAAAAGTGACATGGCGGGAGAAGATGGTTTTGCCGGTAGATACATCTAGGCACCGGTACCCGCGGTAGTTAGCGGGGTAGCCTAGAAAGACACATGCTTTGGAGCGATGCGTAAGTTTATGAGGTCGGGTAGCAGAGGTGTTGGGATAACATAAACAACCAAACACACGAAGATGCTCATAGGATGGTTGTCGTAGGTAGAGGAGAGAAATGGGTGTAAGGTTATGATGAAGTTTGGTGGGGAGAAGGTTGTGTAGATAGGAGGCAGTATGGATTGCCTCAACCCAGAAGGTGGGTGGAAGTGAGGCGTGTGTGAGGATGGTAAACATTATGTCGTTTAAACGGCGAATCATACGCTCGGCTTTACCATTTTGTTGAGATGTGTGAGGGCACGAAAACCGGAATTGAATGCCATTTTTAGTTGCAAAATTTTTAAAATTTGTGTTATCAAATTCACCCCCCATATCACATTGAAACGTTTGAATTGGTAAACGGAACTGGGTAGTAACGAATTGGTGAAAATGTGCAAACTTAGTAAAGGTTTCAGATTTGAACCGTAAGGGGTAAACCCAAGTGTATTGTGTGAAATCATCAGTTAGTACCATATAATATTTGTATCCTGCATGACTTAAAACAGGAGATGTCCATAAATCACAGTGCAACAAGGCAAATGGTAATAAAGTATGAGAAACAGAATCTGAAAAAGGCAATCGTTTATGCTTCGACAATTGACAAGAATGACAACTAAAAGGCAATTTGAGTTTATTACAAGAAATAAATTGTTTTGAACGAAGAAAGTCCATGATATGTTGACCCGGATGTCCAAGTCGGTTGTGCCAGAAAGGAGAAGCGTTGGTGGAAACAAAACAAGTGGTAGCGGAAGCATTTGGTGTGAGCGGGTACAAATCACTCGAACTGTTGTGACGACTCAGGATCGTGCCATCCTTGAAATCCTTCACAGAAAATCCGAATGGGTCAAATTCAATAGAGGTATAATTATCGATATTGAATTTACGCACAGAAATCAAGTTTTTAACTATAGTTGGATTAAAAAGGACAGATTTCAAGTGTAAGGGTTTAGAGGAAAAGGTTAAGGTTGATGAACCCGAACCCAAAACTGGAACTCTATTGCCATTACCAACAATTATGGACTTTACTGGTGCAAACGTAGAAAAATTATCAAGTTTCTTCTTATCATAAGAGATATGAGAAGTAGCACCTGTATCGAAGTTCCATTGATCGTCGTCGCCGTTGTCCATTGAAAGTGCTTGAACGGCATCAGCCAATTGGGTAGGTTGAAGTGGGTCTACTTCAGCAACATGTGCCTGAGCAGTACGCTGGTCAGAGTAGTTTGGAGGCCGCTGAGCGGGCTTGGGCTGCCAAGGTTGTGCCCATCCTTGGGTCGGATAAGGACATGGTGGCGGGGCCCAATATTGTGGGGCCCAGTATGGTGGGTAGTATGGTGGCTGGGCTGGTGAAGGAGAAAAAGTGGGCTGTTGCTGGGCGTTCCTGTGTTGCGCTGGTGGCTGGCCACGGTTGTTATTGGGCCGACCTGTACGGTTGTTGGAGTTGCGTCGCTGTGGGCGCTGGGCAGATGGATCCCTAGCAGCAGCTGGTGGATATTGGTTCTGATGTGTGTCACGGGTGGGTGGAGTTATGGCAGCGGCGACAATGGGTGTTGGCGCAACAGCTTCTCTTGCGGCGATACGGCGTGCTTCAGAGTCGAGTTGATCAACAGCTTCTTCCCATGATGGGGGAGATTTATTCAGTTGCGAGGCAATCATGTCGTATTCTTTGGGGAGACCACGAACAAGGTGCAAAACTCGTTGATTGTCATTCATTGGGTAATCAACTGCGGCTAGTTGATCTGATAGTTCACGAATCTTTTGGCAGTAGGTGTCAAGGTTAGGCATAGAAGCAAGGGTGAGGTTGGTAAGCTCATGTAGTAGTGTTTGTGCCCGAGACCCTTTGTTGTTAACAAACAAACGCTTGACCCGCTGCCACGCCTCCAAGGCAGTTGATTCATCAGTGAGAACCCGCACAAGCAGGTCATCAGAAAGTGTCCCATAGATCCATTGAAGAACAACCGCATCAATCTTCTCCCATTTCAAAAATTCTGGAGTATCTTTTTCTGGGGCTGGCGAACCATCGATGTGACTGAGCACATCGTACCCTTTTGCATGAAGCATAAAGAGTTTTACCCACGAAGAATAGGAGACTTTGACACCGTCAAGAACGCGCACCTTGTGTTGAATGTTGGTGACGGTGTAAACGGGGTGAAGAGGTTGTTGTTTGGGATCAGTGGGGGTACTGTTTTGGGGGTCGATCTTATCACCCATGGCGGATGATAGGTACTGAAAATGGAATAACAAAGGTTGAAGGAAGGGATGGCGGAGGCAGATCTAGATCTTGCCTTGGGGTGATACCATGTAAGTAACCAATTTCCTTGATCTCTTTGATAAACATAATATCCTATATAAATAGTACAAGCTACGAGAAATCACAGGGGATAAATAAGGGAATACAATCATCTACAACCTACAAGATAATCACAATATTAAGTACAAAATACAAGCCAATAATATTTAGTAATATTATTGGTTAACACCAGAATGGCCCCAAAATAGGGGTGGTTACAACGGTGTTCTCCAAGATTTGGCGAGAACATGCCGGAAAAGGCACCATTATTAGCTAAGGCCTAAGGAGATGAGCATGCATGAGCCTATTGCATAAGTAACAATTATTATGTCATGTAATGCTATATACAATGTAATCACAACCTAAAACATGCATCAACATTACAAGAACCGAGATCAAAATATTCTTTCTCGCTGCCTTTCTAAAAAAGATAGCGTTATAAATTCCAAATTTGTGTTCGATATATCTAAATGATAAAATTACGTCGTCAATTTGGTTATATATATAGACAGAACATGTCAAGTTAGGAAGAAAATGAATAACAAAACATGAAACCAATATAGAATCGACATACCTAATGAATTATGATGAATCAGAAATTTATTGGATTAAGGAAGGCGAAATTGATATTTGGTGATTACAAGATTTCACGCATTTGTTGGCATCATTCATAGCCATATTGGCGCCGAACCATTTCTTTTTCTAATTTTACATGAATGACCTTTAGGTTTTCCATAAGTTGCAAAATGTACCCATTTCTAAATATTGCTACAATGCAAGTTCTTTTTTTTTAAAGATGTGAATTACTCGCGAATGTCGAGAGGTCTAACATACGTTGTCTTAACCTGGTCTACACTAGAAAGCCCCCTCGTATAATAGATCTCTAATTTAAACCCCTCGATGAGAAACCTTTATCACTCAGAGATCTAGAGGGGAAAACTCATTCAGGCCCACCATAGGTGAAAATTAAATACATATAACCACTCCCAAATATGTCTAGGGTAGAACCCGAACCTAAGACCTCTTGTAAGGAAACAGACATCCTTGCCACTAGACCATTGTGGTTTGTTACAATGCAAGTTAAGACTTATTGTTTTGCCTACTTAAAAATGCCTTAAAATCTATGTTTTCAAAAAGTTAATTAATATTATTAAGTAATCATCACCCACAAGATTTGAACATCGAACATAATGTACAATTACACAATTGTCGCAGAAACACATATGACCAAGGTCAGGTTGGCATCTAATGGAGTCAACGACACTCATAATGTGGTTAGGGTTATACTGTATAACTCTAAATTATACTTTTGTGGGGAAGTGTTACCGTAGTAACTTGTTCATCCAAATAAGAACATACAAGTTAGGAAAAGTTGTAGATTTTAGTTTGGGAATTCACAGTTTACAGAGTTTCGGTTGTGTTTTCGTGTAAGTTACCGGCCATCATTAGATCCTTACTTGTATCAGCAGCTAGATTCTTTAAAAATGTTTGTACTTGTATCAGCAGATTCTTAATTTTGTTAAAGATGTTTGTGTAACTTATATAATGCTCTGAGATTATTTTTGAAAAATTAAAAACGCATTTAACTAAGTATGGTTTTTTTACATTTTTAAGAGAAATATTAAGAAACAAATCAGTACTATATCTTCTCTTCGGTATCATCATTGTTTGAGAAGAAAATATAGAAATTTGACAGAACAAACAAAACTCAATAAAAGAAGTTGCTTTTCTCTTGCTAAATTTCATTTCAACATTTGAAATGGATCATATAAACACATTTCAGGCTTAGCCTGCTTCTTCCATTAAGCACATTCTTGTGCTAGACAATGTAAAGACTCTAAACCCCATATAGTACAACCGAAATTGGCCTGTTATATACCCAAAAAATAACTATTCTAGCTTCGTTTCTATGCAATCCAGCTCCCAACAGAGAATTGTTCAGATGCATGATGATGCATCACTACTCACTAGCTATGCAATCAACTTTTCATCCTAGTAGTTTTGTTTTCGGTTCTTTTAGAATGCCACAGTATCCTCGTTCATCTTTATATACTGATATGGAAAGTAATAATGTGAAGGTTAAGAGTTACCGATAGTATTCACAAACGGTACCAGTCTCTTGTAGTCGCGTCTTCGCCCAAGTACACAATTATCAAGCACACGCCCAAGGATTAAACGAGTATTCTGCAAAGCCATTTCCTTGGCTAAAGTACCCGACTCGGTTGATGATCCACCATAAGCCATGAATGATGACTCGTCAATCCCATCAAGGCTGCTTTCATTGTATGCTGGCTTATATTTAGGTGATACAACCATAGATCCATAGTTATTGAGAAGAGCTTCTAATACACTTAATGCCTCGGAACACAAACTGCTTTCAACTAACTGGGATATTAGTGCATACATATGTCGACTCTGGACAGCGTCCACTGGAATATGTTGAAGCAATTGCTTCAGTATTAAAAGAACCACACGCTGATACTCCATAGGTCCTATTTCTAGAAGGCTAAGCAAATGCCCGAAAGCCACCACTGAGTGCTTTGGTAGCCACTTGTTACATAATAGCGGTGACACACAAGCAAGTAAATTGTCAATACTTTTAATTCTATCTTGTGAATACGCCATGAACACGGCAGCTAGCTCGTCTAACGATTTTGCCTGACACCATATTGCTAAATTAGCTGTAACTGAACAAGCCTTTTGGTATTGATGTAATAGGGTTGAAGTAGAGCCTGATCCCACAAGTACCTCTGGCTCTAAATGTAAGCAGAGCCAGGGAAGCAAACCCGTGATGTGCATTAAGAGTCGTGTCTCATGGTCCCCAAAGATCAAATCACAGGAGGGTATGGTAAGCCTTGAGAGAACCTCAATGGAAATATCGTGGCTCACGGTTGACATGAGTCCTTTGAGCACTAGAGGCTGCACACCTTCAAAAACTGGAACCTTCCCACCAGATGGTGAACAGTCATCAGAACAATGTGAGTCCCTCCATTGTAAGACATGGTCAGCGGCACTGTAATCGAGCTCATCTCTTGGCATACTTGAAAGGAGAATGTGTTCTGTGGTTCTTTCCGAAAATGTTAAGCGGTCGATGACACGAGCAAATAGCTCAAGTACCTGGCAATAAACATGAACAAAGTCTGTGTGCATCATTGCCACACATCCCCAGAAAAGATGGGGATAGAGAATCACCTTCTCAGGTGCGACATTTTCCACCATCACTTGCAATGTCAAAAGAATCTCCATAACAAAGCCTAAGACTGCAGGTACTGGGTTTGCTAAGCATCTATGAAGGCATAGGAGAAGTGACACACATGCATCATGGTTGACTTGGGGTCGGAGGGCCCGATAGATCTGGAGTGACCGGCATGACAGGTGTCTTGATGTGCATTCCAAGGCCCATTTGAGTGCCTCTGCTCCCCAAGTCTCTCGAAGATCACCTTGGAAAAAGATGGCATCCACCATGCTCTGAACCAGTGCAGATAGTAATGCTGCACTTTGGAGCTCGATTTCCGTGACAGTGGGGTCCTCGTTTTCCCACATCATACTCCCACGCTTCGACTGAACATACTTGATCAGGCTCACAACCTGTTGCCGGTTTTCTCCACTACTACTTTCAACATTATAAAGCTCAAGATGACGCCCACCAAGAGAATACAACAAATTAACAAGCAAGCATTGGCAGTGTTCTAATACGATGTCTTCTGAGCTATCCATTGAAACAAATGTGACATGAAAAAGTAAAGGCAAGTGTTCCCTGAAATCTTCATCATTTTCATAAGCAATTTCTGCAAGTAGAATCAATGCTATATCAGCATGGGTCAATGAATGCTGCTGCTGCTGATGCCCATGTAAGGCTGTGTGAAATTCTCTATCACTGATGCCAAAAGTTCCACTACCCGTATGCTGACTTTCTATTGAACTTGGAGTGTCAATGTAATCCCCACTGTCTTGAGAAACATGCCGGCTTCTTGAATTTCCTGCTGAACTTTGGACCCGGCTAGACCTCCCAGTTGTTATCTCAGAAGGTATCGGGATTAATGGACTTGACGTTGTCCGGCCTCTTAAGGGGATTGTTCTTGAGGTTAAGGTTCCACTTGTATTTCTTAGTAGACCATCAACAGATCCGCGAACCAGAAGGGGTGACATGTGAGGCTGTTTATCCAAGACAGATGCGAGTCGGGCTGCTGCTGGGCCCTGAGAAAACTCCAAAATAAAATTTCCAGTGAGATCACTCTTGTGCCGTGTTGGCCTGACCAGTTCCAGGCTCTCATCAAGCATTCGTTGGGCCAATTGGTAAACCAAGTGGTCAACTGTGCCTTGTGGGCATATTCGAGCTAGATATAAGCTTATGCGTTTAGCAACTGAGAAATATGTAGCAAATGCACCACTTATTTCTGCTGATGCATTTGAATCACAGTCTTCAATTCCTTTACTGATCAAGAAATCAAGAACCGGACGGATATTACGTGGCTTACTAGCAATAGTTCTCCAAAGCTTCTCAATTTCATCTGGAAACTGATCACCATGTCTCCACGTCACATAGTAAAGGCTTTTCAGTAATCTTTCCTTCCACCCTGAGTTTTGAAGTTTCCAGAAATTGAGATTTTCAATCCATGGAGTCATGCAAGTTAAAACTTGATGCTGGGCAATTATATCAACTGCATCCAGCTGCCGCTGCATGATTTCCTCACAAAGAAGCTGACTCAGCTCGGGATGATCCTTGGCAAGTTTGCAAGATAATTTGTACTGAAACTGTTGGTATGAGTCGGGAAGGTTTCCAACTACTGCAATCTGATAACTTCCTGACCCGTCCATCTTATCTTCAGCCCATTCACGAATAGATAGTGTCTCAAGCATCTGTAGAGCATCATCACGAACCTGTCTAGACGGGTCCACCACCTTGTACAGAATCAGACTCAAGAGTCGTTGAATTTCACATTTAGGTATCTCTTGACGCATGTACACTTCGGCCAAGACACTGAAGTATCCATCTGCTACACCAGCATCGGAAGAGTAGCACTGACAAGAAGAGATAAATTTTAACTCAAGATCATAACCAACAACACCAATACAATAAATATATGTCTTACCTGATCAATGCAAGCAGGGAACAAGTCTAGATTGGTAAGAATAAGATTCTTTAAAGCTATTTTAGCAAGTGAAACACGAAGGTGAATAATTCTGCTCTTATCACGTCCAGTAGCTCCAATGTGTTTAACGCAAAATGGACCTCTTGGATCGGTTGGAGAATAGCCAAAAGGAGCTCGCGGTGCAGACTCAATGAGAAGACTGTTAATCCAATATATAATCCGACCACTCATTTTTCTTGCATTATCAAAGTCAAAACATGGCCCGTATAACAAGGCTGCCATACAATTCATGGAAGCCCATTGTACTGCCTCAACTTGTTCAGACACTTCTTTGTCAAAGGAAATTTTGTCTATGGATTCTTTTGATCGACTTCGCTGACTAGACTTGTAGCGTTCAACTTCACGCCGATAATGACTTAGGCCATCCTGAGTCAATGTATTACCTGAATCGTCACAAAAAGAGAGAAAAAGATCGAATAACCTCTTTCTGGTTTTAGGATCAAATTTTTCTGTTTTTGCATCAACAAACTCAGGGGCCAGTGATCTTAGTATACATGCAAGTGCATAGCGAAGAGTTTGCATCTCTTGAAAATTCTCAAAAGATCCTGTTGAGATTAATCTACTTGTTTCATCGATATATTTCAAATAATGAAGGTGGAAAACTGGCTTACGGGCCAGCAAGCCAGGCCAGATGTTCTCTGCAACGGTTCTGTATACATTTGCAATATGAACACGAAGTTCCTCACGGCGAGATTTTTGAATCTGCGTCAATACAAATAAGATATTTAAGTATTCACTTATTGTAAAAATGGAGCTTAGATGATAATAATAGAAAATAAAAAATAAAAGAACCATACCTTCCATTTTGGTTTTCCTTCTGTTTCCAAAGAAATTTCATCCATAAAAGATGCCAGCTCACTGAACATTATTTCACACACTTCTGGATGCGAATGCCCAAGAGCCATAGTAGCAGCATGCTGAAATCCAATAGGAAATATAATCAGCACAGGGGATGTGCAAAAATCCTATCATTCTACAGAGTTTGAGCTACTGCGTTGTATAATCTGTGAAAAATCTATAATTAGTTTCACTTCATCATATGTGTAGCCTCATCAATATAAAGTTTGTGGTAAAACTCACAACATGTGTTTCAGAACCAGATTTTAGTGACGGAATAATAAGATGAAATAGTTGTCGTGTTGCTGCTGCGCCAGCTCCTTCCCTCCCAGATGGACAAGAACAAGCAAACATAGCATACATGAGCCACTGATCGAGTTTATTGTCTGCATCCTGAATTTGACTCGCCTTTCCCCCCAATTCAACAGGTGTCACAAGCGCAAGACGCTTAGTAATCTCTAGCCTGAGAAAATAAATATCTGGATTTCGATTGATAACACAAACTAGTGAACTTAATTAATAAAGACAGCACAGAAAAATTTGATTACTTTGCTTCTAGAACAGAATGTGGGCAGAGCAGTGCACCATACTTGACAAGCTCACTAAGACATCGAGGCCATCTGTTCTTATCATGGAATTCAAAAAGCATAGCCTCAAGTGTTGCATCAGGAGGTACCACATCAGATTCCAGTCTGAGATCAAACAAACGGTTGGAATCCCAATAGCAGCTTTGAACAATGTCATCCTGTCAATACCGAGGTTTTTACATTGAGGATTCAAATGAAAAAAGGTAAAAGAAAGTAAAATAAAGTAGATTATAAAGAGAACACACTCCATGCTCTTCAAACACATCGACCATAAGTATTGGTTCAGCTTCATCTTTATTGAGACCCAATAGAAGGTTTTGTATATCATTGTGTATGGCACGTACACATCGTAGTAATTCTAAGGCAGTATGCCTAATCTGAGAATCAGCAGAACTAAGAAAGATAAGACCAACTGCATCAATCTCTGAAGCATGGAACTCAATTGGTTCTCCGCGACTGAAAGAAGTTTTCCCTAATCTTTGTTTCATCTGCACGTGCTTTACATCTGAAGCATCCTGTTCAATATTTTCACCAGAAAGGCAAGATCTCCATAAACGTAAGAGATCCAAAAGGTGTCCCAATGATGTTTGAATAAGAAGAGGGAAGTCATCTGGCAGCCGTAGGATGAAGTTCACCATACCTCTCACAACTGCAAATCGACGATCAGGTAGGTATTTCATAATTCGATTTAGTACATTTATTGCTTCCTCGCGTACACCATGATCGATACTTATCCCATGCTGAGGTATTATCTCAGTGATTCTATCATTTCGACCAACATCTTTAATCAAGCAAGGTATGCACTTCAAAACTGACTGGAAGAGACACCCTTGTGATTTTTCCTTGGTAATTGCATCTGGAAGACATTGGCTACATTAGAAGTGAAGATGTTTATGCAAAAATCTTGGTTTTCATAAATATTTACCTATAATCGTTTTTGAAGAAGTGAGAAGAGCCAGATTGTAAGCTCTATGGCACGACCTTAATGTAGACTCGATCGCAATCTTCACTTTCGGGATGTAGTGGCCTAAGTCCTGAGCTGCCAATGTAGACCGTGGCAAGGTCAAAACAAATTCTTAAAATAAAAATCAGATTTTAAAGGGCAAAAGGATTAATTACCGTGAAGGATTTCCAAGCCAACATGCTCACTTGTGGGAGACATTGAAATGCCCAGTAAAGCACGAAGACCGATAATCTTCGCCTCACTTGGACTATCTTGCTTAAGCATTTCCAGTATCAAATGGTTTATACAAAAATCAAGGTTATGTTCTCCTATAGTTACACACAACTGAACAAGTTTATCATGTTGGACATCCTGTGTAAGCATCCCTTTCCTGAGAATTATAAGAAGTTGTGTTGTCACACTGTCGAGATAGTCCCATACTCGGTTTGATGGTTGGGAGTGCGCATGAACACTCAAATAAAATTTTGAAATACGGTAAAGACAATCCAGAGCCATCAACCGGTTATTCTTGTCCTGAAAAACAAATAATGTCAACTTGAATAAGAATATGAAGATATAAAAGTCTTGTGCATGTAAAGCTACCTTGAGATGTTTGTACAGTTGCTCTGTATGAGGAATAAAGTTTCCGAGAAAAACAAGAGGATCACCAAGACAGAGAAGCAAAGTCACTAAAGGGCATGCAGCCTAACACAGAGAATAAAGGACATGAGAAGCGGGTGAGTTATAAATCAAAGCAAAAGAAAAAATAAAAAGAATACTGCTTACAGGTATATGTTTGCTCTGTTTGTCTGCCCAATGAACGATCTGCATTCGTACCCGTCCAACAGCTTCATACCAAGCAGTAAGTGCACGTTGTACACCAGGAGGAGGCCATTGAACTTTTCCACCATCTGCAAGTTGTGCCAAAATGTTTGACAGCATATTGCAAAGTGCATGGTGAAGTTCCCTTTTTCGTTTGGTGGGAGCATGACTAAGAGGATTCGCTTTTGCAATAAAGGATGCTGACGCGTTAAGACCACCCTCAGTTTTGACCTGGCAAGTGTCAACAAACGTAACTATATAGATTATAATATTATGTTCTTGTCGAGAATATAGTTCAAAGGCAAAATAGTGTGTGGCACATACACCAAGCCTTAGATGGCGCATTCCGTTAATGATACTAAGGGTTTCAATTCGAGCACCACTGGTATCAATCCGACGTGTATTGAGCTCCATAAAAAAGCGTCCAGTTACAGAAGTAAACCTATTGAGGAGAAACAAAGCATTCTCAAACTACTGAAACAGAATCTAGAAATGCATACTCACAATGCACCCCTGTCAATTTCAAGACTAACTTTAGAGTACCATTAACCTGATTCGTGATAAAGCACCCACAAGCTGTGCTACCAGGTCTAGAAGGAGCACACGCCTATTAGTCAACGAGGGATATTCAACCTGACTTACAACCCTGCAATTGAAAATTTTTAGCTAGGATTATGTAAAGGATGTGTGTAGGTTCTGAAGCCACCATGGACATTACCTGTCAGCATTGATTAACCAATCAAATACAAAATGTTCAAGCCCAATCCAGAGTTTTTCTGCAATTACAGTAAGCATATTGTGTGTGAGAGCAAAATAACATAACTTACAGGGATTACCTAACGATTAAACTGCCAAACCTGTGAGCCCTTCAGGTGGACAGCACCGCACGAAGCGAATACATGCCGAGCAAAAAATGCATTCCACTGCAAGCTGATTTAAGAAAGGTGTCTTCGTAAAATCGTATTCACAACAAATAACTTCCATACAGTTAGCACCAGATAACATAGTACATGGTCACTTAAACCATAGATATTATGACCATGAATATAAAGCCATTCATACATTATAATCTATAGGTTTCTAATATTCAATGCCGAAGCAGCCTAATATACTACATCATTATCTCACGTAAAGGTGCAGATCATTAAGAGTACCAAGAATGGTTTCTAATATGAATACTATACTCTTTTAGTAATTACAGAAAATTTTCAGATGCTGAGCTAAGAAAGCATCCTTCTCGGTGACAGTATTCCCTTGTTAAGTTTCTTAAAGAAGAAGACCACCACAAAATAGTAAGTCAAACAAACCTTTTTTTTGGAACATAGATGTATCGTCTGCACCTTTGGGGGATTCACTGCAAAGCAAACCAGAAAATAATAAATTCAGATTTTTCATAAATATATACAGTGGACAGATGAACCATGATAAGCAAAAGAAGGGAAAAAACACACATGTCTCTCCAGCGAAGAAGTGCCTCAAAAAGAGGTAAAGGCATGTGCCGAGCCACCAAAACTAAGGAGTCCAACACTTGGTCATACGCCGGATCTGATGGCCGAATGTATTTCCCATCCTGTGGTTTCCCCGTGTATCAATTCAAGAAATAAAAAATTCATGAGATAATCAACAACAACAAAAAAAAAAAAACTTATTTTTATTATAAACAACACCATGCATGGGAAATATGAACAATTAATGATCTCGATTTCTAATCTGAGTATCAACAGCCATAGAAATTGATCAATATGATAACTGGAAACAATGTTCTACATATTCCTCACTCATCTTCCACATAATTAGTTGAAATCAAAGTCATTGTATGGAAAGAGATCGACAAGTTGGCATATATCAATAGCAACTATACATATATAGTGAAAAGTTCTGACAGAGTTCATGAGCTTGCAAGAACAGCAAGAACTTTAAAATTGTGTCATATCGCACGTGATTAAGTCCATTCACATGTAAAAAGTGACAGAGGTTCAAATGAGAGTAAAAAAAAGCCTTTCTACGGCAACCTCGAATACAATCCTATGAATAAATACTATAACAATAATAGGTTCTTAATTGATCCAGATCATTAACTTAAGGGATTAAACAATATATGGAGTAATATGATTATATATATATATATACACTTACATGTAATTGAGTAGTTTCGATTCGACGTCTAGCAAGTGGAACGAATCGTTGTAGCAATGCATCTACGATAAGTTTGGCAGCACTCTCCATCATGTGTACGTAAACCTAACCACCAAATTCTACTTAACGTTTTCGCTCCATTATCATCATATAATATATACACAATATATATATATATAAACCAAGATTGAGACACACATTCAATATCAAAAATGTAACTTAATTACCTTAACAAACCCTAATGCAAATTTGTATATATATATTATAATATATTATAATTCAGAAATTGAGAAATAATCTGGTAATGAGGACGACCTTGTCCGCCATTTGTCACGAAAACAGAGTATCGGCGACTCGGCGTACAATTCGTTATGCAATGGCGAATGAAGTCTAGCCAAAATCTCCAAAATGCCCTTTAGAATAGTGAAGATCGATGGCTAATAAGGCCTTAATCTGTGTCTTTTGGGCCTCTTATTTATTCGGGTCGTGTCCGCCAAAATTTGGGCCTCATCCCTCCGGAAGCAATGTAGATAAAATTACGATGGCAATGGATCGGATGTGAATCGGCTTCCAAAAGCTCAATTTTATCATCTACATCCATATCTAGTAAATTAAGCGGATAAGTGGATTTTCGATGAATGTTTGGAAAGAAAAACTTTTTGTTGAAAAAAATACCAATTATTGAATTAAATCAAAACATAATCTCAATAAAATAAAAACTAGACAACGTAATCAATGCTAGTTAGTTTAAAAAACTTGATATTTTTATGAGTTCTTAATTATTTAGGTGACACAAAAAGTAATACTATTGATATTTTAGTGGGAATGACAAATTTAAGCTACTATAATTAGCTTACATGACATAAAAATTCAAAAACTGATTAATTTAACGATGAAAAAGTACTTAAAAGTTCATCTTTTATGGTAAACGGGTCTTAATATCAGTGCGATGTACGGATTAAATGTGTATATCATACAGTTTGATTTTTTTGTTAAGAAAATAAAACTCTTACATGCTCCGTTATATGCATTTAATCTCTTCAATGGTAGCGTAATAATCCAAAACATGTAACATAAAAGTATTGGTCAATGTCTAATATTACTTTTGATATTGGTTATAATATCCCCTAATCTAAAGTCATGATAGTAAAACATGATTCATGTCGTTTAAAATTTTCAACTCCAGTTAGTTAGGTTAACGGATGATAAATCTTTCTCTCTAATAAAACAGGGTTCCTAAACTTTTTTTTTTTTTTTTAAATGCCAGGTGGCAGCCTCACCTTTTATTTCACAGAATTCCCGTGAAACGTAACTTACAGTCTTACACCAACAATCTTCTTTTCCAAAACTAAACCTACATTTCTTTCTCCTCACATCAGAAAGCATTAATAATAACATGAACTTTCATTCTCCTCACTCCAAAAAGCAATAACAATAACATGAAATATTTTCTTTCCCAAAATCGAATATTTCATTAACATGATGATAGGTGTTTAATCAACCACAAAAAATTTCATCATGAGCAAGTTTTTTTTACTTTACAGATTTTGGTTGGTAGATCGTCGGATATATGGAAAGAAAGGGTTGGCGATGTCATCTTTCATATAATCTTAATCCATTTCAGGTATCCTCCCAATATCAATTTAGGGTTTTTTTTTTAAAAAAATTTTTTTCTTTTTTTTTGCGATTAGGGTTTTCTTTTCTTTCCTTTTTTTTTTTTTTTGATTTTGTTTGTGTATTCTCATGATGATTTGGAAAAACAATACTACTAATATTATCTGTAATCTAAATTATATTATATTATACTATTAATAATCTCGAAAAATTTAAAGCAAGTACTATTGTTAGTGGCATCAAGGAATCTTCCAATTTAAAGTTTTATTTTTCAGTTACTTTAATCAAGACATCTATAATTTTTTAGATTTTTTTAGTCTTAACTTTGTAACCTAATGTTCATATCCAAGCTTGTCATTTGATGTATCATTCTTGGGCTAATTATGTTAGCTGAAATAAGGGAAAGGAATTGGTCATATGTTGTTACCTTACACTG
>JAOXNX010000031.1:15882524-15892924 GCA_028566075.1 Solidago caesia
TATTTCAGAAATTGTGAAGGTAATAATGTTGCTATTGTAAAACCAACAGATGAGGAACCGTTTGCGCCTAACAATCCGAACGTGTTTGTGGGAAAATGCTTGGGCAACCAGGTTTGAAACCGTTGGTTCGTGTTGGCGAGATGGGGTTCAGAGAAGTTACTGCCTTCCTTCTTGACCATGACCAGTCAGCTAAGGTGCCACCTACCACCATTGTCAATTTTTAATGTCAATGATGAGGGGAGTGAATGCAAGCTTCAAAATATGATGCATGTCAGTAAGATTGCATCATTGCAACAGTACGTCCATCATGCTTTTGATGCTGGTGATTATGGGACTTTCTGTCCCGTATCGGCAGTCCACATGATCAGGATATTAGATCCACTGGCCACAGGCATCAATACCCTTCTCTGCTGATGAACTTGAGTATATTTCCGATCTTGACCCTGTTCACGACTCTGACTTATTACGTATGGAACTTCCTATGATTTGTGAGGCTTTTATTCATGTCCTGGTCCTTTGCACTATATTTCTTAAAGAAGCTGTTACTTTTGGTTTATGTTTGACTGAGATTGGTGAGATGATGACTAGGGAGTTTCGCGGTCATTAAGAGGAACCAAGTGAACTTGAGTCGATATGCATCCAAGCAAGAAAGTTATTGGAGGGAAGTAAGACTTGGTCCCCTTCATTGAGGACAACAAATAATAAGGAAATATTCCAGTTTGACAAAGACTGTGAGGAAGATTCTAGTAATTATGGAAACCTGCCTTCAGATTCTGTGGAGAGTATCGAGAAGAAGACTACTTAAAGCCAAACCATCATGGTGGTGGTAAGATGCAGGGGCATTATGTTTTGAAGCTATCCGATTCATTTAAAGCTTGTAGCATTGAAGAACAGAACTGGAAGCATCAGATGACATCGGTTCATGGGAGTAACACTTCATCTGGGAATAGGAGTATGATGGACAGCTGCCTACAAGTGTGATCTTTGTAAGACTTTCGGATATGATTCAAGAGGAGTGGTCCGTTTTCCTTGGTCATTTTGAGGGTCTTTTGCACTCGCCTGTTATTAATCGCAAGTCGATGAATCTAGGTCTGAAGCAAAAGCAGAGGCTTGGAACTTCATTCCAGTTTTAAGATACCAGGATATCGAGAAGGAATAAGAACAATAAATAAAATAAGCTTCACAAATTTGCAAAGAGTTTTATTTTTCTAAACACTAACCAAGTTATATTCTGCATTTTCATGGTAAGATTTGTTTATAATCGTGCTTCTTATTTGCTGTATACTGTGACATTTACACAAATACATGTTTTTGAGTGCACTTGAGATGGTATCTGAAGCTATATATATCTGGTCATATGTCCAAATAACATTCGTACTGCCTGAAAATCCTTTCATAACATGTTAATTACGGTTGACTTGTATATATCTGCAATGGCTTCTTTGTTGTCTTATGATTTTTGCCATTCCCATGCTATTGCAAGTGCCACCTGAGAGGCAATCTCTTTACTGCAAAACCTCGAACACCCGTTTCAACCTATTTTTTCCTTTGAGGTTCCCCGGTGTATTAAGTGGATGTTGATGTAGCTGGATTGCATTCTTAGCATGTCCGATTGGTGGCTGCTTGCTTGGAGATATGGGTGATAATATTAAATCATCTGCACGTGGCTGCTGTGTTCGTTTGTGGTTTTTTCCAAATCATTGGTCCTTATCTTTATGTCAGTTGACATGATTGTCTTCCTTTGTCTACTCGTTTAGGTCTTTGCATTTATGTTTTTAAAGTAACAAATGATTCCGTTATTATTGTTTTATTTCTTTTGTTTACATCTGGAGATGAAATTATTTTGATAAGCCAATTTGTTCTGACACTCACATGCTCCTTGACAAGTGTTGCTTCCCTTACCAGGATTTGAATCCCTTTACTTGAACACTTCCCGTTGTAACCTGTTTTGTTCTTTGAGGTTCATCGGGTGTATAGAGATTGTTGATGCGATAGGGATTGCTTTCTCGATACAGGTCTTTCATTTGTTGACTTACATGGCTTCACATTGGGTTGTTAACTGTCGATAGCATGTTTCAACTAGTTTCCTAATTGTTTATTCAGTTTAAAGTTGCATCCCTAGTGTATGTGTGATATAATTATGAAATTTGGCACGTATTGACTAATCTTTTGTTGGTTGTACTGAGAGTCCCTGTTAACAAGTGATTACGTACCAACATTTGGTCTGCGTAAATGTGAAGGATGCAGGGCAATATATGATTTTGTTGATTTTCAAAGGTATGAATTTTAAAAATTCATTTTAATTTGAACTTAAATATGTATATTAAAAGTCAATCTGTATCTTCTCTCCCTCTTATCAAAGTCAAAGTCAAACTGTATCTTCACACCGGTTGCCACCTTTAGTACACATATATGTCTTGTACGTGATTTGAACAATGAACCTTTTGGGGCGTTGGGACACTTTAGAGGACATGGAATCCCACTTGGCAGCTTTGTTCTTTTGTGGTTATTGCCTACTCGTTTAGGTCTTTTCAGTTTAGTTTTACCGGTAGTAGATGATTGTGTTTTTCTTTTAATTTTTAGACATTTGCATATGAAATTGTTTTGATAAGCTACTTAGTTCAACACACACATACATGCTCTTTGACAAGTGTCACCTCCCTTACGAGTACTTGAATCCATTTAGTTGAACACCTCAACACCCGTTATAACCTGTTTTGTCCTTTGAGGTTTGTGAGGTGCATAGAAATTGTTGATGTAACTGGAATTGATGTCTCAATATAGGTATTTCCTCGATCAGTGCTATAATTACCTTATGTTTAGCAAAGTCTGATTTACTTTCAACAAGGGCACGAAGACCGTATAAATACTACAGAAAAAAGTTATAATTGAGGTAATGTGAGTAAAACTTCTAACTCTTACTCTTAACCTTCAAGTAGCTCAAGGGTTGCTCTGCTGAGATGTGGAAGCCATCAGATCTGGTATATAGTTATGGTTTTCGTTTAGATTGTCTTTCACATTCTGATCGTTTAATTTTTTGTTCATTCTAAATTTCTAATGTCAAATTCAGAGCATGTTATAAACTTTTGTATCTAGGATGGTACCAGAATGTATCTTGGTCTAGTCAAGGGGATCAATGCCTGTCTCGAAGCTTAGTTACTAAGTTATATTTGTGTACAAATATTAGACTATTTTACTGCAGGTACGGCCTTCTTCCCTCTCACCTTCCCCCCAAAAAGTAAATAAATAAGAAAAATTTACGCTGAGTTAACTTAAACCACCTTATCCATTTACCGTTTAGGTTAAATTTAACTTAAACCACCTTATACAAAAAATGACTTTATTATACAAAAAAGTCTTTTGTGCAAAGTTTTCTTATATGCGCCTTCGTTCTATACAACAAAAAAATAATGACGATACTGAAAGATTAAGAACCTTCCAGAAGCTCCTTGTCATAATATGTAAGAAGTTGCTTCACATGATTATGCCAAGTAGCAACATTTTGTCCATCGACGGTTACCCAATCAACAATTGTTGATGCTGGTTGCTCCCACCATTCATCAAGCTGCATTAGAATGACATTAGCTATGAGTTTTAAGCAAAAGATAGTTTAGGCGTTGAACCTTTACAAATCTACAGCTAAAATTCTGAAAGAGTGAAACGATGATTACCAAAGCATCGACATATTTGCAATCATCCAAAGATTTCTGAGCTTTCGCAATTCCACTCTTGATCTCAGGCAACCACTTGTCCATGATTATCTGTTCTTGTTCAGAAGCTTGGTGCAATAAGTGACTCGTGGTACTGAAAGATATAATATAACCACTATATTAAAAACGTAAAGCGTGCATGTAGTTAAAGAAACCACAGAAGAAGAAAATTGTATTACCTTTTATGTTCATTTTGAGCATCATAAGCATGATTTAATAATGCATGACCACTATTTACAAGATCCCTTCTTATATGGACCAAATTAATAGCCTTCAATAACTCCTCCAAAACGCAAGCCTCAGAACCACGCAACTTTAGACAAAATTCCATTGACCCCAACACTGATGCTAAGGTATCTTCTGAACCTTCAAATCCTACATGCACACCAAACATTAATTTAAATCCACATAATTAAAGTTTTGGTTTACCTTTTATGACACTTGGTTTTCCATAACACAGGCTCAAGTAACCTGCAGGATACTGGAGGGCGGCAGAAACACGGCATATGGAAGGAATTGCAGACAGATCTCTGGCTCCGGCTCTTGCAGTCAGTAGGGCGGCATTCTTTTCTGCAGCAGCAATTGCTTCAGATCCAGTAGAACCGCTGGGACCCATAGACTCCGATAGTGCCTGATGGAGAGAAAAATCATACATCAGAAGACTAGTTGGAACAAGATCCACTAGATAGGTTCAGAACAATTGCATGGTCCCCACTTTCTACAAAATATTATTGAAACATTTATGTTTCTGCAAAAAGCATAGATAATTTAGGACCTGCGGAGTTGATGGAAGCACATAAAGGCTATTGTCAGGACAGCGAGTAAAGACCGACACTTCTTCGTCAATAAGATCTTTTACACTATTTGTTTTGTTGATAACAATTGTACATGCTGGAATGATGGTGTTTGATGCATGCTCCCTTGCAACTAAAGATTGCTGACTCCAGAATAATGCAGCATCCTACAATCCCGAAAAAGGACGAGCCATCATGACTTTAGAATATAGATTACTAGTAACTGCATAATAATAAAATTGCTACATCAAAAAACAAGACTTTCATCTGAGATCAGGGAAAATAAATGTGAAACCAAGAGCAAATTATAGAATGCCGAACCCAAATCTACAAATATGCTTTACCATGTTTGCTCTCATTAGTGCATCATAGATGGACTTAAGCTCCAATCTCCGAGCATCAAATTCTTCAATTTTCTTCCACTTCTTCTTCAAAGCATCTTCAGCTTCCTTCCTCTCTTCACGCAACAAGTTCAAACGCTGAACTTCAGAAGTCAATATGGTCAAGCTAGCCTTTAGTCCAGCAGCTTCTCTTTCCATTGCCCAAACATCCAGCTAAGCAAACAGAAAGGCGTTAGTAACAGACATTGGCGAGGTTTATTGGTGTATTATAAAGCATTTGACTTTACTAGCTAGTGGATAAGAGTGCAAGGTTTTATTTAGATAAGGACCTTAGTACATAAGAACATTGTATGTGATCATGAAATATGTTTTGGAGTTCTCTGAACTTGTACACATTGAATCCTATGGGTAGGTGGCAATCCAAATTTGTTTAGATATGGATGGGTCGATTTGTGTTGTGTCTTATCTCAAACAGGTCTAACGGTATAAGAAAGAAGTTAGCAACCTCCCACACCCCGACATGGAGGGATTGGGTTTTCTTGTTGGAACACGTGTGAGATGGGTTGAGGAGGCTGAAAGTGATCCAAAATCTACTTCTAATTATATAACCTCCATTATTATTCATACATTAAGGTTATAAGAATTAAAATAATATTGTTTTTTGTAATCATAGTTAACATGTTCCCTAGTTATAAAAATTATCCAATGTTGACAAAAAAAAGTGAGTGCAGGTTAACTGAATGAGTGAATGCAACCCCTTCCGTCTTGATCAGCACTAAGAATGACCTGTTTTGACTTGTTACCGAACCTTCCAACCCACCCATCTTGCCAACTCTACCAGCGAGTATAGCAAGCATGTAATTCATATTACCTCCAACTGTCTGAGACTACTCATGCTCTGTGAAGTCCTTCCAAAACTGAATGACAATGAAGGATCAGCATCACTGCTTCCATATAAACGCTTTAAAAGCTTTTGACATGCACTTCTAGCCTCTGCAGCTTTGTTGAGTTGATCTTCAGTAGCCACGAATTGCTGAACATGTGCTTTCTGTAAACAGAAAGATGCATACTATTTATGTTCCAAGAATACAAAACAGGGAAAAACTGTAGTTAAACTAGGATGTGATGCAGATAAATAACATCATAAAGAATAGAACAGATAGAAGAAATATAGTAATCCAATAAGCATACATAATATAGCTAATGAGCACATATTGTGAGGGCTATAATACCTGTCTTTGAAATTGCAGGTATCGGGTTCCTTTAGATGACATGTCAATCCCATTATTACCATTACCATACAGTTGAAGCTGCAATGGTGAGCCTAAATCAGGAGAAGCATCCATCAATCTGTTATTTTCATACTTGTACCTGGACGAGTTTTAATATCAACAGATTAGAATTACGATCATAGCTAGAGAGATTGATCAACTCAAAACATAAACCCCTTATTATAACCCATATCTTCTCTAATGCCACAATAACATAAATAAGTGATTAAGTTATAGCTAAGGATGATATGAACAGACTAGCTTTATGTTATAACCTTTAGACTGACCATGATCACTTGCTTTAAATTTGTATTAATAATGAAAAGTTGCTAATCACTATATGGTTGCAAACTCACCAAATTAATCATAATCTAGCACTTTTACCAAAATATAATACAGCAAGTCAGGGCCATGGGGCCTTTGACCTAGGTCACCTAGCGGTATCAAGGTGGCCTAGAAACCAAAAGGTTGTAGGTTCAAGTCCCGTTAGGGATAAAAGTATAATAAGGAAGCATGAGTCTTCACCGTTTAAAGAGGAAATAATGCAAAGTAAGAAGCAAGACGACAATAAAATGAATTGAATATTAAATTATTTCTAGTAAAAAGGAAAATTAACCTTAATGTTTCTGCATCAGTTATAGCATCATTTTTCTCTGTTTCTTTAGCAACCAGATATTTCAACCATTGAGTGTAAGCGGTTACATCCAGAAGCAACTGATGGGGACTTTTAAGACAATTGAGAATCACATCACGGACCTCATTAGGTATATCCCCCTCAACATCAATACCTAACTTGCCAGTTTCTAGTTGCGGGTTCAAATGGATACCAACTCCTTCATATGCAGGAAATAAATAGTGAATCTTTTCAATCATATGTACTGCAAGTGATTCACATGCTGCACGAATATTGCTTTCCCTGCTTGTCTCGAAATGAAATACATCATTAGCAGGTTTCTGACCTTTCTCATTCTCCACTTGAAAACCATTTACTGAATAATCAATCTCCAGCCTCTGAGCATCCTTTGCTTGATTAACATAGGAACAAAGACGCTTTTGATATTGCGCAAATATCCTTGCTGTTTCATCACACTGTGCATCATAAGCTTCCAGCATTACCTGCTTATGCCTACACTAGTAATAAGAATACATGTTGGTAACACACATAAAGATTATTTCAAAAGTACATAAAAGTACAAAACTTCCACCCAACCACTTCTTCTAAACAACCCGAATAGCAATTAGCAAAAGAAATTCACCAAGACACAACCTTTATCGCCTTACTAAACTAATAAATACGATATTTGGCCCAATGGTGAATCCCTTACATTATATGTTAAATACTAATCTTGACACTAAAAGATTAAGCAACAAATCACAAAAACAGAAATTTCACAGCAACAAACCTATAATTGGACCGTTCATCAAGCATCCGTTTGCGATCAGCCTCTTCACGAGAAACCTCCAACATTCTCGACTTCAGCTCCTTCCTTTTCCGCCTCACAACGTGCCTCAACCTCTCGACGTCCTTTTGAGCCAATTCCCTCTCCTGCAAAGCCATCTCTCTATCATTCTCATTCGCACTTCCACTAATCTTCCCTTTCCTCTTCCCTCCTCTGCTCACTTTTCGACTCTCCACACTTTTCGTACTCTCCCCACCACCAGCATTGTCCTTTTTTCCATGAACAAGGATATTACGACGAATGATATCGACCGTTTTCTCGGATTTAACCCTCTTTGTTAAAAATTCAAAAACAGGAACCATGTTTCCTCTACAAACCCTGCGAATAGAATCGGGTGACGGCATTGATGCCTTAGTGGATGCAATGTAGGGACCTAATGGTCTATATTCCATTTCATTTTGAAGCCAATCTATTATTGATTCTGGATGTATTACAGAGCTCTGCATTTTTGCCAGGAAAACAAAAAAAAATAAAAATGAAATAAGGGTTTTGAAAATTGAAATAAATCTAACAATTGATGTGTTTGATTTCGATTAAGAGTACACCACCGGTGGTTGGTTATATATATGTTTGGTTGGTTGGTTGGTCGGTATATGAGTGTGAGCGTGAGTTTGGGAAAAATATTTATATATATTTATATTTATAGGTTCCGGTTAAAATAAATTAAGTATTAAAGTAAAATAAATATTTTTTTTTTTTTTCTTAACTAAAAGTCATTGTGCATCATGAAAATCTTCGTGTATTAGTGTATATACTTATGTTTTATAAATTTTCGTGCATTAGTTTTATAATGATCCAATTATTAAGAATCTTATCTTATTTGTTTTACTTTAATACTTGTTTTATAATAACCAGCCCCTTTATTTATATTTTGATTAAATCATTAATTTTGGCTTTGGTTTTGAATCCACCTAACTATTTTCTTTTTAAAAACGAATTTTTTTATTTTCATGTTTAAATTTGAAGGGTGTAAAGTAGGGCTAGTAATACTTGATGAATTAAAAAAAAAAAAAAAATGGGGCTAAAATTGTGTATTTTTTGACCTATAAATCTGTCATCTTGGTTTTTTTTAGAGTTTGGTTTTTGGGTTGGCAGGTTGACCCATCAACCTGATATGTTTTTAAAGGAATTCTTTTTTTTTATATAAAAAACAGATATACATTTTACCTTATCAAAATACTAGACTTGTACCGCGTGATGCGGCGACAATGGTGGTAGAGGCGGCTTTGTGGTGGTGGCAGCAACGGGTGGTGGCGACGGCGACTGGTGGTGATGGCGGTGCTGGCGGCGGTGGTGTGATTATTGATGTAAATGTAATTGATATAAAAGGGGGTAATGTAGTTATTTTAGGAGTTGAAGGATATATGTTGTAAATTATTTTATTAAGGGTATTTTAGGTATATTGGTTAGTTATAAAACAAAAGTTTTTTAAAATGAGAGGCATTTTAGGTATTTTAAATACAGAAAAGTTAAAAAATGAGGTAGGGGGTTGTTCTTTAATATCCTGTATAGATAATTTTATACACTAATATCCAAAATCAACGTAACCTAGTGTATGTTCTTTTTTTATGTTCTCTTATTTTTACTTTTATTTTTGTTTAAAAAATCCCTTTAACTATTTTCACATCATATTTTAAAACAATTTGAACCGAAACCAAATCATTTGATTATAAAACTAACCCGTCAACCTGTTTGGCTCATATATTAACCATGTCACGTGGATCAGGTTCAAGTTAGCAAGTCATGTGTTAATATTGAATATTCTGACCTAAAACTTTTAATGGGTCAAGTTAAGATTGGAGATTTTCAAGCTGATAATCTTGAACCTGTTAATCCAGACCCGATCCAAATTGACAACTCTAGTGGGAAGTGTGTTAATTTGGTGTATTTTGTGATTGTTTTAGAATTTTTTTTTAATCATTATAAAATATTTTTGTTATAAGATTTGAATTTGAAACCTTTTATGAAGACGTGAGAATGATAATCCTTTTTTTTTTCTTTTGTCATCTTAAAATGTTCACACAATAAGTTGGTGTTAAAAAAAAAAAGGTTTGAACAATAAACCTCGTGTGAAGACATGGAAATGATGGTCACACTTGATGATAGTTACAAATATTAAAATTGTTGGGTGGATAAAGATGTGTTGGAAGAAGATGATAAATTGGTTGGAAAATTGTATTGTTGGTGATTTATTTTGATGCGGTTTAAAATTTTGTTACGGATATAAAGTTGTGATGAAAATAGATAAACTGATAGTGTATTTATAGTGTTTTAGAGGTAAACAAAATCTAGTTGTTGGCTAAATTAAAAAAAAATTAAAAAATTTAAAACTGTTTTAAAAAAATTCAAACGGTAACAAAAAAAGAAACAATTATTTCATCACTAAGGCCGCTAATAGCCACCACCAAGTTGGCCATCATTAATTCATCACCGAAGGGACGCAATGTAACACTCTGCTTTATAAAAATGCGGATTTCCAAAAATTTTCAACTTTTAAACATCACAATGTTTAATAACGGCGGAAACGTTCATTTAAAACCACAATGATTCCTAACGGAATCACAAAATTGCTACATGGTGTTACTAGCTACATATCATTACAATACTTTAAGAAATCCACAAAACAACATATACATAATCTACATAATAAGTCAGACGACTATATACAACATCTACCAAAACTCCTCTATGGGTAACTATGCTACAAACCACTATCTTCTTTAAGCTACCCATCTCACAGCTCCACATGTTCCACTTCACGTCCTGACCTGAGGGCACAACATAATTTTCCACAAAACCACAAGTGTCAGCTTTAAAAAGCTGA
>JAOXNX010000031.1:15896448-15908973 GCA_028566075.1 Solidago caesia
TCATTAAATTAACGGGAACACTAACACGGATTTTTCTACTTATTTGACACATTTTAATAAGCCACTTACTTATTACCGCATAAAAATCACATAGCACATAATCACAAATTCTACTAAATATTAACTATTAACGGAAGGCACATGTTTGACTAATAGTCAAACTAACGATAAGGAAATAAAAAAATCGGGATGTTACACGCAAGGGTTTCACCTTGAGGGGAGTAAAGGTGATCACCTTTACCATAACTGATTCCTTACAGATGATCTTACCATTTTGTAAGGGGTCGGTGACCACCAAGCCCCTTCGGTGAAACCGTTACGTGGGTTTGGTTATCACCAGCTCGGTGGTGGTCATCACCGACCACAGTGATGAGATTTTGTTTTATTTATTTTGTTTGGATCTTTGGGAATGTTATAGAGAATAATTGGGTATTAAGAAAAGTGTAAAGTAAATATATATATATATATATATATATGGTTCGATTTGAAAGTGATAAATACTGGTAAAAGAGAAGGTGGTTGTATAAAGATAAGGTTGTGTCAGTAATTTTGATAGGTGATGGAATAAACAGTTACATATAGACTTAAAGTCTAAAAATAACTGCTAAGTAGTTTATCAGCTAATTAAGAAATAATTAACAATTTAATATTAATAAATACCCTTAATAAAACTCCGTCTCATGACGTGCTTTAGTCTGATGTATATTTTGTATGTATAAGCAAACATTATTTAATACATTTTATTATATATATATATATATATTCGTTAAATATGTATTTATAAGAAAATGTTGTAAAACACGACCCAAAAACGACAACTTTTTTTTTCTTTTAAGAAACATCTTACAATTTATTAGACTTTTAATAAACGAATATATTCTTAACACTTCAATACGTTTAAAATGTATACAAATACACTTAGACATGACCTCGACATCGGTATACATGAATACTCGTAAATATACTTGAATACGGCCATTAAATGACTAAAAAGGACCAATATTGACAAAAACAGGCCTTAACGGCTGTTAACAGCGACATGACCATTTTTGCAACAGATTCAAGACTGTTTTTGTAACAAATTCATGACTGTTTTCGTAACAGATTCAGGACTTATTTTGTAACAGATTTAGGACTATTTCGTAACAGGACTGTTTTTGTAAAAATTCCAGAACTGTTTTTGTAACAACTTTTTGTACAAAATGTATACCTAATAATGACACATATAGTCATATAAAGGCTCTAATACACCAACAAGATACCATTTAACCATAATTGTTTCAAAGGATGGCCAAACGGGTCATTTACCTGCCATAACCCGCCAAGTGGCAACTTGGGTAAAGTTTGACTAAATACACAAATCACCATTTCAACACTTCAAACATATTCTATAAACCATAATAAGGTTAACCAAAAGACTTTTACAACATTTGATCATTTCTTGCCAACATTTCTTAATATACATGTCATTAACTCATTTTACCCAAGTATGACCAAGTTTTAGAAACCATTTCACAAATTATGACCAAGATATCCAAAATAACATTACACATGACAAAAGACTCATTTTGGTATCATTGCAAAGTCTAAAAGATACTTATACCATGTAACTTCAACACGGATTTAATTTTCAAGTAAATCTTTATTAAGAAAAAATCTATACAAAGAATTACAAGGTTTTTGCGGAACAAGATAACCTACAATATCTAAACAACCCAGTTGAATGATAAATTACAACCAATAAGTTCCTACAAGAGATATAACCTAAGCTGATCTGTATATTTATAACCTAAGATGATAATAAGAGCAGAAAACTTTGTGAAGTTTTTATCTCAGATTGTTCCACATCTCTATGCACTAAGGATAGATGTATTTATAGATGAATGCCTCTGTTTCACTTGGTGTCCAAATGATCCACGTGTTGATTTCCTGTTGGCTTTGCACAAAGGAATATTTGATCGTAATATTTTCTGGTACAGTGGTTCCCACAGCACCTTCCATGAACTTGTACTAGCCAATGAGAGTATGGATAGCACATATATAGGACAACCACCAATCCTAGGATGACCTTGCACAACTGTCATTCTTATCTTCTTTCCCAAGATTGATTCTTCACTTGATTGCAGATGCAGATTGAGACATTTGTCAAATCTCAATCTGCCTAAGTGTTATTCAAGCTGATTTTCACACCCAGCTTGATCTTCTATCTTCATTCCTTGTCTTCGACTTGGACTGAATGCTATGATCTTTGATGATGCAGCTTTACTCGAACACATACTTCCAAAGGATAATTCTTTGTATAGCATGAAGCGTGATCTGAGTCAGATCAGGAATATCTTAAGCTGACTCAGCTCAGACTAACTCAGATCAGATTATACGAATCCAAAAGATTTATTAAGTGTTTCTTATCAGATTGTTATCACCAAATTTATACAATACATTAGGATTCAACACTTTATTTTAAAGTTTTATGATTTTAGAGGGCTTTGTTTCATGATTTCGTTTCAAGAGGTAAAGAGGGTTTGAGAAAAGTTTAGAAAGATGCAAGAATGAACTCATTAAAGTAAGTTGGTTTTGAAGCTTTCCACCTGAAAATTCACATTTAGTCCTTCAACTTTGAACCAATTTACGATATTAGCCCATTCATCCATTCTTTAGCATTTAAATTTCTATGATTTTAGCGGGCTTTGTTTTTAAAAGTAAGTTGGTTTTCAATCATAATTTTTTTTCCTTTCTCTTTACCAAGTCGCATGTTTTTAATCATTTATAAAATCGAGCCAGGGTATACCCTTTTATCCAAAAAAAGTCCTATTCTTTACAAATTAAATCTTTTTTCTAACTATTAAGTTAACTAATTAACAATAATACTTATAAACATTATTTCTATACTTATATAATACCTTTTTTTTTTAATTTAAGATGTTACAAATGTAATAAATTATATGGTATTTGGAGTGTGGTAGTATTTAAAATGATTTTAAAAATGATTGAAAGCAACTACATTCATTTAATACAAAAAAAGAAATGTACCACTAAAGTTGAACGAATCAATGCAATGTAGTTGGTGAAACTTTTTTTTTTTTTTTCCTTTTAAAGTTATTAATCACAAATTATTAATTTGGCTAATAAAAAAACCTTCGTGGGTTCTAGATTCTTTGAAGGTTGAATTCAGTGAATTTTGTCGAGTAGCTGTTAAGGCTTGGAAGATTATGAGTTTGTCGTTAAAAAAAAAACCCTTTGTGTGCATTTGATATCTATATATGATCGTCTAATTTCTCTTTTAAAGTTTTAATTGCTTCATATTGATATTCATTCTTAGGGGGGCTGAAGTTGTATAAGCTTGATGCGTTAGGTTGACGGACAATTAACTCATTTGTTTTTCAAGCTATATTGAGGTTAGTGAGTTAGTTGAATGAGTCGATCTGTCTGAAATTAATTTTATAGTTTAGTCAACATTTTTTTTCGAAAGTAAAGTTTTCTTTTAGTTCATTTTTGTGGTTGTTTTGGGATTGTAAAAATGAAATATCTATATCTATATCTATATTAACATACAAATGCTTTGATGGTAGTCTTAAAATTTGAAAATTTAAAAACATCAACATATGATTAATTATTAATATGCAATAAAATCAATATTAATTAATTTGTCAACATAAAAAATATTAGAAGATTACCCGCGCAATGCGGCGGGGCGATGGTGGTGGCAGCGAGACGTGAGAGGTGAGTGGCGACTGGTGGTGGCGGAATGAGGGTATTTTAGGTATTTTAGGGGATGAAAGTAATGTATGTATTTTAGAAGATGTTATTGAAAGGATAACATAAGCATTTTAGGAAATTGAATGATAAATAAGGAAATGCTTTAAAAATTTTGAAAATTAAGACACAAGTCATCTCATATATAAGGTCGTATAGATATAGATAATACTTTTTTCGATAATCAAATTGAAAGTTAAAGAATTCGTTTACATTACCACTGTTATCGGCAGTCGACAGAGGTGTACACCGTCACCCTTAATTTTATCTCTACGTTGAAACTATATAACTCCACGCATTACGTGAATAAATTTATAGTTAAATTAAGATTCATGAATAGATATCAGTATTGTTTATGAGACTTTATTGGCATTTATACACTTAGAAATTGAATATAAATCATGGAATACATACATTATGGTTAATCTGAATCTATTGTCTAACTTTTTATTTTAGGATGTTTTAAACGATATTACTTAAATATATCAGATTAGGATTAAAGTATAAGAATTTGTCAACACATTAACGCGAGTCTCCTAATTTGACACAACACGAATTGTCAATCCTCACTAGTTTTTGAAGGTGTAATTGCAAATTCTTAAACCGGTAAATGAATTAGGTTTTTCCTATTCAACTTACTTAAAACGTGTGAGCCTTTGATTTTAAAACAAGATGTATGAGATCTAATCAAATTATCTTCGTAAATATATTATTTGACGACCTAAAATTATACATCTTCAAACTATTGCAACAAAATGTACCACTTTGGCCAACTTGGTAATATTTGTAGTTGCAATTTATTGAATTTTAAAAGGGCAAAGGGAAAGCCTATTTTGCTACAATAAAAGGAGTAAATTTTCCAATGTATTTGGTAGCCTATTGATAAAGTTTTTGACATTAGGAGAATCCACATGGGTCTGAATATTACTTTCCACATTTGTGGGAGTGGATTATTATGGGGTTTGTCGAAAGTCCTAGGTTCTACCCAGAAATTCGTATAGTTTAGGAGTAAGAGTATGATAATTTATCGTTAAAAAAAAGGAGTAAATTTTAAGCAATTAAATGGGTTAAGTTTCAATTCTAAGCCAATTAAAGAGTAGTTTGGCAATTCAGTAAAATTTTGCCAACGCTGTAGTCCATGTGCACATCCACTTTAACAGCTTCTACTCAAATATATTTTCCAGCAAAACTTCCGGCGAAATCTCAGATCTCCAGCAAAACCTCTTGTTACGTTCACCGTCATTCAACAACCTATCTATTTCACACCATAACCCCGACAACCTATAAACCTTTCAGTTCGAACAACATCATAAACAAAACTAAAATCTATACCCTATTCAAAGAAAAAAGGGTGATTGGAATATTTGACATTGGTAGTCGGAAAATTTGATGGTCGGAACACCATAACCTCGTCGAAAAAAGGGGACGTTTTTCGGACGTGTTGGGTGGTCGAAATATTTGATGTGGTAGTCAGAAAGTTTGATGGTCGGAACACCATAACCTCACCAGAAAAAAAAACATTTTTCGGACGTGTTTGGGTAGCCGCAAAAAGGATCTCGTCGGAGAAGCTAGTTGAGGAAGACAAAGATGACGTGAAAGCCTATGTGGTTGTCCGCGTGGCGAATCTGATGATTCATCGGGAAAAAAAAATTTCACCATTTAATTGGCTTGAATTGAGTAATAACTCCTTTTATTAAAACAAAATTTGTCTTATCCATTAATTGTAAAAAACATGAAATTAATTGCCAATTTGTTTTCAATTTGTCCGTTTTGGGAAGTGATATTAATACCATCATTTTTAATGGATGTACCATAATGTACGAGTTGTACAACTAACTGTACAAACCAATAATATGACGTTGTGGTATAAGAAATGATACAATTCTCTTCTAATAACCATAGTTACATAAGTGGGTATCTATTTTCACATCTTTTTTTTATATATATATATATTTTTTTCCTGTGCAATAAATAGATATAGTATATATTGTTTATTATAAACTGAGAGATATATTAAAAAAAAAAAAAAAAGGACACAAACTTAACTCAAAGGACCCATATACTTCATTAAATACAAAAAACTTGCCACCCAACATGAACAATAATGAAATGAAAGAATATTGATTGATTACCGCGTAGTCTTCTTTCTCGCCGAAAAATCCAACACAAAATTACTCTTTTAACAATTTGCCGTATCATCAAATTATATCATAGCATATATATACGCAAATACAAACAATACAAATACAATTCCATCACATCAAAATTTCCAATATTGTGGTTTTCTGTTCATAATCATTAAAACCCCTCACTCTCTAAAAGGTATCACCATAAATTCATAATCTTCTTACGTGTTCATATCATTTATGTTGCTTTTCATTGCTTCCAATTGATCGATTCCTAATGGGTTTTATGATTTCTTCAAGATTTGGCAATCTGGGTCAGGGTTTGTTTTGAATTTAATTTGAGTTGAATATCTTGAAATTTGGAATTGACCCTTTTGGTAGAAAAAGAAAAGTTCTCAACTTTTTTTTATAAAAAATTTAGATTATATATGTCAATATCAACAATATACTGGAAGGTCAGACGTAGACATTCTTCCCCACTGCTTCTATAGTGTGTGCCTGTGTGGGAGTAATCAATTTTGTTTATATATATATATATATATACACATAATCTTGGAAGAAGTATTTATAAAGCTATTTATATTATTTTTTAATTTCTTGACTTAGTCTTTTTAGGGTTTTATGATTAAATACTATATGGATTTTAATTATTTTTATGGAATATTGAGCTGAGATTATTAACATTTTAACTTATTTTTGTAGTACTAATTTGTAACTAATATGTTATGTTTCTTGATTCTGTAATGTTGAAAAATCTTTGCTAAAAAGAAACAGTCTTTGATCAACTGCAGGTATTATAGGTGATTTGATTTAGTACCCATTTGAGTAATTCGATAGTAGGTAGAGAGGGTGTATTTGGTTCGCAGAGCCATCGAAACGTCTGCGGGCCTCGAGTCCTCTCTTAGGTGAGAGTAGTTGAGCTACATTAAAGTTATTATCATGGGTGGTGTTTGCTGCTGCTTGCATTATGAATGTGAAGATTATGTTAATCCCAATAGTTCAGTATACAGGAACTGCATTTGTCTTAGATGCTTTCTTCAGAATTTCTTATATATGGTATGTAATTAGTAGTTATTCAGTGTCTCATGATACTCGTTTAGATAAGTAGAACTTATTCTATGTTTGTATTTGAATAGTACACGTCGTTATTCCAAAGAGGGGAAGAACATACTCGGCTTCAAAGCCCTTCATCCATTCAAGGGACAACATCTTTTAGTTCATCAGCATCACTTGATAACTCGTTATCTGGAGTGTATCGGTCTCCTCCAAGACCATTGCCGTATGATGTTGACCCGAGGTATATCCGTCTGCAAAGAGATGGTCTGGTTTTAAGAAGGGAGAAAGGGTCAAGCCGTTCACAGGAGGAAGGTGAATCTGTAAGAGGAAGTGATAGTGATACAGATACAGATCCTTTATGTGCTGGAAGCAAATGGAATGGCTCAACATGTGAAGACGGTACAAAAGGGTTACAAACAAAGTCTTCTCTCAAGCTTTCGACCCCGAAAGAGACAACAGGATTTGCACATATTTTTGCTTCATCGGAAGATGAAGATGTTTGTCCAACATGTCTTGAAGGTAAATATTACATTGTAGCTATTTGTCGAGACGTCCTTCATGCCCAAAATGACTCTTAACAGTTAAACAGAAAGATATAATTCAAGTCTTTCCTTGTCATCAGTATGCTATATCTAATCTTTTATGTTTCATTTAGCCATCTTGTGATTTGGACCAATAATATGCTTCATCAGTCTCTCACCTTTTTCCTTGAAAATTGTAATATATTTATGAGTTATGACCTGTAAGTTAGGACTACCTATTCACGACACATGCTATTAATATTATGTATCCGTTCCATAAGATTTTCATCACTTGTCATTATGTAAGGGTTTTTATAGATGGATAGAGTATTTGTTCTTACTGGTCATATTGTTCAAATGTCAAAGTGAACTGTCTGTTTACATGACAACTTGAAATCTTAAAAATCGGGATTCTTTAACGTTGGTGTACTATTGCTAGAGCATTATCCTGCACTAGTCAAGCTTCCCGATCGTTGTTCAGTATGGATTCCATAAGATATATTGATACGTATATGGCATTGATACTCATTGTTTCTCTATTTCCTGTCATTGCAGAGTATACTGTAGAGAACCCTAAGATAATTACAAAGTGCTCGCATCATTTTCACCTTGGTTGTATATATGAGTGGATGGAAAGAAGTGAAAGCTGCCCAGTTTGTGGCAAGGTATGGTTTCAGTATATGTTCTAATCTGCTTGATTATGAAAGGAACCTGAAATATCGTTCTTTTATATGGGTTCTCTTCATTATTTACTACTCTGCATGTCAAGTTATTGGATCTCATGACCAAATCTTCATTTCACTCGCTTCGTATAACTGGGGACCCATAATATTAAAACGACATTTAGTTCTCTTTTAGTTTTATTCCTTGAGTGCAACTTTATCTATGTGAATTGAAAGTATGCTTTTTTAGTGCTCTAGGACATAGGGCCTCCGGGGCTTTTTGTGCTAATTAGCTGGATAGACAAGATCCAGTTGATATTTTAATTAACAATTAAAGAAAACTATAGAAATATGGAGATATACTAGTAAATAAACCATGACCAACGAATACTCGTAATCTTACTTATATAGGATCTCTTTCTTATGTAAATAACAAAATTTCTATATGTGGCCTTATAGACGGCTCACATTGTTGATAACTTGATAAGTTTGAAAGTAGCATGAGACATAAATCCTAATGTTAAGCTAACCAGGGTAAAATCCCTTTTACTCAAAAATAAATCCTAATGTTAGCATAAGATTTGAAAGTTGATGTGTGCCTAGTGCATAAAATTGTCAAGAAAGTAACACTCCTTCCTAACCAGAATGTCATGGATTCTAGAAATGGGTGACTTTAAATTTTTTTAGAAAATACTATGTACAAGACTTTTTTCTCAACCCCAACAAAGTCAAAGAACACGAGTCTTAGAGAGTCAAAGATATGTGGCTTCATGGTTCCTACTATCACATTAAATTTCAACCCTTTGATAGAAATCTCTCTTGGCCTAGTTTTGCTTTACCATGTTGGTGATCTTATGGTGATTTTTTGGATGTTTGGCATAGGTGATGGCATTTGATGAGGAGACTGTTTAGGCCTAACATGAAGCATTCTTGCTGGAATGAGAACCGGAAAGAAATGAATACGGTAAAGAAACAAAGAAAACACACTGTAAATTCATTGTGAATACCCGCATGTTACAAGTGTTCTATCGTGTAATGGATAAGTGTTCAATATAAGCTGTCACATGCTTCATTTTTCTTATCATGAATATTGATTTCCCCCCTCTGTAATATCTAATGTTCACTTTAAGGATGTTCCAAGCTACTCTTATACCCAATTAATGAAGAAATTTTCTGGATTTTTTCCAACAATGTGTGCCCATTATAGGGGGATGATCTTATACTCTTTTACTTGTATGTATTTTGTTGTTTACATATTGTTCCAAAATAAAAAGGCTCTGTTTGTAATGCAGATGACTAATTCAGAACTCTTGTCAACTAGTCCTTTTTCATTCAATGCCATTCCAAGTATCTTCTTAATTATTCCTTGTTCAGTTTTATCAAAACAGATATTGTGTTAATGTTTGAGTATCAAATACGTCTACTACTTCTATCATCAGGATTGACATAGGTTCTGTAGATATCCAGGAAAAAAGATTGTTCGCTATGCTGAACTTTACAGTTAGTTTTGAAAATAGAAATTTGTGCTGCAACTCATTACAAAAGTCATGTCAATATATAGAAAGCACTCTGTCACAAAGGTCAAATGGTATTTTTCTAGGTCTGTTTTACACTGCACGATTACATCTGAAATCAAGAATAGCCGGAACAAAAGAGAAATTTATTTAAATGAAGGTGTCGAATTCAAGAAGTTACAATGTGCCAAATTACTTCAGAAAACATTCAAGGAGAGTTATTTATTGCATATATATATATGTATGTATGTATGAACGCGATTAAGAAAAGCTCAGTTCACTATTCATTTAGCAGCCACTTGAAAAGCTCTTAGAAATACTTCAGAGGGTTGGCCACCGCTTAGCTGATGCTTTCCATTAATCTGCAACAAAACCATCAACTTAGCCTGGGTCCAAACAAGAACTTGCAGTAAATGTGGTTCCGAAATACTTACCACATAGTGAGGGACCCCTGAAATGTTGGCCGAGTACTTCCCAAGTTCTTCGTTAACCTATAAATGTTAATAACAAACCAATTCATAATCCGGCGTTAGGAATGTGGTATTTTTCTTTCTAATTTTTATAAGGTTGAGGGTGCATACCTCCTGAAGTCCATTGTTTGGGTCGTCAAGATACTCAGCAGCTCCTTCTAACCCAACTTTGTTTGCACATTCCAGCAGAAAGTCCCTGGATCAAGTTGGACTGTCACTCAACTTGGTTCCAGAAAATAGTAAATATAAAATCCTTCTCTTTGAATAATTATTGTTTGAATCTACGATACCAAACGTCTGAAATTACCTGTCACCTATAAACTTTCCCTGTGTGAAATACCCAGTAAACAACTCCTCAACAAGATTGTGCTGCACATCAGACCCTTGTTTCCCAGCAAAAAGTATGAGCCTGTGGCTATCCAGGGAACTTCCCCTGTTTGCCATGAACAGCGTTAGTAAGTTTTTGACATAAGTTCTATCTATGCAGTGTTTGACGTAAGTACCAGCCTGCTTATTTTTAGAGGGTATTTGGGAGTGCATATTTTCAAGTGTTTATGGGGTAAGAGCTTTATTCGTAGTAAGTAGCATTCGCCTTATTTAAAAGTAAGTGCGTTCCCCTTAAATAAGCTTTACACACCTCCTACTAGCCAAACACTTAAAACTTTGTTTTGGATTTCAAAAAACACAAGAAGATATATAACACCCTTTTACAGTTTTACCCAAATAATCAAAATTTCTTTGATACACACTTAAATAAACAATATCAAACACCCTCCTAAACTAATAAACAATCTCAAATACCCTCCTAAACAAAGATGATCGCTTAACAATGATAACATGCATCAAACAAATGGACCTGAAAGCACAAAATCTATGACAAAATCGACTTACGTGAGGCCAGACATGTCATATTCCAACCCAACTCCTTTAAAAACCTGCAAATTTTTATAGTGTCAATAGAGTAGCTAAATAATAAAAGCATAAAGACGAAAGTAAAGCGGGATACGGATACCTCAGTCATACGAGCGATCATTTGATTCGCTCGAGCAGTACCAAACTTGCTCTTATAATTAGCTTCCTTGCTAATCCCTTCTTTAGGTAAAGAAGGATCCAGGAAAAATGGGTGCCATTTGAACTGCAAAAAATACAAACATTAAAAAAACACACAAGAAAACAACTGGAAGTGAGTAAACTCGAAAAAGGGAGTGAATAAAAACCTCAAAATCATATTGATCTTTAGATAGAGCTACAGCTTTGTCTAGATTCTTTTTGCCCACAAAACACCATGGGCAAATACTGTCTGAACTCACATCAATTGTTATAAGTTTCTTGCCAGCTGATTGAGCCATTGACTTTGTGTACCTGCAGTATATCTACATGATACATATATGTAATAAGTTGACATAAAGGCAGAAAATTATAAGAACAAAAAGTTCAAGAAAAGATGGTTAATAATATGATGACGAGACTGACCTCAAAATTTATGGGCTTGAAAGTTGTTGAACGGAGAATGAACATTAAACAGGTTTTGTTTTATGGATATAGATATATAGATACATGGGTCTATAATTATAGATACATACCAAACATTTTGGTTATTATTTATTTTTCAAGAACATGTTTGTTTGACCAAAGATTTTTCAACCTACCGTCCTACCCCCATTTAATGATGTCTAGATGAAGTCATGTAAAGGAGGCTTCTATTTTTTTTTAGAAAAACAAAAGGGTGGTGCTATTTCCACAACGACCGTATAACAAATAATGCATACCGTACAAATATTTTATGCATAAAAGTGGTAAAAATAGACAATAGAATGGTGAAAATAAGAAGGCACAAACAAAATTGAAGTTTCTGCCTCATCAAATAATAAAATAATATCTCTCTAATATATGGAGATTGAGATCTTAATCAATAAATGGTGCACATTAAACATTAAAAAACTAGTAGCAATGGACATTAACTAAAGCGAAGTGATTCGGACATCATGTCACGTTATATACCACAACTATCTTATGAAAAGGTAAATGGGTGGAAACCCTCTGGTCCCATGTACCATTTTGATACTTAGAGTGCACATCGCATAAAAGTCATGTCTGGTGACTCACCATCCTCACACATGGATCACAAGATATAGTTTCTCTACTTGCCTTTGGCAAGTTTCGAACCTGTGACCTGCAGACTTCATCTGTGGGCCCATGTGGTCACATGGTGGTGGTACCACTCCATCTATTGATGGATTGGTGATTACAAACATTATAGTAATTCACTATAATCTGAGTTTTTGGATAAAGGAATTAGGATGCTTTTTTTACACTTTCGGCGACTTTCAACAGATTTCCATTTATTTGCTAAAAATTTTAATTTGTTATACTTGCTAGAGATTGACATAACCTGAATTGACAAATTTATAAGTAAATGGGTT
>JAOXNX010000031.1:15914942-15926649 GCA_028566075.1 Solidago caesia
ACTTACAAATGATGTGATTCAACTTATTCATTTCAGTTGTTTTTCAGGTCAGAGTGAAGAAACTCCGATCCTTAACCATGGTAGATCCACACATTCCAATCTAAACTAGGTAAACCTCAATTCTTTTTTGTTTGATCTTTGATAATTTCTCTTTAAAGATCTTATTTGGTATATCGAAATTAAGATTTTGCTAACCATATAAATGAAGATTCTTTGTGGATCAAGATTAAATCAAGAATCCCAGATGGAAAGTTTGCAACTTTTTCAAAAAACTTGATTACTCTTGGTAAAAATTTGATCTTCGATTAAGAAAGTTAAGAAATTTAAGGTGAAAACATTAAATTTACCATCTTTTTGGGGATTTTTGGATGATATTTTGATCCTTTTCAAATGTTGTATTCGGGTTTTAGATTTTATATATATATTATTTAATTTGGTTCAATAGCAATTGGTAATTAATCTTCTGAGTACATCCCACCTGGCAGGATTGGGTATTGTTATTGTTGTAGAATTGGTAAGTAAATTGGAATGCATAGAAATTGAGGATGTGACTAAAAGGGAAATTATTGTGAAATGAAAGTGTATAATGGTTAATGGTTACCTTTTATGATTAGGTTTATTAGGGGTTGGGACAAAATGGCCATTGGTGAGATATTTGGGGAAACTTGACCCGTGCTCTCCCCAACTAAAAGTGCACTTTACGTTTGAGGTTATAATCAGTCTGGTCAAACGGGTCGAAAGTGTAAGGAACAGAATTTGAGGATTCCGAAACAGCTTCCACCTGACCTTTTTGGTTGTCCAGCCGGAGCCAATTCATGGTGGTTAGACATGGCTTGTGGTCGTGAGCATACTGCAGCGGTAGCTTCTGATGGATCGCTATTTACTTGGGGTTAGATATTTGTTCCCTCTTTCTTCTTAATGTTATCCCATGATAAACATTAGTTTGTGGTATTTGTAGCATATTTGTATTCTGTAAAAAATAACTTTTACTTAACTGTCGTTGGATGGTTGGTCAGGGGCAAATGAGTTTGGTCAGTTAGGGGATGGAACTGAAACGAGTCGAAAACATCCTAAAAAGGTGAAGCTATTGCAAGATGAACTTGTGATATCCGTTTCTTGTGGAGCAAATTGCACTGCTGCTATTGCTAAGCCACGCGAAAACGATGGAACAATATCTGAAAGAAGACTTTGGGTTTGGGGACAAAATCAGGTTTATACTCATTTTATATGCTAGACAATGTACATGGCTTTATCATGACAAACAAACCACTTTTTCTTTTTTTTTTCTTTTTAATATTATTACTATGAAATTGTGTATGGGTATTTTGTGTCTAAAATTATTCATGCTTACTAGCTACAATGTCTTATAAATCTTGGCGACGATGATGTCTGATAATAAAATAAGCCAAATGAGATATCTTGATAACTTGATCTGTTTTTAATCATTCTATTTGGTATACTCATAATTTGGTTTCCTTTAATCTTTTCAGGGATCTAACCATCCTCAGGTATTCTAGGGAGCTTTTTCTCCTAATACGGTAAGAATATGCAGTATCTACTTAAGCTATAGGAGGATATTTAACATAATACTCTCTGTGTTTTAAAAATCTTGACAAACATAATTTTGCTAATCAGGTTGTTCGTCAAGTGTCCTGTGGGGCTGTGCATACCATAGCACTATCAGAGGATGGTCTACTGCAAGCTTGGGGTATAAATGCCTTATGTTTTTTAACTTTTAAGTGTGAAGTAATTTTACTTTAGAAATGCTCGTATTTATGAAAGTAGTTACATGATAACCTAGGCTACAATGAATACGGTCAGCTTGGGAGAGGTGTTACATGTCAAGGGCTTCAGAAGGCTCGTGTTATTAGTGCATATGCTAAATTCCTTGATGAAGCCCCTGAGCTTGTGAAGATTACTCGAGTATCATGTGGCGAGTATCACTCAGCAGCCGTATCAGAGGATGGAGAGGTGTAAGTTCATTAGAAATGGACCTTTTGTTGATGAAGATAGGTTCTAGACACAAGCGGATTTTGCTTGGAGGTCACAACCTGTATCAAGGCAACCTCGCATCTAGTCATATTTTGATCGAAACCTACCCATTTTCTTCCTTAATACTATCTGCTAGTTGATTCTTAGGTGTTTGGTCTTGCGTTTTGAAAGTGATTATTGTGATATGGAAATATGGAATAATCAGAATAAGATTAAAAAAAAAAAAAAAACTGTGACAAATTAGGCTGCAAGAGATAGTGTTTTGACTATTTAGGTATGTCAATGCCAACGATACTCAAACTCCCCATGATCAGGGTATGGGGGAGGTGGGATGTTGACAGTCTTGCCCCTATCTGATGGCAGAGACTGTTTTGACTATCTACATGTAAAATGTCTCTATATATTCAGATGACCAGAATCATTATATTTTAGATACTTCTAAACTGAGTATATGATCCCTAAGTATTCAGATAATCGAAATCAATTCCATTATACCCAAACACCAAAACTGAATATTTGCCACTTGATATACAATAATCTAATAGTCACTCTTATGCCACAATGCCAAACGCCCACACAGTTTCATGGTATATCACTCAGGAAATTCTCATTTTGCAGCTACACTTGGGGATTAGGAAACATGGGCCAACTTGGACATTATTCTCTTCAATCAGAGGACAAAGAGTTGATACCACGGCGTGTGGTTGCCCTTAATGGGATATTGGTGAAGGATGTAGCATCAGGTGGGATGCATACATGTGCTGTGACTACAAAAGGAGCTCTATATACATGGGGTGGGGGTCAACATGGTCAACTAGGACTTGGCCCACAGAATGTTTCCTTTTCATGTGTTGCTAGTGACTCTGGAACCATGGTTCGTAACCTGCCGGTTTTGGTCCTGCCATATGGCGTGAAACAGGTTGCTTGTGGACATTCTCACACTCTGGTCTCCACTCAAGATGGTAGGATCCACGGATGGGGTTATAACAGCTATGGTCAAGCGGCTAATCAGAAATGCACTTATGCTTGGTACCCATCCCCAGTTGACTGGTATACACAGCCCCACTCCCTCCTTTGACTTAAGTTTGACTTTGAAACAGTATTCTGATAGAAGTCTTCTGAGAACAGGTGTGTTGGCGAAGTAAGGAAACTGGCAGCCGGTGGAGGTCATTCTGCCGTACTTACGGATGCGTGTTCCCTGAAGGAGTTGTGCGAGTTTAGGCTTGCTGACTGTGTGACCCCAGGGAATGCTTCTATGATTGAAGATGTTGCTTATCGAACTGGCTCAGATGCTTTGGCGCGCCTTTGTGAGAGGTTAAGGTATACATGTTATATTCGTCTTTATGTTTTGTCAGGCCTGTTTGACCATAGTAGTCGACCTGAGAAGAAGCTTTTTTTCTGAACCTTTTTTTTTTTTTGGTCAATGTAGGGAACATCTCCCTGATGGTGGAATCTGTGACTGCTAAACCAACCACAAAAGGACTCATTGGCAAGCTCCAACTATTTATGAAGTCAGATGATGTTTCATATCTGGCTGATGTCTTACTGTTATATTTAGTCCCTAATGTTGTATGTTAACATTGTAGAACATTTGTGTCTCAACATGTACAAACATCTGTTATAGTTATATTCATATTATTATAGTATAAGCTGATTTGTAGATACTTACAATATCTGAATTCAATATAATTTCTTATAAGATAGACGAGATCAAATGCATCACCATTCGGAATTTAGAAGAAATTTGCATCATATTGCAACCCCAATATGTTTTTGTGTCGACACAAGTCTTTAGTGACGTTACTATATATTGCCATATAGGCTGTACTTTTCAGAATGGGGTTACAAATATGTAGGAGCAATGCAAAATATATAATCGTTGAAAGGCATCCAAACCTGAACAAGTACATACTTTTATGTCATTTTATAAATACACTCAACAGATGGAGATCAATTGCCATAAGCTCTTTATTGGTTAAGGTGACGGATCATCCATGGCGGCATCATGGTACCAGAGACCGGATGAGCTTGAGCTAATTCCTCCTCTCTCATGGCTGCTCCAATAAATGTTCCACTGCAAAAAGTCATAATCAATACAATGATCTATACACTGCACACGCGCGCGCGCACACACAGACAAGCAAACACACATAGAAGGAGTACCTGCTGGTTGCATACGAAGGATCTCCATGTGGTTGCCGTGGTGGTGGCTGAGGTAGCTGTTGCGGCTGAGGTAGCTGTGGCGGCTGAGGTAGTTGTGGCAGCTGAGGTAACTGTAACCTTGCATTTTGTTGCTCACTGCTCTTCTCATTCTCTTTCAACTGTGCCCAGTTCAAATATGTAGTTCACAAAAATGTAATTCTAACCTTGAAACTACATGTTACAGTTTAAAAGTCTTTAGACTGACTACAATTAATTTTATACCTTCTTTAAGAGTGAGTTGTTTCGCTCTTGCAAAGCCCTCTCCTGTCATCAAACATGGTGCATTGCATTTTGTTTAGAAGTTGCATTTTTCATTATTCTAACTCTTACCAAGAGTTTGGGAACTAGAGGGTTTATAGGTTACCTTTTTATGGAGTTCGGAGATGGACTCATGCATGAGTTGGTTCTGCATAAAGTGACGTATAGTGACAAAAGAATCATTATATAATTCATACGTAAGAGAAAGCATATCATACCTTTCAAAAAAAAAAAAAAAAAAAAGAGAAAGCATATCATATATTTTTAGTTACCTTCTTTGTACGTACTCGTTTAAGAGCTGTCTCGAGTTGTTGATCCACATTTTGAAGCTCTCGTAGGTTTAATTGCTCCAGGTCTTCCCCAACATAATGCCTGAACTTGTTCAAGTTTATTATATTATCAGCCAAAGATGGAGTAACATCAATCATTTAAATCCTATATAAGTCAATAGTACCATTAGTAGAATGGCAGTAACATACTTTACAACTTATATATATTTGATTATTACCGTTGAAGTTTATACAAAGATTCTACCTTATGTTCTTTTCAAGAACTTCAATCTTTGCCTTGAGCTTTGAGGATTCAAGAGTCCAACTTGCCTGTGCACATACTTTCAGTAAATCAACGGTTCAACGTAATAAATCTTATCACAATTTTGTAGCTTATGGAAGTTAAATATAGACCGAAAACTAGTCTACTTCATTTTGTAAGAAAAAACCTTAAAGAATAGAAAAATTATCGGTTTTCTCATCTTTTTCATTTAGTTACTAGTCATCATCTTACTGAAGCGGCAGTCTTCCTTCTATGAATGTTTTAGCATATAAATTTCCTGATATAAGATAAATTTATAACAGAAATGTTTCATATTTGTGCATATATATATATATATACCTGTGTCTCAGTCTCAGGAGCAGTAAGAAATTTTTCTGCATAAGAATACCTTTCATACCTCTCAAGAATAGACTCCATACTGCATGTTTCAATTTAACAGCTGTAAGATTCTTTTTTTTACCTGCTGTATGTATTACTAGTTACAAATTAACATAAAAAGGGGTTGTTGATTCTCCAATCAATCCGACTATATTTACAATTTTTGCTCCAACTGGTGACCCAATTGAATGGAAATAACACAGTTTCGTCAAAGAGAGCCTCTGGGTTGTAGGACGCGTTATGGAAGCGTGCCTTACAAACAGTTGTAAGATTCTGTATGCAATTCCTTGAAAGATAATCTTCTTGAAGAGTTTCACTTTAGATTAGACACAGTTACAAACATTGATGAAATTATTATACCTTTAAGAATTAAAATGTAACATTTAGAATAAAATAGATTAAATGCTGCTAAAATCGATATGCTGAACATTTATCGATGTCACGGAAAATATGATATAGCTTTTAGCAGTTCCTATCTAAACAAGATAGAACTACTTGACCTAACAAAATCCTTTAAAATTACGCCATAATACCATTTGTAACAAGAAGACTTCCTTAATTAAGATGAAACTATGGAGCACAAATTACATTTGTTGTGCATTGACATGTTCTTGATGATACAGACTTGAAGGATTTGCAGGTGACCTGGGAAAGAAGGGTCTAGTCAACTGCAGTATCATATATGATACTACAACAAAAATGGGTTTTAGTGTATTCATTTCACAATTTTTCTTTTCGATTTTGATATGGACTAATTCTTCATGTTGCAGTTTCGATTACTTAAAAAAACTACTTTCAACGTAAGTCTCGATCGATAACATTAATCGCAAGTTGAATTTTGAACTTCTTGTATATATCTTAGTTAGATTTCAAGGTTAATCTGTATACAATTGGTCTATTACATAATTGAGATGTATATTAACTTTAGAGCATATATATATTTAGATTGATTTCGAAGTTTAAAATGAGGGTACATACATTAATATGATTTTGTAGATAGGAGTACATAAACCTAAAAGAAGGCGATTTTTTTTTATTTTTTTTTGGTTGTGTTAGAAAAAAAAAATGCTTTATTTTCTTGCGAGAAGCATGTAAACTCAATGGATGTTTCAACGTACATCAGCTGATCAGCATCTGTAACCATTTTATTTTGTTGCAATTGATAAAAAAAAAAAGGTTTGAAACAACTTAGAAATCCTTAACCTCGTGTGCCTTTTGGGCACCAACTGACCCTTCCTCAAGGACCAGTACTCCTAAGCAATGTTAACCCCTAACACTTTGCGATTGATCCATCCGGCTACATCGAAAAGAAGCAAGTTAACATTTGTATTGCAGTTAAACACGCCCATTGTCTTACTATAAGCAAATAAAAATAACGTATTGTAATTATGATCCTTTTAGGGATTGCAGTTCATATACGTCTACTTAATTCAGCTTGTTCATGCATTAATATATTCTGGTTTAACTTTCTTTTACTGAAGTTTCAGTTTCAAATCGTGTACAGTTATAGAAATTAACTTTCGTCGAATGTCTTTCGGAGGTGGATCATCGTCGAACGTGCTTAATTAGCAACTTTTTCTATTTCACTTTATATTGAATGAATAAATATTCAGCTAAATATATATTCCGACTACACATTATTAATTTTGTCAGACAATCATTTATTCTGAGTTTGTGCAGAATTTTAAGAGCCAATCCTAAGGATCATTTTGAGAATATGCCCCTAAAAAGAAACAAAAAATTTCAATCTTCAACAAGTAATGAGCATTTCCGATTAAGAAGTCCATAGGATCGCCACGTCATGGCATATCAGATTTTCATAAACCATCTATTTTTTATAAACTTAAATCTCCAATACTATAAATCTTTCAAAAGTGTATACTTGGGCTCAAGTAACTATTAATTAATAATAATATAATACTATTTGAATAACTAGTTTATCTATGTGTAGGGCTCGTTTTCTTTCTCTCTTCAAAGTCCATACACATGAACTTCTCTTTATAAACTTTTATAAACTTAACCAAACAATGGAATGCGCTACTCCCACCATCAACGGCGGCTTAAGCTATTAGGTGTAGGCGCTTTCCTGAGGTGGAATCTTCTAGTTCTTCCTATTTGACCCGAAACCGATTGATCTAGCCATGAGCAGGTTGAAGAGAGCTCTAATAGACCTTGGAGGACCGAACCCACGAATATGGCAAAATACGGGGATGACTTGTGGCTAGGGGTGAAAGGCCAACCAAGATCGAATATAGTTGGTTTTCCGCGAAATCTATTTCAATAAGCGTATGATGTCGATGGCCCGAGGTAGAGCACTCAATGGGCTAGGGTAAACTCCGAATACAGGCCTAGATCGTTTGTACAGACAACTCAATGGAATTCATTGAGCTTATGTGTTGGACATTAGGATGAGTTAAAAACATCGGTGTTATTAACTAGTACCAGGGTTCTAATTAATTAGCCGTGGAGTCATTAAGTATCCCGAGTTAAAGAAAAAGCTAATGAAACAAAATAATTAGAGAGCCCAAATTAAAGAAACACAAGGCCAAATGACGGATTGATAGTAAGATCAATGATGTTTAGTTTCATTCATGATTGACATGCCCCGACAATCTTAAATCAAAGACCCATCACTTAACCTTGAGTATTTATTAAGCCGGGATTTAACTGAAAACAATCTCTCGACCTCTGGATATAGGTGTGAATGTCTAAATTTTATCTCCTTATGTAAGATTGAGTATTGTTGTTTTTTTTTTAATAAATAGAATAAAATAAAATAAACCCTAAAGAAACACAAGGCCAAAGCCACAAACCTCTTTATTTGTTTATCTCTTGAAAGTAATAATCTTGAGCTGTAAGAAATCTTTGAAACAGAACAGCACCACATAACAGCTAGTCTCTTAAAAATTTAAGATCATCTTTGTGAGTCCTAGGTTGTCTTTGTTACTTTTTATTTTATTTTATTATTTTTGAGACGCGATTATGGACCAATTAAGTTAAGGTTTCCTGTATTCAACTGATCATAAGTTTGATAGTGCGACAATGTTTAAGGCTGTGATGGATGGGATGGACAATAAATTAATTAGCAGTGTCACACAGCTCAAGAAAACCTCTCAAAGTTCCAACATCCCATACTTTGGTCTACTTCTTACACAACTAATATCAAACTTAACTTTTTCAGACATTTATATAATATATATATATTTTTTTAATCAAATACACACCATATAGTAAAACAAAAGTAAGCAGATAAATATAGTAATAAATTAATAAATGTTAGTGTTATACAAATATATATATAAATGGATGCATGCAGAAAGGATATATATAAATATATGTTGAAGATAAATTAAGGATTTGTGTCAGAATATAAAAAAAAAAAATAAAAAAAAATGCACCACTCTAGATCATGAGGGTTTTGTCCAGATACGATGAACTTAAACCAAAAAAGAAAAACTTGGACTTAGGGTTTATAGATTCATAGACTACTTTTTCTATAAAGTAAAAATCAAGATTTACATAACATCAAAAACTTAACCACCAAGAATTAAGTTTAACACAGATGAAAATCAAAGATGTGATATATCTAAAACATATAGATACTGATTTACTTAATTATATACCATATATCTAAAATGTAATATGATATTTTAATTATATGTATACTATTTGTAATTAAAATGATGTTTGGATAATTTTGTAAACTAATCTCAACCAACCAAACTTGCTTCTTAGCTTTGGTTGCGTGTTTTTAAAAGCATATATATATATATATAAACTGATGATGTTTTTCCAGTTCAGATTACTCAGAAAAAACGAGATTTAACTCATGAATCAAGATGATAATAATCAGAACAAGTGATGGAATTATAACCTGGAGTGAGTAGAGTACTCAAAGATTTTGCCTTTAGTAGAAAAAATGATAAGAGCAACATCAGCATCACACAACACAGAGATCTCATGAGCTTTCTTTAGCAAACCTGTTCTTCTTTTTGAGAATGTTACTTGCCTAGTAATCTTGTTTTCGATCCGCTTCAACTGAACTCTTCCTCTTCCCATCTTTTGTTTTTTATTTTTTATTAAAAAAAACTTCTACAGAAAACCCTAACAACAATAAGTTCTCATTAAAGTGAACTAAAAATAGAAGATCTAAGAGGAAGATGATGAGGACACAAAAGAGAATGTTTTTATCTTTCTTTCTATTTTGGTGTAGGCGTTAGATTATTATCCTGCCTATCATACTCATATAATGTTGTGCTGTTATTATTATCTCGCGTAATACGTAGGTGAACATATATAACTAATGAAAGTTTAATATTTTATAATATCATAAATTGACAAAAATTGAATCCCACATCATGATGCAAGAGATGTAAAATTAAGATAATTAATGATACAATGTTGGGATAAAAATCCCACTAAGTAATGTAATTATAAATGTGCTCGGTATATGCAGTCTAGCGAGCACTAGTTCAGCAAGCACTTTGTTGATTTGTTTATTCACAAAAAGATAGGTTCAAGAAGTTCGAAGAATTACTTAAAGACATCTCATGCCTCGCGGATGTGGAATAAGTGCTTATGACTTAGAATCAGAACAAGACAAACTTATTTGGTCAACGAGTGTTGATAATCATCACTCGCCGACACTTTATAGCATTTGACAAGAATTGAGCGCCAAAACGATCTGATGACTTGATATGCACTTTACGACCGCAGTAAACACTTGATGTCTGTGCACCATCAAGCATTAATTACTCTTGTCGAATTCCCATCAAACATTAATTACAATGAGTGGGACTCCACTAAACGATCGATTGACATGTGGAATCCACTCAATGTTCAAAATGTAATTTTGCCTATAAATAAAGACATTTCTACACCAAGTGTATGCGGGTAGAAGAAGAAAGACTTAATTGTACTCCCTCCATCCCATTTTAAATATCATTGTTTTGACTTTTTGAGTATTTTTCTTTTAACTTTGACCGTAAATATTTTTGTCTGTGTTATATAACACTTGATATAAAATATATGAATGAATTGAGTTTTAAATGTATTTTTCATTAATATAACTTTCATCAAGTAGTATATAACACAAACAAAAATATTTACGGCCAAAATTAAAAGAAAAAAAGTCAAACTAAGACATTTAAAATTAGACGGAGTGAGTATCATGCAATACATTAAGAACGTTTCTTTAGCATATACTCCTTGAACTAGATCAACGACTGCATCAGCAAGCAATCGCTGAACTTCAGGTCAAATACTTTCAATTGTGCTCAAGTATTTGATTAGGAGTATTTATTTGTCATTAAATTAGGTGTGTTTAAGTTTCGTGTGTCAAACTTATTTTGGCAACACATCTTGTAATTTGTTGATTCAGTCAATAAGAATTATCCATTAAAAAGTATACCTAAACGTTGTGCTTTTACTTCTTGTTATTTGTGACCAATACGCCCAGGTCTGGGACCAACATACAAATTTATTTTCATAGAAAAAAGCATAGAGGTGTTTTACATTTCTATGAATAATTAGTAAAACTTAAAAAGTCATTGTCATAACCATTAGTTTAAATTCTTATATGATGAAGGTGATTATTTTAGTTAATAACTAACTTAATTTATATAATATATATTTTATAACTTTTAATTGTAAAAATATTAATTTTAAAAGTTACCTAATATTAATTAGTTTTTTTTTTAAATAACAAACAATTATTAAATGCTGTTAACAAAAAGCATTTTTTCTTATTGTTTCATGTGAATACCATGCTAGTTAAATGAAATGAAGTAACAAGGTACATAATTTTATATATAGAAATTTAAGAAGAAATAACCATAGGACAATATGTCAATATGCATAAGTTGTTAAGAAAACCCAAATGGTCAAATCTTTTTATATAGGACTAATATTATATTAGTGATGTGAAGTAACAAGGTATGTCCTACGGTCATTCCTTCTTCATAAATCATAAGAAATCTAAAACCTGCAGGGTGGTTTTGAGACAGATCGATGTGTTGTCCCGCTCTCATTGGATAGTTTCTTCCTTATCTTGTTTTTGGTGAATTGAGACAGATGTGTTGTGCCGCTCTCATTGGACAGTTTCTTCCCTGTCAGCTTGTTTTTTTGACACATGTATTTGGCCCATTCAATTTATCAAGTAGAAGCCAATGTTGCCAAACTCGCGACTCGGAATCGGCTCGGCAAGGTGGGGAGTCAGGAGTATCCATTCACTCGGGGAGTAATCGAGAAGTACTCGGATTGGGATTTTTATATATAAAAATAATATTTTTGAAATTATACGGAATATAAAATTAGAAATAGACTA
>JAOXNX010000031.1:15934792-15952259 GCA_028566075.1 Solidago caesia
TCGGTACCGGTATTCGGTACCGGTACCGGTTCGGTACCGGTTCGGTTTCGGTATTTCGGGATTTTTGCTCATGCCTATTAACAAACACGTACAACAATAATTGAAAAAGAAAAAGAGAATTTTATAAAGATAAAAGATATAAATAGCTTGAATGTAGACATAATTAAGCTGAAGAAGATTAGTTGAATAAAATCCTTGTAATCACAAACTTAACATCGAATAATCTTATCAAAATATCACTTAGCAATAGTATAGTACATAGTGTTGAGATAGATATATAGAGAGAGATAGATATATTCAGATTCTGTCAAATATCAAAAACACAAAATATATATCGTACTCGGCAGAATAAAGTAAAGAAATACGGGTAATTATTTTCCCCCTAGCTAGAAACCCAATTAAGCTTCTTTTTCCAAATTAAGTAATAGAAAAATCATGTTATTCTGGCATATGATATGAGGCATGCTTAAAGTTATAAGTAAAGCAGATATATATATATGCTAGCTGAACGTACAACTTATTTCAACCAATATTTGTGGCCACCTTTTGTCTATATTCATATTCATACTTAGAATCATATGCTCCACTATCATCAAAAATTTTCCCATATTATTCTTAAGGAATTACTGCTAAAATTTGTGATAGGAATCAATTCCAACATAGGTATATATATAAATTGCTTTTAAAGTGCGTACAATCAGCATAATTAAGATCAAATATTTGCATATGAGAATGTTGCAATGTTTGTAACTCATCAGAATAATATTAAGCGGGACATGATTGGAGGAATTAGAGGATAATAAACTGCAGGATTTTTAATTTTATTTAAATCGGTGGAGTGTTAAAAAGCGGTTCAACGGGTGAAACCGAGTTGACTAGTCAACATGTATTTTTATAAAGATGCTATTATATAAAATTGATATAATTCAATGAAAATACACTTATAATTAACTAAAAAATAATACTAAATAGTTATAATAAAAAAACATATATAAGTTTTAAACTCTACAAACAATCCAAAATAACATTAAAATATACAAATGATCCTATCAAACAAATAATAACAATATTTATTTTGAACAATATAAATAATAAAAATGACAAGGTTAAAAACTCAAATTCAAGGTTTTTCCGTTAATAAAAACAAAAAATAAAAAATCAAAATCAAAACCTTGCATTTACCAACTGGTTCAACCGGAAAATAACAAAACACATTTGCCGGTTCAACCATCATCCGGTTTAATTAAAAAACCAACCCTAGTTAAATCGGTCGACCGATTAAGTACCGGTTAAACGGTCGGTTCAATTCGATTTTGTGGAATTATTAACAGAAACAACATTATCTTCTCGATGGACCTAAAAGTGCAATATATCTCCCTTGGGGACGATGTTAAGCTACCCTCATACCTATATGCTATATGGATTATTATTAGAAAGTGTAAACTCACCAATATATCTATATCTATACTATTATACTAACATGGTACCTGCGTAATGCGACGGCGGCGGTTGCCACGACGGTCTGGTGGTGGCAGCGACTGATGGTGGTAGCAGCGACTGATGGTGGTAGCAATGACTATTGGTGGCGGCGACGGCGTCGAGTGGTGTAGGTTGATGTAAAATGTAATTGATGCAAAAGGTGATAGTGAGGATATTTTAAAAAATAAGAGACTGATAGTATAATTTAATCATTAAAGGTATTTTGGACACTTTGCGTGTCCTAAAATGTGTAACATTAAACAGGGGGTTAGAATTTTTAATAGGGAGTATGGATAAAGCATCACCCCCATCTTTTTCTTAAAAAAAAGAATTGATCTACCCAAATTACCATCTCCTTTATTTATTATTTTAAAATCTTTACTTGATATATAATACTCTTAATGAAATTAATTTATAACATCTACCCTAACTCCTAAAATGACTACACTACCCCTTTTATAACCTTTACATCAATAGCCTACACTACTCGCCGTTGCCGCTGTATTGTAGGGGCATCTGTCTAGTATATAATTGGTTGGGATGGGCATGTAACCCTTCCCTGTGTTTGTCTGATTGCTAGCCTTTCTTATTCTTATAAAAAATCGCCGCTAAAAAAAAGAGACCCAAGGAACCAAAATCTTTGACAATTACGCTTAATATCAGGTTTTGATGCATCATCTCAAACGACATTCTTATCTACATACTGCAGAAAGTATCATTGTATTCATTTAAAAATGAGTAAATATATCCCAGATGTTAAAGATCTATATGTGTTCGTGATTCAATTAACTTTAAAACTTTAAGAAACATCAAATATAACCTTGTATTCTATGGTCACCTAATCTTTATCTTTATATATTATATTATACTGAAACTCAATTAGAGGTCCATATTTGTTGGGCGATTTTGGATAACGAATCCCTTAGGGTGAAGGACATGGTTGTCAAATTGCCAAAATTCGGCATGACAATCACCAATCATATAATCCCATGTGTCAATTTGTAGGGGGTGGTGTTATCCAATGCCAAAACATATCAATGCATGCCCTTCCATGCCGATGGAGAGAGAATTGGCAACATTGGGCCGATGTGGTTGGTTTTTGCCGCAATCCGAGATTTGCCGATTTCAAGTGGGTGATGAACCGCCTAGTTGATGTACTTAGCCGATGTCCCTTGCTGTTAGTCCTTTGCCGACCACACCCTTCACCCTTATTGCTCCCTCCAATTGGTCTTACATTCAACGTGAGAAAGATAAATTACGTAATTAACACTACTTAAAATGGACATGAGGTATGGATTTGAACATTGACCTTCGTTTTTGTGTTATATATCATCTACTATTGGTCGGAGACTTGTTTAACGATTTATTAATCCCTATATAGACAAAATAAAATAATTCTCACTTTAGTTCTGATCCGTATTTTAATTTATCACAATAAATTCACATTTATGGTCGATAAAAGTCTAAGTTTCAAATTTTGTATTTTGGAATGCTCCAAACAAACAAAAGTGTACACATATATAGATTATAAAGAAAAAGACAAATACATAAATAAACGTATAATTACCGTTATAAAGGAGGAGGGAATACATGTGGAAAGAGAGGGGTACTGCGCTGTATCCCATGGGAACACCTCCCCCTATGCGGTACCGGTTTGAAAGAAAGATGAGTTTTGGGAGATAGTCATGCCGCAATCAATCTTGCTCTCTTTATTCTCTTTTCTTCTTTTTTTTTTTTTAAGTAAAAAATTAAAAAATGGGATGAGGAATTAATGGTGGGAGATGGATTCCTTGTGACGGGGGATGAATGATGTGAAAAAGAAAAAGTACGTGTTGAGGATGAGGGATGGTGGGGATGAACTCCCACCACCCAAAGGGTCCCTTGTTACAAACTTATATATGAAAGAACTCCACCCAAAGGGTCCCTTGTTACAAACTTATATATGAAAGAAGGGAATACGAGTACATAGTAAATTGGGTCATGTGTTATATATTAAAGAAGAAGAAAAGAACAGTACTCTATAAATAACTAGTGTAAATAAGTGTGTAACAACTTGTTACCGTTTTGTTTGGTTACATATGCTGGTTAAAAAAATGGAAGTTAAAAGACACTGGAATGACAATGGTGGCTTTCCTAATCTTTTGTCCTATATATGTGTATGCTGATACAGTGCCAACTTACACACCCTATGCCTCTTGTTGGAGTTGACATGCCTTTTGACCCATCCGGCCATCCTTTTTTCTTTCATTTTCAACACATTTATTTGTAAATAGTTGATTGATTCAACCAGTATAAAGTTGGAGTTTATATTTTCATTTTTCGTTGGATTTTGCTGGCCCTTGTGTGTCTATAGCTGATTTTAAAGAAGAGATTTTAATAATATTACCATGCTTTTTGGTAGAATGGACGGCTACTCGAGTGGTTGTATTGAATGATCCGCTAAACAAATTATTTTTTCATAACTTTAGTATAATTTAGCAAAAAATTCATATAAACTTGTATTTGAACATTATGATTTAATCCATAAGCCTTGATCATTTTTATAATGAACTCACTCGTCCGCTCCTGCTTAGCTTGTTTTTTTAACAGGTATTTGAGTTAGTCGGGAGTAATCCTTTTAACGTATTGTTTATGAAGCAGAACATGTAAATGTTCGGTGTTAAGAGTAATTATACACGTTTGTGAATAAAATCATGAATAGATAACTTTATATCGAATGAAAGAATAGATAATATAATGGTGTTCTTATATTTTCTTTAGCCTTTAAAATAAATAGTTTTAAACTCGTGTAGACATACGAATAGTGTAAGGTACGATCAACTTTTGTAACATAAAAAGTGATTTCATGGTACTGTGTTAGGTCATTTTGTAATAAAAATTATCCCAACTATGTGACTATAATAACAATACCATTTCTCATTCTCCGGTATGTATAACCTCAACATTTTCTCTCTGTTTGCCTCTTCATATCTAGGTCCTCTACCTAAAAACATGTGGAATTTAAATCAGGTTTTTTCAGGTGGTGATCCGTATACCACCAGTTTTTAGCCGTACATCATCAAACAAGTTTCACATTGTTGTACGATACAACACCTTAAAGCATATTCAGTGGTGTATGGTTAAAAAATGGTGATGTACGGATCATTACCGTTTTCTTATTCATACTAATTTCACATAAATCTTGTTCTTTTAAAAACTGCATAGCAAATGTTTGATACTTTGCCCATTAGAAAATGCAACCCAAAGCCAAATATTGTTATATTGCAAGCTATGGAGTTTTTTGAGTGAACCCAAAAAAGAGACTTACCTATTTAAAATCAAATGTTGTTGCATACATAATATTAGCTTAAGTTGTACCGTGATACAACTTAAAAAATGTCTCCAGCCCAAACATTGAGGGTTTATATGCTTTGGGGTTTAGGGTTAGCTATTTTAAGCTAACCCCAAACCCTTAACCCACCTCCTAAAATTAAATCAATTGTCTTGGATTAGGGATACTTCCGGTTTCAAAATTAAATCCATTCCCTGGGATTAGGGGGTTCATCCTTAAGGTTTTTTTTAAAAAAATTTAATCTGGCTCCTAACATTGGGGATTTATGGTTTGTGGTTTTAATGTTTCGATAGGGTTTTAGGGTATATTCGTTAGACTAAACCTTTTAACCCCAAACCTTAAACCCGTACCGTATCCATTCCTTTCCCAAAATTAAATCCATTGCCCAAAATAAGACTTTGATGCAGCTTTTACTTTGATACAGCTTAAAACAAGGCTATTTTAAGTTGGGGGAAAAAATAATTTAAAAAAAGAACGGAAAAAGAAACACAAGATGAAAAATGAAAGAAAAAAAAGTTTCATTACGTTAATGCGTATCACAATGTAACTTAAGCTATATCAAATGAGGAGGACCACGGATGGAAAGGGGGACCAAAGGACATGTGACAACTTTGGAGGCTTCTTCCAACTTTAAAAGACTTCTCATCATAACTTCCATATATATATATACTCACTTTTTTTATAGAATCTTTTTTTAAGAATCGAAAAAACTTTTAAATTATGTATTAGATTATACGTGTTTTAAGTTAATTCACATGTAAAAAGTCATATGAGAATTAAATAATTGTTAAAAACATGTGTGTGTATATATATATATACTAGCATAATACTCACGCAAAGCAACGAGATTGAATATTTTTCGTTAGCAGTCTTCAATAATTATCTGTTATACCAAAAGAAGTTTATTTAATTTTATAGGTAACTTTTAAAAAGAATATTTTTACAATTAAAAGTTACAAAATATATGGTATATAAATTAAGTTGGTGTTTATATAAAATAATTATTTAAATAATAAAGTTTGACTAAATATTTAAGATAAGTATAAATTAATCATTAAGGGTTATGTGATAGGAAATTGTGTATTTCAATGTGTTGTTAAACACTTAAATAATGATAATTAGTTATACGCTTTGTTAATTTTATGGATTTATAATGCATCAAAATGAAGTTTTTAAGTGTTCTCACACCGTTCTTACTTAAAGGGTGTTCTTATTTAAAATCATCATACATACATACCTAACATAAAAAGATAAAATAAAGTTCAAGTATTAACTACAATTTACATATCATTAAGAAAAGAGAACAAGATAATTATATTTCTATGAACATGTGTAGTATATATAGATAGATAGGGGACCTTATCGTGGACCCCTTAGTGTTTGTAAAATTATTTAATTCAGTTTTATAAGATATTCATGTTCTATTTTTTATTTCAAGACTATTTTCTCGAACCATTCGTTTGACACATTTGGTTAAGCATGCTTTCTTACAGAATGTGAACTTTTTTGCTATTAATAACGAAAGATAAGCGCTTTACACTATTCGATTCGCCATCTCTTTTTGATTTTTTTTTCCTTTTATGTTTATAGTCTTTTTTTTATAAAAAAAAAGGTTTATTTGGATATGCAAACATGGTCCCCTACTAAAAGCCCTGTTTTTCGATGATTAAGTATGTGCAAAATTGTAAAATAGGTGTGATAATGAATTTTAAACGTTGTTCTTTTTGTATGTGTAATGGTCCCCAATTACTACACAATTAATTAAAACTAGCACCAATATGGTGATATTAAGATAACAAATTAAAGTACAATGCACCACAATTAGTTTAGTATTATTTTCCACCCACACTTCGTATTTACATTTGAGAAATTCTAGAATGACAAACAAATGTTTATAAACAAAGTTTACAAACTCATGTGGACCAATCAAACAAGAAGAGATAATGAAGAATAAAAAAAAAGAAAGATGATTCTATTGGTTTTGATTGATCCACATGAGTTTGTAAACTTTGTTTGTAGATATTTGTTTGTCATTTTAGAATTTCTCTTTCATAATTTTGCTTGTCTTTAAATAATTCTCCTTGACTCTCTTTCTCACAATTTCTGTAATTTTTCTCTCTATATCAAGAAGAAAACTTCCAAAACTCAAAACCCATTTCTGATTACTAACACTCGCCGGAAAAGCACCCCATCATCGGAAAATCAAGATTATAGCCATAATCGTCGGTGTTTCCTTTGTGGGTTTAGTTTGTCTATAAATCACACCACATATACATATATTATAGTGGTGGTGGTGGTGGTCGGAGTAGTGGCGATTGAGAGGGTGGTGGCCGGAAGTGGCGGTGGCTACAAAAAGCAAGACAAAAGATTCAGACTTTGTAGGAGTGGCGGTTGTGTCGAACGAGAAAAAAATGATGGGCGGTGGAAGAAAAGATTCACACTTTGTATGAGTGGTTACAAAATCAAAATCTTTTTCTTCATATAAAGTGAGCCGCCGGTTTCATCGGACCGGTTGAACAGGAAAACCGGCCAAAAACTGGGAAAACCAGCCGGTCCGTGACAGTGGAAAAAACCGTCAAAAAACCGGGGTAAAAAAACCGGTCCTCAAACCGCGCACCGGCCGGTCCGGTCCGGTCTGGTTTTTAAAACATTGATACTTACCACTTTTTTACTAAAACATGACACACATTTTTTTTTGGCTTAACAAAGGGATCGACGGGGCAAAAAACATTTAACTAGGGGTTTAAAACCACTATCCGGTTTTACTTTGTCTAAGTGGCATTGGTTTTGTATGTGTTTTGCCATGTAGATATGCCACGTAAGAATCCTCGTTATGCTGTCATGCCACACGTAGACTTCAGGTTCTGTTGACTTCCATGTCAGCTTGGATAAATATAAATCTCATCTATTCTTTATATATATATATATATATTCACGTGCCTGGCATGTGACAAAACTTTAACAATCCGTCAAGTTCGGTTAGAGCTAGGTATGATCAGCGTGCATATTTGACAACGATAGGTATGTCTCAGGTAATTTCTAAACTGTAAGTATGACCAGTGCAGTTTTGAACAAACCTCATGTATGATTTATGTAATTTACCCTATTAAATATTAAAGAAAATAAAATTTTAAATTTAGTATACAAATGAAAACGAATTTTTTATAACTAAAGAAAATGATAAATTAAAATATGATAATACAGAAATAAAATTAAAGTGGGTATATTTATGAGGTAGTTTGATTAAAATATTAATAATACTTGTTTGTCGAAATAGATAGTGTATGTAATAAAAGAATAACCACCAACAAATGGTCTAATAGCAAGGAAGTTTATTTCTTCACAAGAAGTTTCAAGTTCGAGTCCTACCCTAGACATATTTGGGGGTGGTCACAGGTATTTAATTTCCACTTATGGTGGGTTTGGGTGAGTTTTCCCCTCCAGATCTTTGGGTGATAGGGGTTTCTCATCGAAGGGATTTAAATTGGGGATCTATTCTGCGAGGGGGCTCTCTAGCGTGGATCCGGTTAAGATAACGTATGCTAGACCGATATTTGCGAGTAATTCACACCTTTCAAAAAAAAATGTAATAAAAGAATAAAAGATGGGCAGCAAAGTAACCAAAAGAGTTATTGTTAAATCTCCACATATATAAGAATTGTTAACAAGATTGTTAATCAACAATAGCAACAGCAAAGTAATTTACTCTTTTATGAATAAACAATAACAAAACAATAACAGCATGTTACATAAGAAATGTGAAATATTAAATAAATGTGACTTTAGAAGGTAAATGACAAGTATTAGATAGTTGAGGGTCAGAAGTGAAAATTGTAGATATTTGGTTATAACAGAATTGGGGGGCGGGACAAACGATTATGGAACTCTTGTGTATAAAAGGGATGCTATTGTAATGAAAGATTCAGACTTGTTGTATGAAATTCATTTCTTTCTTTCCTAAATACAAATTCTTGCTATCAAATTGGTATCAGAGCCATAGATCCCACGGTCTTAGCTCGTGATTCCGATGAATTCTCCGATCACTTTCCGCCATTAACTCCGGCGAAGGTGATTACATATCATTCAAAGAAATGATGGCACGAAATCAGGAAGTGGAAAAACTAGCAAAGAATTTGGCTCGTGTAGATCAATTCTCTAACACTACACAGTCAGGTCTCATGGATCTTAAACGTATGTTCGTTGAGATGCAGAAAAAATTGGAGGATAGTTTCGAGCCATTGGCAAACCGATCTCCGATCAATTCCACCGGTGGTGATGCCAGTTCCAGTCAAGTAGGTCGAATATGCAATAACAGATTGACTAAGATGGATTTCCCTAAGTTTGAAGGAGACGATGTTGAGGGGATGGCTATATAAGTGTGATCATTTCTTCTCCGTGGATGAAACACAGGAGAACTATAAGTGAGATATGTGGCTCTACATTTGGAAGGAAGAGCTTTATCGTGGCATTAGGCCTATGTGAAATCAAGTAGAAAGGAATTGAGAGATATCGGATGGAATGAATACATGCGAGCTATTGTAGCCAGATTTACACAAACATTGATTGAAGACGCAATGGGAGCACTGAAAGCACTAACTCAAACAGGTGAACTAGATGCTTATTGTGATGAATTCGATATGTTGTTGACTAAGGTGACATTAGTAGCATAGTACACTATTAGTTTGTTTCTAGAAGGATTAAAACCAGAAATCAAATGTCATATACGAATGTTTATGCCTAAGACCTTAAGAGAAGCTTATTCCTTGGCTAGACTACAAAACCAAGCCAATAAGACTCTAGGAACTAAGACTGGATTTGCTGCAAGTTCGGGTTATAAATCCTCTTTTTCTAAGACACCTGCACTAACTGGTATCTCTAAACAGCCTATATTAGCCACCCCCATACAATCTGTCCCATCCAATGCTTTAGTACCAAGAACTGTCACAAACAAATTTTTAGATGACAAGAGAGCTAAGGGTGAATGTTTCTTTTGCAATGAAAAGTTTGTAGCGGGACATAGTAAGGTTTATAAGGGAAGAAAACAGTTGTTTTTGGTGGAAGTAGATGAGTATTAGGAAGAAAATGAGATTGAGGAAGGAACACAAATTGCAGAGATTCCTACCATGCTTGTAGTACAGGGAGACCCTCAGATTTCCCTAAATGCTATTATGGGAATCCCATCCTATTCAGCTATGCAAGTGTTGGGCACAATGGGTACTAGGAGGTTGCATATTTTGGTAGACAGTGGTTCTACTCACAACTTTATGAGTAGTGAGTTAGCAGATAGAATGAAGTGTGCATTTATCCAAATCCTAAATGTTAAGGTTAGTGTGGCTGATGGCAATAAGATGGAATGTGTGAAACTATGCAGAAATTTATAATGGATTATGCAGGACAATGGATTCAATGCTGATATGTTGATTATTGAGTTGACAAACTATGATATTGTGTTAGGAGTCCAATGGTTAGAAACATTAGATGATATCATATGGAACTTTAAGCATTTAACCATGAAATTCTCTATTGGTGGTCAAGATCTACAACTGAAAGGAGTAGCTCAGCATGGTGTTAGTATATGTTCAATGAAAAAGATGTCTAATTTTTTTAATGGGACTGGGGAAATAGTACAAGCACAACTGTTCACCCTGCAAGACTCTGCAAGTGACCATAACATGTATGAACCAGATTTGGGAGGTCATGAAGGTGAAATGCAGATTCAGGAATTACTTGACAAATATGCAGACATTTTTGAACTTCCAAAAGGATTGCATCCACCAAGATCTTGTGACCATAGGATAAATCTGAAAAATGAACAAGTTGATCTTAATCTGAAGCCATACAGATACCCCAAAGCTCAGAAAGATGTAATTGAACAAATGACTCAAGAGTTGCTAGATAGTGGGGTCATCGGACATAGTAATAGTTGCTTTGCTGCACCAGTGGTTTTGGTTAAGAAAAAAGATGGTACTTGGAGAATGTGTGTTGATTATAGAAGACTAAATGAAGCAACCATCAAAGATGTATTTCCTATTCCACTGGTAGAAGAATTACTGGATGAATTACATGGTGCAACCATCTTCTCTAAGCTGGACTTGAGGTCAGGATACCATCAGGTAAGGATGTATGAACCTGATATACATAAGACAGCATTAAAAACACATCAGGGACACTTTGAGTTTTTAGTTTTACCTTTTGGGTTGACTAATGCTCCTGCCACTTTTCAATCCCTCATGAACCACACTTTTAAGGAAGTCTTGAGAAAAAATGCATTGGTATTCGTTGATGATATTTTAGTCTATAGTCTCAATTGGCAGACACATTTGGCAGATTTAGAAAAAGTTTTGAAGTTAATGAGATCAAATTCTTTAAAGGCGAAGAAATCAAAGTGCTCTTTTGGGGGAACAAAAGTTGAATATTTGGGTCATATGATAACTGCATCAGGGGTTTCAATTGATCCTAAGAAAATCACTGCAATCCAAGAATGGCCAACACCGATGACTGTCAAAGAATTGAGGGAGTTCCTGGGCCTAGCAGGCTACTATAGAAGGTTCATAAAGCATTTTGGAATAATTGCTAAGCATCTAACGGATTTACTAAGGAAGGATGGATTTAAGTGGACAATTGAGTCACAAATGGCTTTTGCAGCCTTGAAAACAGCTTTGAGTAGTCCCCCTGTCCTCAAGTTACCAGATTTTAATAAAAATTTTCTAGTTGAGACTGATACATCATCAAAAGGTATGGGTGCAATGTTGATGCAGGATGGTCATCCATTGGCTTATATTAGCAAAGACTTATCAATAAGGCAACAGTCTTGGTCTGTATATGAAAGGAACTCTTAGCAATTCTGATGGCAGTTAAGCAATGGCACCATTACCTCATAAGTAAGCATTTCATCATAAAAACTAACTATCAAAGCTTAAAGCACTTGTTAGAACAAAATATTGTGACTCCCCTGCAACAGAAGTGGCTTTCTAAACTTCTGGGTTATGACTATGAGATTCAGTACAAGAAAGGCATGGATAATTTGGTTGCTGATGCTCTATCCAGGGTGCAGGGTATGACTCTTTTATAGTTAGGGGTCAGTTCTATCAATGACTTACTATGGGACAGGATCAAAGATGCATGGAACCATGATAAAGAATTGCAGGAATTGATAGCCAAGATTGAGGGTGGTCACACTGTACCTAATAGATCTTGGGATGGATAGGTTTTAAAGAGAAAGAATAAGATCATCATTGCTAAAGATGTGCAACTAAGAAGGGACATCATTGACATCTTTCACTTCTCAGCAACAGGGGGTCATTCTGGTATTATTCCTACTATGCAAAAAATCAAGGACTTGTTCTATTGGAAGGGTTGTTTTAAAGATGTACAGAAATTCATCAAGGAATGTTTAGTATGCCAGAGAGCTAAATATGAGACAGTGGCTTACCCTGGGATTTTACAACCATTGCCAATTCCTAAATCAATACTCACAGACATTTCTATGGATTTTATCTCTGGGTTGCCTAAAGTGAATGGAAAAGATACTATCTTGGTGGTAGTAGACATGCTTACTAAATATGGTCACTTCCTTTTGTTGAGCCATCCTTTTTCTGCAACAACAGTGGCTCAAGTGTTCATGGACAATGTTTTTAAGTTGCATGGGTGCCCAAGTACAATAGTATCTGACAGGGATCTAATTTTTGTAAGCCAATTCTGGAAGGAATTCATGAGGTTACAAGGGGTTAATCTGGCCATGTCTTCAGCCTACTACCCCCAATCTGATGGTCAGACTGAGGTTTTAAATAGATGTTTGGAGTCTTATTTGAGGTGTATGTGTTTGGATGCTCCCTTGACGTAGGTAAAGTGGTTGCCACTTGCTCAATGGTGGTACAACACCAATTGGCACTCTGCCATTAGGATGTCTCCATTTGAAGCCATATATGGCATCAAACCCAACCTACACATTCCTTATATTCGGGGTGACAGTGATGTTGCAGCAGTGGAGGAATTTCATAGGAATAGAGAAAGCATGATACAAAAGTTGAAGAATAACTTAGCAGCTGCCAGAAACAGGATGAAACAATTGGCAGATGGGCACAGAACTGACAGGACTTTTGAGAAGGGTGATTGGGTGTATGTGAAACTTCATCCTTTTGCACAACATTCTTTAAAGAAACATCACAATCGCAAGCTTTCTATAAAGTACTTTGGACCATTTCTGGTGCTACAAAAAGTGGGCCAGGTTGCTTACAAGTAGGCATGAGCACGGGTCGAAACCCAGCCCAACCCGTGACCCGTGAATGCAAGAAACTCCAACCCGCAACCCGGCCCGTTAAGGTTCGGTTCGGTTTCGGGCGGGTCACGGGTTTTCTTCACATTTTCACGGTTTTTTGGCCAAACCCGACCCGGCCAACCCGTGACCCGGAAATGCAACAAAAGCTTGACCCGTGACCCGGCCCGTTAGGGCTTCGGGCTGGTCAGTTCGGGCGGGTCATGGGCGGGTCACGGGTTTTCGGGTCAAAAGGTCATCCCTACTTACAAGTTGGATCTACCTTCTGAGGCACAAATGCATCACACTTTTCATGTCTCACTACTGAAGAAAGCACATGGGTCGACCTTACCTACCTATCCTATTCCACAAGGACCACGGTTTGTGTTGCAGCCAAGAGCTATTCTGGACAAACAACTAGTCAAGAGGGGACAAGTCAGCTATGAAGGTTTTAGTCCATTGGGAAGGTCTGCCTATTTCAGAAGCATCATGGGAGTTTTTGGACGATTTCAAGTGCAGATTTCCAAGTTTCAATGTTTGAGGACAAACATTCTTATATGGGAGGGGTAATTGTTACATAAGTAATGTGAAATATTAAGTAAATGTGACTTTAGAAGGTAAATGACAAGTATTAGATAGTTGAGGGTCATAAGTGAAAATTGTAGATAGTCGGTTAGAACAGAATTGGGGGGCAGGAAAAACGGTTATGGAACTCTTGTGTATAAAAAGGATACTATTGTAATGAAAGATTCAGACTTGTTGTATGAAATTCATTTCTTTCTTTCCTAAATACAAATTCTTGCTATCACAGCAGCATAGTAAACAAGCCAAAATCCATCACCGTCGGATCCCAATGTAATTTACTCTTTCATATATAAACAATAACACAACAATAGCAGCAGCAAAGTGTGCCCAACAATAGCAGCAACAAGAAAGTAAAGAAGCCAAAGTCCAAATGTAATTTACTCTTTTATAGTTTATATATATATCCAAATGTAATTTACTCTTTTATAGTTTATATATATATATATATATAGGTTTTGGTTAAAATAAAACAAGTATTAAAGTAAAACAAATAAAACAATAATTTTCTCTTAATTGAAAATCGTTGTGCATCATGAAAATCTTCGTGCATCAATCTATATACTTGTATTCTATGAATATTTGTGTATCAATTTTATCATGATCTAATGTTCAAGATCTTATCTTATTTGTTTTACTTTAATACTTGTTTTACAATAATCACTCCCTACTAATATATATATATATATTATAGTTGACTTCATAATCTTTATGCTTTTATTACTGTCTCTACCAAATGTGATTTCCGCTCTGTTATTTTATATTTTAAGGACCACGATAGACAAAAAGCAAACATAGTGTTTTGTCTTTTATTAATATTATACAAAAGTATTACTATATTATAATAGTTATAGAACTCGAACTCTCGCACCACTTCTATATACATCAAACGTACTAGAACTCGAATGAACGTCCAAACTCACTTTATTAATGCTTAATCTCTTATTAAGTACAAGTACACGAACTAATCTCGATTTAATACGAGCTATTCTGACACGTACATGGTCGACCTCGAACAGTGATAGATGGAAAAGTACACCGGAAGCAACGTTGAGGTGACGGTTTTCAAATATATCAATCCTAACTGTCTTTAGAAGTGGGTGTTCAATTGCTTTTGAAAAAACCAAAATAACAAATGTAAGAAGATGGCTATAATGGATCTCGAATTTATAAGGTTGTAATTGATGAACTTTAACTATAGTTACTCACGTAGTAAATACACTCTGTGTTCATAATAGATGATACGAGTATTAAAACTTTAAATGGTGTAACGTGGGGCCCATTGTAGGTTTCCTTTTCTCATGCCACGACAACAGTTTGACCTAACATACTGAGTCATTTTTACCTCCAATCAAAACCTTGAAAACTCAGTTTCTTCATGCGATATCATTTAATCTAATACTAAATAAAAAAAAACTACATTATATTTAAAGAGTTAAACATCTATGCTGCTAACTGCATCTTCATCGGTATTCATAGGTGCAGTTGTAAAAAAAACAAAAAACAAACTTAAAAGCAGTTTACAATTTAAGCTTTCAACATTTTAATATCTATAAATTTAGCCCCTACTTTTACCTTTGCTAGATGTATTTCTTGTGCAGTTATTTAGTATTTACTTTAGAAATTGTTTATATTTTCTACTAGAATTTTTATAATTTAATTGTAACAAATATCATTCAATTCAGTAAACATATTCATTTTTATAGGTGTATATGAGTTTTAAAAAGATGGTTAACTATTTTTTTTTCTCTTATTTCATAAATATTTTCAACCTGTCTACGAACATACACTACTAGAAAAATGATCAAATGTGACAAAATCTTTTAGGGAGGACATAAAGTCCTCGCTAAAAGTCACTAAAAGACAAAAAAATTAGGGAAAGTTGATTTTTTTGTTTGACCAACCTTTTCGTGAGGACTGTCTTCGCCAAATGTCAAAAATATTTTTTGTTTCCATTTTTTTTAAATAAGAGTCAAAGTCAGATGTAAGAAAATGGTGAAAATTAGTTGACCAAATCCTTTTGCGAGGACAGTCCTCGCTAAAAGTTTTTTAAAAAAAAATACTTAATCCTTTTGTTTTCTTTTAAAATTTCAATTCCCACCAAATAATTAAAAATTCCCGGTTTAATCCTTTTGCGAGGACAGTCCTCGCTAAAAGTTTTTTAAAATAAAATTACTTAATTCTTTTGTTTTCTTTTAAAATTTCAATTCCCACCAAATAATTAAAATTCCCGGTTTAATCTTTTTGCGAGGACAGTCCTCGCTAAATATATTTTAAAATAAAAAACCAAATTGTTTTCGTATTCTTTTTAAATTTCAATTCTCACTAAATAATTAAAAATTCCCGGTTAATCTTTTTGCGAGGACTGTCCTCGCTAAATATGTTCTATAATAAAAAACCAAATTGTTTTTTGTATTCTTTTAAACTTTCAATTCCCTCCATACGTAAAAAAAATTCCCGGGTAAGCTTTTGCGAGGACTGTCCTCCCTAAAAGGTGTATTTTTTTTTTATTATTTCTTTATATATAAACCTTGTATTTATACCTATTCTAATTTATTTACCAAACAAAAATGATGTATTTATAAAACTTGTATTATTTATATATATAATTTAAGTAATTTTAGAATTTATTTTGTTTATTAAATGTTTACATAAACAGCAACTTCTTGACTGTGATAAAGATGGAAGAAATAATGCATGTGATAAACAGCTACCGAGGAGAGCTATCCTTATGTAGGTAATAATGTAAATAGATAATATATATATATATATATATATATATACATACATATACATTCAGAATACATACGTACATACCTTATACAAACATTATCCATACATACATATACATACAGAATACATACCTACATACCTTATCCATACATACATATACATTCAGAATACATACGTACATACCTTATACAAACATTATCCATACATACATATACATACCTACATACCTTATACAAACATTATCCATACATACATATACATACATAATACATACCTACATACCTTATACAAAACATTATCCATACATACATATTCATACATAATACATAACTACATATCAGACAAACACTGTAAAATGAAGCTTTTGAAACAGTTTCTCAATCAATTATAGTGTTCGTCTAATAATTGGGCCTAATGGGCCCAAACAGTTTCTCAATCATTCGTTTGGAACAACAAACAATATTTAAGGCCCAATAGGCCCATTCGAGTGAAAAACGAACACACATGGCTCATTTGGCCCATTTATACAAATGATGAATATGTTTGGCCCAATACCCAAACGAATGACTGAGAAACATATCGGGCCCAATAGGCCCAATTATCAGACCAACACTATAAAATGAAGCTTTTGAAACAGTTTTTCAATCATTTATAGTGTTCGTCTAATAATTGAGCCTAATGGGCCCAAATAGTTTTTCAATCATTCGTTTGGGACAACAAACAGTGTTTAAGGCCCAATAAGCCCATTTGAGTGAAAAACGAACACACATGGCTCATTTATACAAATGATAAACATGTTTGGCCCAATAAGCCCAAACGAATGATTGAGAAACATATTGGGCTCATTAATCCCAAACGAACAATATACACGCATACATACTCAATAAATTAATATTGGGCCCAAACGATGATTGAGAAACATATTGGGCCCATTAGGCCCATATTGGGCCCATTAAGCCTAATCATTAAACAAAACAATATAAATGAAGCCCATTAAGCCCATATTGGGCCCATTAAGCCCAAACGAACAATACACACACATATACACACATACATATACAATATCATACGTACATTCATACACAGAT
>JAOXNX010000031.1:15952359-15963089 GCA_028566075.1 Solidago caesia
AAATGTGTTTTTGGTATATATATTTATGTTTTTGGTAGATATATTTATGTGTTAGAAACAAATGAAAGAAAAGAAAGAGTATATATATAGGGGAGGATCGGATATTTTAAAAATAAAATATATATTTTTTTTTTGGTAATGAAGCAAACCCGTGAAACATGGTCCACATTTTGGAATCTTTTCAGGCTTTATTCACGTTCTCAACACGCAGGACTTTCAGAACGCGCCCTAGAACGCAGCCGTGACATCGGCGTTATGGGGAGAATTTGAGAACGCACCAGAACGCAAAGATGGTGACATTGGTGTCGTCAGAACGAGGAGGGTGAGGGGGAGAACGTGATGACGCTTTGACCGATGGGAGAGGCCATAGGATTACAAGGATAAGAAAGAGGATATATTATTGTTCTTTTAGTTATAAAATAGTCTTATTTTTATATTATTATCTATATTTATATTATCTTATAATGGAGATGAAAGAACATTTTGAAATTTTTAAGAATATAGGATGAATTTATCCTGAATTGTTCATAGAAAAATTTGAAATAAAATACAAACCTTATAAATATAGAGTAAATACAATGCTATGATTTGAACTCATAACTTTTGATTTAAAAGGAAGGGTGTTAACCAAAGTTGATGCTAGATGAATTGTCGCTTAATATATATATCTTCTAAATTACAATTTAATTTTTTATAATTTATATTTTATACTTTTTAATAATGAACTTTTTCTAATAATTATAATATATATATATATATAAAAATTATTCATAACTTAATTTTTTATTAATGGATTCATTTATTAATACAATCTTGTAATTTGTCAGAAGATTGTTTTATTTTTAAATTGATACATGTATCACGTTATTTTTTATACTATTAAGCTCCTTTGTGAGGCTTTGAAGATCCATTATAAAAATCATTGAACAATGTCCAAAAAATATTTAATCCCGTTGTATTTCGCAGGTAGTATGCTAGTTTATTAAAATCATATTCCTCTTCAAATAGTAGTACCTTAATAGCTAGAGAAGATTAACAAACATATGTATGGTCATTTTCTTAATAGAAACTTCCATAATAGTTTTTCTATACTGCATGGAAAGAAAAGTACCTTTAGTTATAGTTAGTAATTATTTAATTTTCTTTAAATAAGGCTACAAGATAATTACAATTTTAAAAAAGAGATTGTTATGGTTGAGAAAATCCTTCTCACATTCTATTGCATTATGGGTGAGAAATCATTTCTTATAATATAAAAATGAACCTATAAAAAAGAAGGGTTTCAGGGCTCTAGTTAACGTGTTTAAAATAGTTGTACACTTATCATAAAATTCAGGGAGTGAACTTTTAATATGGAAAGTACAATTTTTTTATGCAAGTTAATTACAGTCCTGTATTTAACATTTTCCAAAAAAAATCACATAATTTAAAATACTTGTGGATCTGTTCCATAAATATGTATGAACTTGTGTGTAAAATACTTGTAATGTCAACCATCACCTGATCACCAATCCAGTCAAGAAGAAGGGTATGGGGGTATGGGGGTGTGCAAAATACCTGCCCTTCTAAAAGTTTATAAGATTGCCTTACGTGCATATCATTTATTTTTACCAATAGAACATACATCTATACTACTTATTAAAACGTTTACTTTCTTTTCAAAACAAAGAGTTAGAAATATCAAATATGCCTCTCAATTTTTTAACTATTTTAAACATCTCTACTTGATATACCTATAATACCCCTATTAATTTATTAATTATATTTTCCTTATTCGTTTAGTCAAATTTCCCTTCTTATACAATTACCTTATTTAATTATCAATTTAATTTAAATTATTTTTATTAATTTATTATAACTTATAATAAATTTATTAACTTATTATAACTTATGTTTTATAATTTTTAATTATGAAAAATAATAATATTTTTTTTAATTTATCGAAACATTAACGGGTACTATGCTATCATTTTTTTACACAAATGTTTGGATTGAAACTAACGTCATCATGACACCTCGCATGTTGTGTATTCTAGCCCTCTCACCGCGGGTATACCCATCTAATTGGTATCAAAGTGTTCATCAGAAATACTTTATTTCATTTTTACTTTCTTACATGTGTGATTGTTATTGTTTAGCAAATGGTACAATAATGGCTTTTAGTTTTGGGTTTGATCTACTGATAAATGGGCTAACATAACTTAAAATAACCCAATTGGCCCATAGTTGAAAGTTCATACTTCCTAGCCTAGTTTGTTTAATCTTCATACAAATCATTAGTTTTTTTTTTTGTAAGAAAGCAGGCAAGAGGTACAATCTCAGCCAACAAGTTTCAAATCAACCTGATTTTTTGTAGAGCATATCCTGCCCTCAAACATGCTATACTTTTACTCTAGGATGTTTGTACTTTTTTCCTGCCAAGAAGCAAACTATGTCCAACCATTTAGTGACGGACCACGGATTAAATATCAACCGGTTCACAAAATATATATTTAGACCAGGTGTATTTTTCTCTTGAACCCGTTTCATTTTTGAAAAATCATAATATTTCGTGAAATTTACACTATGGCAATATATATTAAGTATAATTTAATCTGTTCATATGTGAACGAATTTATTTACATATACTATTCACATATGATGTACCGGGGATCTAGGGGTTCCTCCGATTTACCATTCACATATGAACATATCAAGTTATAATTTAAAGGTTCTTATAGTTTTTCCAATTCAAATGGTTATCTTATAAACCTTTTCATATATATAGATATATATATAGATATATATATCATGTAATTAACTGACAGCACAGGGTCCTTCCCTGCCACCATGGAGTTCTTGACATGTTATTCTTCTTCCATACTGTATTTGTCAAGAGACCAAAAGACAGCCTTAAATGTCCAGAAAAAGTCAAACATTATTTAAGTTCATACAGGTTGAACTTAAACAAATAGATTGCTTTTTTTTGGAGTTTATAATATAATAATAATATCTTACAAGACTCGTGTATAAATCTCAAAATACAGACAAAAATATTATTCTTGTTCATAATAGTGTAGATTTATATCATCAAAAATAGAGAAAGGTTGACCATGTGAAAGTCAAAGCATCCATCCAGGGACTATTCCATTCATATTCTGCCCACTTGTTGAAGCTGTTAACTGACCTGAACCAACTGTGTTATACCTGTAAGTTTAGTCAACCAAAGTTAGTTAAACTAGTTCTTGATCAATTTTATTTGTGGGTCTTACTTACGATAAGAAAGAGTTAAGACGTGATTGTGTGTCAATGCAATGAGTAATATAGATCGAAGTCATCAGACCCACAAAGACAAAGCGGATTACCCAATTTGCAAATCGGGGTTGCAATCTATTGGCTGAAAGAAATCCTGAGATTGAGGATGCTGGTGCTGTTCATACGAACAGCAGTTTTCATCTGCCGCCCATGATGGTCCTGCCTGATTTTCTGCATAAACTTCTTCCAGCTGCTAGAACCAGAGATTGTTCATTTATACATCAAAAAGTAATCTTTATGGTTGTATTCTCAATAGAACTTTATTCATATTGATTGGATGCTATTACCTTATTCTGCAAAGCTTTGTTAGCTTCAAGCCACATCCTTTCCTGTCATTTTATCGACACACACTTGTAATTTGTTATCCCCAGAAGAATATAAATTCAAGGAGAGATCAAAAGTTACCTTAACTTTAAGTTCAGAAAGTCGGTCCAACATTGATTGTGTCTGCATTTATAGTAGTCAACAAGAAATTATAATCTTTTTAAAGTAATATATAACAAGATCAAATGAACTTTAAGTTATAAAAAAAGGAGAAAATACTTGCAGAAGTTAATAAGAATTTTTACCCGTATGGACCGAATTTGTCTCAGAGTAGAGTCTAGTTGTCGTTCTAGCTGTTCAAGTTCCTTGAGACTCAGTGGTTCCAGATCCTCCCCAAAAATTTGCCTTTCATATTGATGCGAATCTGTGTAAGCCTCATTGGCGAATTTTATGTTATGCACTTATAAAAAGCTTATAAAACTTACCTTTGGTACTGTTGTAGAGACTCATATTTGGCTTTCAGTTTCATGTACTCCCTGTAGCTGTTTTGCTAATGAAAAAAAAGATTGAAACTTCTTCAAGACATGAGCTCAATAATGTTTGAAACTATGAACAAAACTAGAAGCTACCTCGGTATTGTTGGTTGATCTGTCGATTTCCATTGAACCGTAAGTGCAATTCTGGTACCTTTCAAGCATCTTGAGCATGCTGAAAAAAAGTTTTCTTAAGTTTAATTAAGGTTTGTTGATAGCAAAGTGAGTTGGTTCAGAGTAAAAGGAGCTGAGAAAGATATCGACAGTTGATCTCATTTGCTAATGATGATTAATCGAGTATTTGAGCAAACCAATAAGAACAAAAACATAAGATCTGACTCCTGGGAAAAACGATTTCAAGACATCATGACAGATTTCTTGTTATTTGTTCTAATGATCCATAATTAGACTATAATTAAACTTTAATATATAAAAACTGTTTCTAGTGTTGGGAAACGAGACTATGGAAGAGACCCAGAACATAATGAGTAACATCTTATCCTTTAAGAACACTTGCCATAACTTAAACATCATATATACCAAGTTCAATTTAGGGAGAATATGCATGTTGTGATCTTTTAAATGGAGAAAAACTCGATGTGATCACATCTTTTTGATATTACACCCGTAAGCAATTGATTTAGTTCATGCACATATGTATCACACGATTAACCCAGTGCACAACAAACTATTAAGGTTAGCTCTATTTACCTTTCATGGTGTGTATTATTTAGGCAATACAACAGGTAACACCAATTGTAACCTATATTTATTATGAAATAGCCCGGCCAGTGGATTACCTATATGCAACTTCTTACCAAACATCACTACATCAGTGTGCTAGCTAGCTTCTAATTAAACCATACGTTATTATACTCGTGATAGTCAAACTACTTCACATACGGATTCAAAACTTGGATGGATATGTTCCTAGATTATACATAAGTGTTCAACAATCATATGCACACACCTTTATCATTTTGATTTGGTCATTAAGATCTTTCACTTACAAAATGCACTGGTACCTTTAAATTCACATGACTATTGATGTAGAAGATAGAAACTTCATTTCCCATCGAACGAAAAGTACATTACTAGAATAGCTTTCAGATTTACAGTATGTTGCTTTAGTTAGTTAAAAGAGCTAGGTCTATTGATTAGGTTAGGCATAAGTACTAACTAAAAATGTTGAAAGAGTTGCTAGTGATCGAACAAAATGGTTCACATTGGAACAAATGGCGGGCATAAATACTGACTAAAGCGGGAATCTGTTTATGATTACTGAACGGTTGTGTGTTGTCTAACTAACGATTAACATACTGATCATATGAACACACATACAAATACAAATACAAATACAAATACAAATACAAACACATATACACAGAAACTACCCCTAATGTTTATAAGAAACCCTAATTTATACTCTTCCCGTCCTAAAATAAATACACTTTGAAAATGCACATAGTTTTAGAAAAGTGTAATCGTTATACACTGTTCGCCAATACAATATCATCTATACAATATGATCAAGCTTTTAGGTATATTGATCTTCTTCCTTCCAATCAACTTTAGGTAATATTGCTGGAAACATGTGGCATATGTTTTGGTTATGATTGAAAATTCCCTTCGAGTCTTGTATCGATCAGCTGCATTCTATTATTACATGAAATATCCATGCTCATAATGTTCTTTTGGATCGACGTGGAACTTTTAAGTTTATTCGACTCATTTGCGGGTGGTTTCTATATATATTATTAATTAGCTGATTTCAGATTCAAAGTTAATTTGGCCATTATATATATTCATTGAGTTTTAGATCGACTTCAAAACTTTAATTAATTCCCTTCTGTATTTTTGATCCCAGTTTCAAAATTTAGCCACCTAAACTGTTTTACTTGTTACCAAAATCCATAGATATATCTTTTTTTTGTTGTTGTCTACAATAAATTCATATATCTGATCTTAAAGTAATGATAACCGCACACTTTGATAACTAATTAAACCTATTAAATTTATGTGACGCGCGTACGTTGAAACTTGAAACCAAACTTGGTATTTTTCAATCACTTCTAACGTCTATACATTCTTTTATATTTCATGTTGTCTTTAATACGATTGCGGCCATTTCAAGATCATTATATATCTCTCTGCCGACTTGGTATGTTATCCAAGATGCATTATGTATTTGTTTAAGAACCCGATGGATTTAAATTTTTTTATTTTTTTTTTTTGGAAAAGGAGGGGGTTTTTGAAAGTTGTTTGCAAAGGTGTAGGTCAACAACCGGTTTTGCAAAACCGCGATAAGTCTGGGTTTCCCAAACCCGGACTATATATACCCACACCTTAATCCCATATTACGAAACCTGGACTCTTCTGCCACCTTCTTGCCAACATACACCCGCTTTTGTGAATCTAGATCTAGTGAACTTTTGTCGTTTAGTGAACTTTTGGCGACGACATGGGTGTCGTCCCCAAAAGTCCTTTTTCTTGTAGTGAGAAAGGTTAATTCCCGGTCTGCCAAACCCGGACTTCATATACATGTCAAAACGATAACCATGAAATGGTAGAATGTGGCATGTGGTGACTTGACTCCGATCCGTTCTTCCGAAACCAGGAGTTATACAAATTCACTACAAAATTTTTTTATATTTATTCACACTTTTAGTTTAGTTAGCGTGAACAATTTATAAAATTTTGTCACGCTTATAAGTGTGTAAAACTATATTAAACTAAAAGTTCACACTTTTAAGTGTATAGAAATAGGTATGATAGACTACAAAAGTTCACACTTAAATTTGTATATAAATTTATCCACACTAAGTAGTGTGAAGTTTTAAAAATTCATAATTTTAGGTGTGGACTTTCATATTTAATTTTCATACCACTTTTATCCACACTAACTATTAATTTGTCACACATTTAAGTGTGCATATATGATAAATAAATGTGTGAATAAATGACTAATTTTTTGTAGTGATAGTGATCAACTTGCATTTGCAGATACTCGAGTTTATTCTTGCAGGATGTTTTGCTACCTAATCTTGTCAACATTGTAATGGATCGGCGAGTAACTTGTCTATACTCGTTGATTAGTGAAGACGTTGTCTTGTTCTGATTCTGAGTCATAAGCGCCGATTTCACATCAGTGGATTATAGCATGTCTTCAAGTATTTCTTCGAACTACTTGAACCTTTCCTATAAAGTGAATCCGAAGATCAACTGAATGCTCACTAAACTACATACAATGAGCACATTTATAATTACATTATATATGTTGGGATTTTCATCCCAACAAACTCAATTCCACTTAGCTAGGAGGATATTAATGAAATGGTAAAATGGATGTGTAGAAGCCTTCGGACGTTTTATAAAAACAAAGAGTTATTTACATTCAGATTTTAGACTTTTAAACCACCTTTTATCGTTCAAAAATGGTATTTAGATTCAGATATCAACATCTTGAGAGAAACAAACGGGGCCTTAATTTCTTAATATGATTTATTAATGATTTAGGCATTAATAAAATCAAGTTTTTAATTGGTTAAATAAATGGTTAGATCAAGTTTGTTTTAATACATGCTAAAACTTAAGTTTAATTAAGATATAGCTATGCATATTAAACTACAAAATTACACTTCAACTTAGATATGATCACAGCTTAATTAATTAAACGGTGTTGAGTATGCATTTGAATTTCTTTAATAGTCAAATGATAAATGAGTCATGGTGATTCATATCAGGTCTCAAAGCCTTTGAATAGGTATTTAAAATACAATCTTAGATGAACAATCGATAATACATCGATTATATCAAAATATAATGTAAAGATAGTCCCATGATAGCTAGCACAATGAACGAAAACACTTTTTTTCTATCGACATCGCAACATAGTGACTCTTATAATTTAACAAATTAAGCTAACAAAATATTAATCGAGTATAAAACAAATAATATTATAAAACTCTAGCTAAAGGATATGGCTGATGGGCCAATATAGGGGTATAATTATAAAGGCAAATGACTCAAAAAGTACTATACTTTGTTTTTTTTTCTTCTTTTTTTTTAAAGGTATACTTTTTTTTTTGTGTTTTAAAGGTACAAAAGTTTGCTTAAAAATTTAAAGAATTTTTCCCAAACCAATCAATTTGTTTTACCTGAATATGTTTTTATTGATTTATGAAATCACGTAGCTATAATTTTTTTTAACACATCAATCAATTATGTCATTAAAATTGAAATATTTAATTTTACTTCCCTCCAGTTTTAATTAAAGTTTGGGGAAATAAAAATTGGGGGTGAAAAAAAAAATACTTGTTCAAAATTTAATGACCCAACTAACTTTTTTTTTTTTTTAAAGTGTATTTCGATTCAGACGTGTTGGAGTCAATTTTGATCTGTGATTTACAGGACCTCCAACCCCACCTTATGGAAAATTCCTTTGAGATGAGAACCCCAAGACTCGAACCTGAGACCTTGGGTAAACTCACCCCCGGGGCCCACATAGTGGATTAATTAAATACCCATGGCCAACCCACCTAAGTGAGTTCGTTAAATATTAGATATTCACTAGATTTGTCATCTAGGGTTAAATGGGGAAGTAATGTGGATAGAAAGGCTTTAAGATGGGTATTATCACTCACATTTTTAAGAGATATGTGAAATATAAAAGTTTTGATGCATTGATTTAATTGTAGTCATGTTAATGCATTAGCTATTCCGTTCATGATCACATTTGGATTAAGTTACCATTTATGTTGCTTTATCATGTTAATTTATTTATTTGTCACAAGTTTTTGTCAGTTTATTTATTTATCATGGTATAAGCAATTTCAAATAATCTAAGTTACCATTGAAGTTACTATTTTAAGATTTAAACCATTTTTGCTACTGTTATATAATAATGAAATTATAGAGCTTCCACATGATTGCCACATGTGAGCTGTAGATTAATGTACTCTATTGAAAACCAAAATCCGTGCATAATTTAGCATTCTTACAACTGCATGGAAACGCCGGAAACGCTGAAAACTAGACCCCTTTGCATGGTTCTGATTAACTTCAGTGAATTCAAGGTTGTGGTTGTCAGTTTTACCAGCATTGATTTTCCAGTTGATTTTGAGGTAAAAGCCTTTCACTTTATAGTACACTAGTATGGTACCCGTGTGTTGCGGCGGTTCCTTAAAAAAGTGGTGGTTAAGTGACGGTACTGTGTTGTTGCATGAATGTACGAATCAATCATGGGTTGTATATAGTATTGTACACACGATCATTAGTTATGTTTTCTTAATAAGAGTACTCTTGAATATCGAAAATAACAACTTCGTTATATATTCTGTTGAGGATGCCTTTCCACAAGTATCAAATGACAGTATGATTTCTCCTTAGTTATGTTCGAGAAAATATCCAACCATCCATTGTCATTTTTTTTTTGGTGGAAATCGCGGATGCCACTCTGATTGCAAACGACACTTATTGTAAAAGTAACAAATCCATTTCGCAATAGTAAAAAAAAAAAAGAAACATCCTTTTTGTTGTGTGATCGTTTCAAATAAATGAATTCAATAGTAATATAAACTTCTCAACAGCATGATTTTGGAGGTTTCATACATTAAAGTTACATTTTGGGACTCTTGACTCAATTCCTGGGTTTTACCCATTGAACCCGTTAGAGGCAAAACATAACCCGAATTGAACCATTCATAAGTACATGTGTCACAATTGACACCTCTATCAATCTTACTTACCAAAAGAAATAAAAATTTATTTTTAAATCTTGAAGATTAATGATGCATACCGTGATGATCAATAAAAAGAAATATTTGTGTTCATTGGCTGCCACTGAATGGCTGGCTATATTTGCTGCAGCTGTAATTATAGGTCCAAAAAGGGTTGGCCCTGCAAGTGAAACATTAGAAAGGGCACTTTGGTATGCTATCATAATCCCTTGAATCCCTACAACCTGCCAAAGAAAAACGAAACAATCAAATAAGGGCATCATCACCAAGAACAGTCTGAACAAAAACACAAAATATATCAAAAACTAAAACCCACAAATGAAAAATCCATTGGCATCTTAACACATGCACTTTTTTATAAAAGTCAATGCAAATCTTAAATAATATGTTTGCAAGTTGCACGGCTCATTTTGACACGCAATAAATATTTAGCCATTCTGACCTTTTACCCACCCTGACTGAACAATCCGTTACATTATCTCTAGTTTGACTAAATTTTAAAAAACCAGTTTGTCTTTGGTTTCAAAGTTAATAGTTGACTAAGCTTTTAGTTGCAAGAAATTTAGAAGAGAAAGCCAGATGCTTTCAAAAACTATAAAATCATTTGCGTAGTAAAAAATTCATCGTTGGGTTACTGCCACTGCTTCCATTTAGATTGAAAAATGATTGACAGGACCATCAATTGGCCGTGCTCCAAATCCCCATGCATACAATACTTTATGAAGTTAAAAACCGGTTATATCTTGGTCTTTAAAGGTGGTTGGAGTTATATGGTACCTTACTACCATTGGATAAATCATAAATGACATGTAGGTGTTATGATTTGTCACACCCCGCTAAAGCGGAATACACGAGATGCACAGATATATAGTACAATGCTCAACAGTAAAGATCACGACAC
>JAOXNX010000031.1:15963189-15977660 GCA_028566075.1 Solidago caesia
TTAAAATGTTAATAGGTGTATTACTTTCAAAATGGATAATATGTTTTAAAATTTTTATTTCTTGTAATAAATCAAAATCGTCAATATCTAAACTATCACCATATTTTAAAACTTTTTCAAGATTAACACAATGTTCTTTTAAACTTTTATCATCAAAAGAGTTACGTGAAAATACCCGAAACATAAGCCCAAAATTAAAGATATCCACCGAAAGATGCTAGAAATTTTTGGGTCTCTTAATATGTGGAGGTCCTAGGTGACCGCCTAACCCATTTATATAGTTGGGCCGGCCATGATTATCTTGCACTTATAAATTTAAAACTAGACCACGACTACTTTTTTAAAAATACTACTCTATCAAAACACACCCTTCACAACTAATAAGAAACTAATTAAAATACATAGATTAGACATAAAATGTAAACAAATAAATGATATTAGCCGCCGGCAAAAGCTCTTGTATCAATTCTCACGGAATTTTAGACATTATCTATCAACGTCTCACTTAGAGATTGTTCATATTGAAATAGGGAGGACATTTTGCTGTGGTGCCTCTGACTTCATTTTCTCACGTATTGAGTCTAGAGACATATGAAATACTTTTTAGGACACAAGTGTACTATGTTGTCTTTGCTGTGACATAGCATGTGTTTCTGATAATGTTAATGTCAGAACATTCGTAGAGTAGAGATACTTAAAGATTCTTTCAAAATTTAAGTTGTAGATGAAGAATAAGAAATAGTTGTCTTCGAATATTGATGTCGAGAAAATTGAAGACTAAAGTTAAAAATGCTCAAGAAAATAGTTATCTTCTCGATATACAGAAGATATTCTTGGCATTAGTGCTCAAAGACTTCAATTTAGAACGAAGACATTAAAGATTCACACATAGACTATCGTTATATAAGAGGATATTCTTAGCTAGGTCTAATTTTAGTTATGTAACAATAGTCTAAGATGCAATATGTAAATATAAAATATACCAATATATGTCAAGATTAAATGTATCTAGACTTGGATATGTAAATATGAAAAGTCGAATCCAACTTCATCTCTCAACTCCTATTTTACACACTTGACCTTTTTCATACATCACGCAAAAAGTTTTCGTCTCAATTGTTAAACAAAAATCGTGTTTTAAATATTCTGCAAAAGCCCATTAAAACATTAAACATTATTCAGTTTTTCTATATAATCTTCTTTTTCTTTAATCTATATACGTAAATATGATTAACTACAATATAAAAAACGAAAGTAAAACAACAACAGTTTAAATTATATAACACCTCATATACTTAAATATCTCAAGGTCTAAAAATTGTATCAGAATTCACCGGCATATCAAACAACTTCACTGAACAGTCACCAGAAACATGGACATCTGGTTCAATCCTTGCATTCAAAGCATTTTCCGGAAACTCAATATTCGATTCCGACCAACCCATCTCCTCTCCGGGCAATGGAGGCAACCCACAATTGTTTAAAACATTTGTACCGAAATAATGTTTTTCCTGATCTTCTTCATGATTATTAAAAATAGAATTATACCCACAAAATTGCATTCCATTCCCTTCACTTAAAAAGCTATCCAAATTCGATCCATAATTCGTTGCACCAAACTCCATTTCCATAGTTGGAATGCTTGGAAACCCGAATGAAGATATTGGATCAAGTTCATTATTCAACACTTGATCATGCATTTGTTCTTGATTTGTATTCTGTGGCCTTTGATTTAAAAAATTGGTGTACACTTGTTGGATATCAATATTTGTAGGCTGCATGATCATAGATCCACCACTACCACCACTATGATTTTCGACGTTCTCACGACCACCATAACCGGTTGTTCCACATGAAAGGAAATGTTGAGAGTTGACGGTATCAGATACACGAACAGACTTTGCTCGTCTTGTTTTTCGGCAACCACCACCAACAGGAATGTTTCTTAGTGAGCCACCTTTAGTCCAATACCTTCTACACCCTTTGCAAAAGTACCTAGGTTGAGTCAAGCTGTAATTATTATAGTAACAAAACTTGGTATTCGACGAACCACAACGAGGACACGGAGGACAAACTTCGACATTTGGCTTCCATCCTCTTTCCATATTGGGAAAGGTATAAGTTCATATAGCTTTATTGATTTGAATGCTATTTCTTTCAACATCCAAAGCTAGCCAAATTAAGAGAATATGATCTTTCAAAATGTGTGAAATTGATGGAGGGAAATGAACATGGGTTGATGGTCTTACAGGAAAGTTTTGTGCGTGAAATTTAGAGAGGAATCAATGTGTGTAAAAAGGTGATTTCTGTCAGAAATTGAGAAAGATGTGTGTGGTTATATTGGGTAGAAAATATTGGCCCTCTTGGTTTGCCTTGGATGTATAAAGATTTGTTTTGTTTTATTAATAAGGTACTCGTATTTCCACCATTAGATTATTAACACTAAACAAAAAACTTTTTATTTATTCACACTTTTAGTTAGCATGAACAATTTATAAAATTTTGTCACGCTTATAAGTATGTAAAACTATATTAAACTAAAAGTTCACACTTTTAAGTGTGTAGAAATAGGTATGATGGACTACAAAAGTCCACACTTAAAAGTGTGTAGAAATTTATCCACACTAAAAAGTGTGGAGTTTTAAAAATTCACAATTTTAAGTGTGGACTTTCATATTTAATTTGTCAAACCACTTTTATCCACACTAACTATTAATATGTCACACATATAAGTGTAAATATATAATTAAAAAAATGTGTGAATAAATGACTAATTTTTTGTATTGAAAGGAGAAGTCCGGATTTAGGAAATCTGCAACCAATTTTGCATAACCATTGAATTGTTGACCTATGTCTTTTGCAAACAACTTTCAAAAAACTCCCACTTTTCCAAAAAATTCAATGGATATATTGTCAAGTGCTAGACCTTTATGAACGACAGATTAACATGTTGGTAGGATCCCTATAAAGAAAGTATAATTAAAGGAGGATATTATTTACTCTGCTCAACATGTTTCTAGGACTTCAAGAGTTCAAGTTCTAGTTATAGAGTTAGATCTACACCTTTAAATATAAACAATATATCATATCGTTTATCATTTTATGTGCGCGTAACATAAATCTTTTTGCTTAATCACTCTCTTAGTCTCTTATCGCGCTCTTATTAGTAAAGTGACAATTTAGTGAACTTTGTTTAGTGATCTACATACTCTTGATAACATTCACCGTCTTCCAAGTTTGGGAGTCACGAATCTGCATCACTGATATGTGTACATACTATGTACTAGCCTCTTTTAGATTCAAGGCTCGAAGGAAGGGCAAAACACATCTTGCACGAACTTCTTGCTTAACGATGACCAAACATTAGCTATGAACGATACAAATTAAGTTACCTTTGAGAAACTATATATGGTGGAAACAAAGATTTTTCAAGAAGCAACAAATTAAGCCACCATATTCATGATTCTATTACATAATCATCTCTTAATTAATCCAACTGAGCTAGAGTTAAATGAGCAAAAAAATTAATTTTATGTGTAATCATCACTCCATCTTTGATTTTTGAGCCAATTTATGGTTCCAAAAAAGTTAGTTAAGAACAAAGAGTTTATTCCTCAGTCCATGTCCAAATCTTACAGATTCAAGTAAACTTGCAGCTTGGATTAAAAATCCTTGACTCTGAAATTCGACAGAAATCCTTTAAATCACATAAGTTATTTCAATCAAATCCTTGGTTCCTGTTTAACAAGAATCATGCAAGAAATATTATTTTAACTTTAACTTAATATATAACTCCTAGATCAATTAAACTTAACTAATTAAGACAGCTTTATCCTTCTTGGATCCTCTAATTCCACTCACTTCCCTTCTAATATTTCAACTTTATTCTGAATAAGTCTGACATTAGAAGATTTGGCTCATAAACTGACAAATCAAAAAGCTTAATTACTTTAAACTATATTTTTTTTTTTTTGCAACAAATGACCAAAACTTAAACTTTTAGCTCATACTTAACAAAAACAGCTAACAGATATAGTTATTATAGATATATAGCTCATAAAACCAACAGACAAAAGATAATAGCTATAGATATATATCTTCAAATTCTAAAACAAAGAAAAGAAACCAACAAACATAGATATATAGATATATATATATAGAGAGAGAGAGAGATCTAGTGAGAGAAAATACTTGGAAGTGCTGCAAAACTCATAAAGCTTGCCACGGTTAGAGAAGATAATAAGAGCAACTTCAGCATCACAAAGAACAGATAGTTCATAAGCTTTCTTTAGCAGCCCATTTCTTCTTTTAGCAAAAGTTACTTGTCTGTTTATCTTGTTTTCTATCCTCTTCAACTCTACTCTTCCCCTACCCATAATAATCTTTAATTTCTACTTTTATTCCAACCTGTCTTCTTGATCCAAAATCTTGATATATAGCCAGCTGAAAAAATCCAATTTTTTTTTTCTTACCTTTTTATCCTTTTAGTGAAAGATATAAGATCATATTAGCTAAACACCCAAGAAATATTTTTATTTTTTTTTATAAAAAAAAAAAAAGACACAAATTTTCCACTTTTAATCTATCCCTTTAATTTCTTGATCCAAAATCTTGATACACACCCAGATGAAAAAACTCAACTTTTTTCAACAAGATCAAAGCTTTTTAAAGATAAATGATCATACTAAAAACCCAAGAATATTTTTATATAAAAAAAAAAACAAGATGGGCTTTTAGATTTAGTTGTTTTTAGTGTTCAAGATTTTTGGCTTGAAAAAAAGATATGAAATTTATGGATGGTGTGTTTAGTTCAAAGCTTCTTCTTCATGGTCTCTCTTTTTAACCTATTTGATGAACACAAGCAAAGCATATTATTATATGAGATGGGGGTGTAATGGTGTATGCCCACTTGCGATGAAGCGCGTGTGGATTACTAACAATGAAGTTCAACCAAGTAATGAGCGCGTAGTTTTCTGTCAATTGTCACCAATTATCGATGCACAAAACACGTGTCGAATGGTGAGAGGTTAATGTATAGTCTAAGAACATTTTTTAACTTTCAGTCAATGTCTGTACACAAATTTTTTTTTTAACACCAATGGTGTTGCCTCTTCGTATATCTAATTTTAATTCTAAAAAAAACCCGATTATTTCCGAACTCAAGACTTTAAAATCTCAAGCCCCTAAGGCCCCTCCCAACAAGCCGTTTTCGCCCCGTTCTCCCTCCCCCATTCTCGCGTTCTGAGAACACCAATGACACGCCCCTCATGTTCTAAAACCGTTCTCGCGTTCTGGCCAAAACGTCATTGGCACGGCCGGGGTTCTGACCGCGTTCTGAAAACCCATTCTCGTGAATTTGTGTAAGAAAAGTGGGGCCACTTGCTTTTTTGTGTGTATGTGTTATATATATGTATATATGTATGTATATATATAATGACACATAATTTTATAATTTGGGTTTTAGCTTGTTATATATTATATATTTACAATTATTTATGTGAAAGTATTTCACTATTTTTCCCGGAAACTATGTGCAAGTTTTTCACTATTTTTTTCCTACGTATAATCTACTAACATTACAGATGTTAATTCACATATTTGTTTTGTTATAGAATTTGAACCTAAAACATTTTGGTTAATGGATCAACACATATGCCATTAAACTATATTTTACTATTTTGACATATACACATTAATGAAATAGTTTTACTAGTTATTTATCAAGTGAAATGTTAGATTTCGGTATATATATATATACATATATATAGCTTGTGGTATGATTTCTTTAAAATTGACAAAAAGAAGTTACAACAAAAGAGACGTCCACTTTTTACACAAAAGAATAACTTTTAGAATATTGTGTCTATATAGGAAGACAATTACCCAATGTACATTCTCTTCATGAAGTTGGTATACACATTAATGAAATAGTTTTACTAGTTATTTGTCAAGTGAAATGTTAGATTTCGAAATATATATATATTTGTCAAGTGAAATTAATTTACAGCATCTATCTCTTAACTCCTAAAATAACTACACTACCCCTTTTACATCAATAACATTTATATAAATAATCTACACTACTCGCCGCCGCCACCAGTCGCCACCACCACCACCCGTCGTCGCCACCACCACACTGCTGCTACCACCATCGTCCCCGCATCGTGCGTGCATTATTCGTATAGTTTTAGTAAATGTAAAATACTCTTATTACTATCTTTAATAAATAAATTTATTTTCGTTCCATAATTTTTTTTGGTATAAACACCAAAAAAATGTACTAAATAAAAAATAACATTAAAGTTCATTTATTATGATTAGTTTATAATAATATGATCAATAATATTAAAAAAACTTCATAAACGAACCTAATGTTCGGAGAAACATTAGAATAATTGTTTTAAGATAGAATTGTAATATATATATATATATATATACTAAAAGTGTACCCATGCGATGCGTGATATTGTATAGTTTCAATATAAAGACAAAATTAAGAGTGACGGTGCTCAGCTCCGTCGATCACTGGTAATTAGTGGTGATGTAGAAAAAGTTTTTAAATTTAAATTTGACTATCAAAAAGTATTATATATTTAATGTGAACAAATTGATGAATCTTGATTAAATTACATATATTAATGACTTTTCGTATTTTTAATTGTCAAATTTAATGTCTTACCATATTTTAGAATTTTTTTAAAATTTTTAAATTTTAAGACACCCTTCTCATCCATTATAATATAGTGTGTATATATATATATATGCACCTTCTTTACATAATTTTTTTTTTCAAGAACCGCGAAAACATTTAATATATGTATTAGATCACATGTAAATGACTTCATTCACATATAAAACATAATAAAAGTTTATATGAGAACGAAAAAAAATTATTAAAAACATTTATAATTACATACATATAACTTGATATGTTCGATCATATGTGAATAATACACGTCAACAAATTCATTTACATGTGAACAAAAGGTTAATTTTAAAGTTTTGAATTTTTTTATTTTATGATATGAATTTTGATAACTTTTCAATGTGAATTAACTTGACAAACATGTGATTAAATGCAAAACTTAAAAGTTTTCGTAGTTCTTGGAATAAAAAATGTTTTGTAAAGAAGGTCACACACACACTAAAATTTGTTCACGAAGATTCACAGAGCATAAATATATAAAACTGTTACACGAATATTCACAAAATACAAGTATATAAAATTAGTGCATCAGAGATAAACCAATTAATATGATGAATTTCATGATTTATTGGTACCGAAACATGATGCTAATCCTTTTTGTATGAAAAAACCAAGACGTTTAAAAAATATATATGTTTCATTTTATTTTTAAAATAAATAATTGCGATAATCAAACTTGTTTCAGATATGTTGTTAGTTTAAAATTGCTTGTAAGATACATGCATGAATAGTGTCAATTTCTGTAGATTCGTGATAACTACATATTCACAACGACCTTTATATTGAATTGATGTGATTGGGACATGAAAGCCCAGATATATGCTTCTTATCTTGCTTATGTGAAATCAAATGAAACGGATGTCACACCGTATATATACGAGGAATCTTTGATCTTCTTGTCGTCAAAAAGCTAATTAATTAATTAATTAGGATTATATATATAGATTCACACTTGTTTTATCTTCGAAACTAGGTTATCTACAACTTTTCTGTGAGGGTTGTGATCAATTAATCTTAAGATATCTACAATTATAAAAACATTATTATTGTGTTTATCAATCTTTTAATTCATTATTAATTTATGTATCATGTAATCTTTTCATCGATCGCGTTATACAAGTATTAATTTTTGTTGATATCATAGTCATAAAAGTTGTCACATCGATCATCTGCATATATATCATCACGTACAATCGATTCCACGAGCTATTTTATCCAATTAAATTATAAGCATGCATATATACAAATAGAAATCTATAGTTTGATGATATACATAGACAAATTTCATATAATAACAACTTATTACTTAATTACTGCATATAATAAGTAGAAGGCAACGGAGTACTTTTTAAAATCGAACGGTGCAGTCACAATTCTTAAGTATCATGACGTAGTGCCATTAGAATTAATTGACCCAAATCTCTACGAGCAACGTAATTAAGGTGGGAAATCACTCAATTGATCTTCGTGTTCCATCAAGGTAAATAACCAATTCTACGTACCTGCACCAATTCTACTAATTGATATTAATTGTTTCCTAGTGTAGAACCATGTGAATCTAAACAAATTAAGTGTAGAACCATATGAATCTAAAAAAAAATGTTGTGAATTGTTACGAGTAGTGTAGGTTGGATAATTAGTCAACTCTTCAGGGTCTATCGAGGTCAACTAATCCTATAGGATGGCATAAAAGAGTAAAAATCTTGTACACTCATTATACATCAAACCGCTTCAAGTTAAACGACTCTGCTAGGAGCTCCGTTAAGATGAGTTGGGGATTGATTGTACATTGCTTGTCGGCGATTCCCAACTGGTAGGTCGACAATGCCTCTTTATGCCTTCAAGCTTGTTGTATTTGTGTGTAGATGATCATAATGGTGAGATACAACCCGCTTTTTATAGGGGCATTATATCTTGTTTATCAAGCTAGAAGATTGGGATAAATCCCTTGTAATTTAGCAAATCAAGGATATGTTGGGTATCCGATTTAGTTGCCTCTTTATCATTAATAGGAAAGATTTGGAGGAGATCTTTCCTGGTTTGATCCATGATGATATTTATCCTAAGAACGGAGATTAGGCTCCGTCTTGTGGAAATGACAGCCTTCGTTAGAGGCTGCGTATCTATAACACTGCGTATGGATCGAGGGGTATATCATCACTCATTATATGATGACATACATGAATATATGTTTCTAATTGATACTCTTTGGCAAAATTAGAACGACTATGTAAATAACCTATCCAGATATATTGAGTTCATATTGTGTGACAGAATTGTTGATCCACGTAATGATCTTTGAATTATAGCTCTGACTTAAATTTCCAACAGCTCACATAATTGGTCTTCAAATCGATATTTTCTTTGTACCTATAACATAGTTCAACATAAATTTGTCATGCGGGAAACTCTTAATAACATAATTTAATATGGTTTATTGCCTAGAAATATACGAGTACAAGTTATTTTTTTTCATATCTTTTATGTGATTGGTCTTTTAAAACAATTTACTCTTCTCATATATTCATTTGTGAGAATCCGTTAAAAAGCCTCCATTAAGTTGCTAGCGTGGCTAACGACATGCAGACGTGGCTGACACATGCTAACATGGAATTAACACCAAAGTTCTTTGTCTTTTATGTAACAACCTACTTTTTTTTTTTTTATGTCTTATGTGACAACTTATTTTTTTTTTATGTCACTTATGTGACAACTTTTTTATTTATTTGTTTTCTTAATTCTTTTTTAGCCATCATGTTTTAAAAAAATTATCTTTTTTTACCATCGTGTAACCCAATATTAAAAAAAGACAACAAAATCTTGTCGACCAAAATATAATGCGACATATTTTAGCTTGCGAGAATGATTTGGCACGGTTGTACATTAAAACATGTGTCCCTTTTATTTTGGTCGACAAGATTTTGTTGTCTTTTCCCGAGTCCGGGTTACTCGATGGTTTATAAGGGACACATGTTTTAAAGTTTAATTGTGTCAAATCACCATCGGAAGCTAAAATATATCACGTTACATGATAGTTAAAAATAGATAACTTTTTAAAAATATGATGGCTAAATAAGATATAGAAAATAAAAAAAAAATAAAGTTGTCACATAAGGGACAAAATGAAAAGTAAGTTGTTACATAAGACCATTGTTAAAGGAAAGGTGAAATGGGTGAGGAGATGAATGGTTATAGCATGATTAAAGGAATAAAGGTAGATGAAATAAGAGGTGAAAGGAAGGTGAAATGGGGATGTGTGAGACCATTCACCTAGGTTGAAAGGTTAAAGTGTAGGTCTACTTTCTATTTTTAATATTATTTATATTTTGATTGTTTTATTTTGATTGATATAGTATGGGGTATAGTGTGGTATTAAATTAAATTTGAAGGTGAAAGGTTAAAAAAAAAAAAAGAGAAGGTTAAGGGGGGTGAGAAGATGAAGTTAACGTGACGAAAAAAAATCTAGGTAAAAGAAATGAATGGTTAAGGATGGTCTTAGGGACAAAAACTATAATGTAATTTCTATTATAACATGTGTCAATCACGTCAGCATGCCGTTAGCCATGTCAGCCACATAACAAAGATTTTTTAGCAGATTGTTACAAAATGAACATTGAAAGATTATGGGAAAATTTTATGGGTTTTGTTAATGACAGCTTTAAGGGTTGTCAGTATAAACGATTTCGGTGCATAAAAATTTGTACTTTGCTATGTGAAAATTCAAAAGAAGTGATTATTGATATATAAAGTATTACTTTTAGTGTATGTAATAACTTAGGGTTAAGTACCTTTTTCGTCCCTGTGGTTTCAGGAAAAACGGTCTTTCGTCCCTCCCGTCAATTTTACTCCTTTTTCATCCCTGTAGTCGAACTTCTGTTAAATGGGGCTCGTCACTGTCGTTAAGTCCCCCCATGTGCAAGTCGCGTGTGGGGCATTTTCGTCATTTCAGTGTGTTTCTTTCTCCCCCACATGTACCTCCCCCCTTATTATCAGCTGAAACTCTCTGAAACTCAACCCCTACCGATCCACACACATACACACACTTTCTCCCAAATCTATATCTATACATCTATATATTTATCTCTCTCTGTATATATCAATTGAAATTTTTTTTTTTTAATCAATGAATAAAAAAAAGAAGAAAAAAAAGAGCCCAAAAGCACTTTCTTTATTGCGTATAACCCAAACGGCGAGAGAGAGAGAGAGAGATTTTCCAGTGAGAAAGCTGTAAAAACAAAGACGAGTGACGTTGTAACATCCCACATCGGTCGGGAAGGAGAACGAAGGCTTCCTTATAAGGGGCTGGATACCTTCCCTATCAGACGCGTTTTGAAAACCGTGAGGGCAGTGGCGTCCGTTGTGGCGTGGGCTGTTCCAAAGCGGACAGTATCTGGTACGGTTAAGGGCTGTTACATGCCTTCGTTCTCCTTCCCAACCGATGTGGGATGTTACATTAGGCAATTCAACAAGATAGTGGCAATCACTCACTTCAAGGAGTTTGAGGCTAGTAAGTCACGAGAGGCTGAAATCTGGTCGTGTAAAGTAATTCATACTTAGATCTAGCTTTTGTAAGATGGATAACTGACCAACCTCGTTGGGTATTTCTCCATCTTTGAACTAACACCTTCTCAAATACAACTTTCTTAAGCAATGAGGCAAGTGAGAAAGAATAATTTGTTTAATACTACTCCTTAAATAAAATAACGATAAATGAAGCTTATCTAGATTTTCATATAACAGATCTTCGCAACTTCTCAAATTGGCCGCATTCGTTTAATGCAAACTTCTCCGGACATTTTAATGGATGAAAGTTGCCTTCTATGCTCTTTAATTTGGAACATTCTTTCAACCTCAGCAAAGTAAGGTTGGTACAGTATTCTCCAATTGTTGAGGGTAGGACTTCTATCCCAACTTTTCTCAAAGATAACTTTATCAAGCTATCCATCTTTGGAAACTCAACAACTGCTCCGCAACGTAAAATTTTAAGAATCTCCAGTTTTCCCATCCGAATAATGCTTGGAAACCTTGCGAGCTTTTCACAAACCCTTACATGTATGTAAACAAGATTGTTATGATTTCCCAGTGATTGATGAATCTCTTCTAAACTAGAACATCTCTCGAATGTCAACTTTTGAAGACATGGGAGTCCACCTCACTAGTGTGTTCATGCAAAAGAGTTTCATCTCTTTCAAAGACAGTAGATACTGATGCATATACAAGTCAAATTTACCAAAATATTAATTAATACCAGAGTTAATTCTATGATAAGTGTGCGGCTACATAGGGATAGAATAACATTCTAATACATTACATACGTACTTCTCATACACATATTTTAATGTCCATGCATCAAGTAAGACCTACTTTTTAGTTTTTATAGAGAGGATAGTGGTGAAAAGGTGATGTAGGACGGAAATAAGATAAACAATTTATTCCTGTTGATTCACAAGAATGCCAGGAAACAATCCTTCAAACTATCGTTGATTCAAAAGAATACCGATAATCTGGAAATTCACACACAAAACACACTAGTGTTTGGAGGAAAATGATTTTTAATAATTCTGAAAACTGATCATTTCCTATACATTACAGCCATATAAAAAGACATACAAAATTCGAAATGGGCCTAAAAAACATATGGGCCGAAAGTTATTACAAAATAAAGTCCAAAACAAACCGAAAAAACATATAAAAAGGCCAATAAGTCATAGAAAATGGCGTTTTTGGGCCCGGAGGTTGACCCAAACCGCCGTAGCTAAAGTTATGCCCACTTAAGTGAATGCCCCTTTTTAACCTTGTCTAAATATGAAATAGGTAGTTCATCCGCATCACGAACACTTAATTAACAAGTTTTGCAAGTCATATAGGACTATATTACATATGTACTCTATGTAGTAAAACTCCAATGACGAATCCCACCGTCCAAATTGAAGAACCCGATCGCCCAAATTGAAGAGAATGTCTTGTGAAACTACAATTCAAATTTGAGCCCGATCCTACGGTTAATGAATGTGTAAGAAAGATTCTCCCACACTACAAGAAAAACAGGTTTTTGCGATGCCACATGTCGTCACTATATGTCTAATTTATCGTCGCTTTAGCCCTTTGGAGACGACAATTGCGGACGACCCATGTTGTTCCTAAATCTTTGTCGCTCTAAGAATGTTGTGACGACATGAATTGGGGTCCACTTTTTGTTAAAAAATGGAAAAGAAAATGGAAATTATTTAGCGATGATATCGTCGCCGCTAGGGATGGGCGATCCCGTACCCGTCCTGGTGCCGACGATACCGGTTTCAAATTACCAAAGCATGGTACCGATCCCAGTTCCATATAAACCGGGACGGGACCGGGATATCGGTACCAAATCCCAACAAGTCTTGATTAAAACAAAGAACAATATAATCTTATTTTTGTGCTTTCCAACGTAAATTACATGTTGTTTCAGAGTATTTACTTCACTTTTTGTTACTTTAATTTTCTACACACTTGAGGTGAAAAGCGGGTCAGAGGAGTTCACTGTTAAAATGAGGATGGCAAACATCTAAGATGTGCACATAAAAGGGCTCCTAACGTCTTTTTCAATAAATACCAATACATATCTCAGTCATCATCATATCAGCAAAATCTTCTTTCAATACAAATCCAATACAAATCTCTTTCAACATCTCTAGCGTCAATACATACCAATACATATCTAGGATCCACCATTTATTTAATTTTACACTTGTAATATATATTTATTTTTACACTTTAATAATAATAATAAAAACATATTTACTTTAGGGTGGATTTGAAATAGATATGAAACGTTAGGATTATAAATGAAAATTAATAACAATAATAATAAATAATGAATGGTTAGTTTCGAAAGGCAACTATTCTATTTTCTTCTTCATCGATACACGCACAGATCTGAGATACACACACATATTATATATATATATATATATATATATATATAAGAGAGAAAAAAAAGAACGCCCGTATTTACCACCTCGGAAGACCCAATACGGAACAGACCTAATGGTGTTCATCCGCATTGATTTGAATACAAACCGAATACGGATGCTCGTATAAGGCGTTAGGAACCCTCTAACAATACTCAAAGTGGGTATCTTCCTGATGGATTATGCTCCACATCCTGCAATCGTTCTGAAGATGGAAGACGGAACAAGCCTATCACTTCCAATAATTGTTTGTATGTACATATTTTGAGCTCTAAATGTTGGATTTTTCATTTTGCTAACTGATATTAGCCAAATTATATACATTTTTTTTATTATAGTTTTAATGGTTAATGTCCTTCGTTTATATGTATTTTAAGTCAATTTTCATGTTAAAACGGTAGTATTTGCATAAGATTTTGTGTAGGTTTTGGTGAAAACATGAAATTTTAGAGCTAAAGTAACGTTTTAATGATTGATATTGGATTATTAAATACATATTGGAAGCTCAAAACAAGTGGGAGCACCACACACATCCATTACATTCTATTTGAGGCCGGTTATCGGTGGCACAAAAAAGAAAAAAAAAACGAAAACAATCATGGGACTCGATTAATTTGTTCCCAAGTATCTTTTCTGCTTGAGGCAATGTTTTAAATACCGGAATTTTGTCCGTGCCGGCCGAGTACCCGGTACCGGTAATACCGGTATTCCGGGTGGTATTACCGGTAAGGTATTTTATTTATTTTTTATTTTTATAAAAATGTTACTAAACTTGTTACAATCTAACAAAAATAGTCAAAAATAATACCAAATAG
>JAOXNX010000031.1:16004923-16015591 GCA_028566075.1 Solidago caesia
GTAAGATGTACATAGTCTTGCCTTTACCCGAAGGTAAAGAGACTGTTTCCATAAGGACCTCCGGCCAAAACTGGTAAAGAACAAGAGGAAAATAATGAGTAAGTGGTCATACCTGTCGACCGCGTCTCGCATATCTGCATTAATAATACGGTAAAATAACAAAAAAACATACATGTCGGCCGCGTATCCATATCTGCATTAATAATATGATAAAACTGACGGCCATGTATCGCATAGCTACATTTAAGATAGATTGTATGAAACAGAAAACATAAGGCATAAAACATATAAGCCGTAGGAGCAAATAAGACAGGTAGCATGGAAAACATACATACATATAATAGATTATACTATGGAATGCCTAAGGTCTGACGAGCCCATATAAGATAATAGGGTCTACTCAAAACTATATTACAAATTAGATTTGGCCACCTAACTGTAAAAAGCAACCCCCCGAAGCCCCTACAAATGATACTTATCTACCGTATTCTTCTAAAACTAATCCTAGTCCTCTACGAGACCTCTCATTAGTCATGTCCTCCGACAGGTAAGCCTATTTTTACACATTTGGCCATTTGAAAAATCATCGTGAAGAAAGAGATGCAAGACATTTGAGTTTTGACCATACATTCTTAATTGACATAATTCGCTCCATTTGAGATTTTCAATTATAATTTATTATTTCGCACTCTGTATTCTTAGATATATTTTTTTTTTCATCGTTATTAATTTGGGGTGTTGGGGTTGTGTAGATGGGTTGGAACCAAGGGAAAAGAATGAGTAGATGGGTTACTTGACTAAGGGAAAGTTTCATACATATGGACTAAGGGAAAAAGAATGAGCAGATGAGGTGGAACCGGTATGAAAGACGGTTCAAGGTTCAACCGGTTGGACCGGACCGAAAATACCAGATCTTTAACTATAGATTTATACGTGTATTTGAAAAGATATACATACATTTAGTAAAAATATATATGTTACAGACTTACAGTTAGAATAGTTGAGTAAACCTCACTTTAGATTGGATGGCAAGGCGCGCCTCATTTCGAACGAGAGGTCATGCGTTCGAAACATGATGTATGCCCATCCTTACTCTAAACCTCAGGTGAGTTTGATTCTATCTACGTGCATGTATTTTTCAAAGTTAACTAACACTGAACCGGACCTGTTATAAAAAAACCGGTGACCCATCCGGTTCACGGTTGGACCGGTCCGGTATTGTTTTTAAAACCATGGTTCCACCACAAATTATTATTATATTTTTTTTAGAACGACATACTATTCTACTTCTACTCCTAAAAGCTTTAGATACAAGCTCTAAATAAAAAATTTTAAAACTATTAGCTCTGGACACCAACTTCAACTGGTGTCGCGAAATATACCTGTTGTAGTGAGATAATATTTAGACGCTTAATTAGTTCGATCATTTAAAAAAATAACAATTGAAGTTTATTATTAATTACTTGTGATTAATTATAAGCTTTTTTGGGTTTTCTTTTTCTATGTTTTGATTGATATTTTTTCTTATCGAAGTTTTAGTGGATATTGAGGTACAAGTTTTTTAAGATGTTGTCCATAGGCAATACTAAGGTCTACGATGCAAGAAGGCAACTATAACCATTGAGATGTTAAGTTTTAAAGCTTAAAGAAACCGAAATAATATGGATATTACTGTTACATTTTTACCATAAGTCAAACCAATGAATTATTATTACTTAAAAAGTCAATATATATAATTATATATACTTTTATATGATATCATCATCTATCTTCTCGCTACCACACTAGAGTGGGGCATCATACTCCCAGCCCAGCCCGATGTCATCTCTTAAAGCTTTAAAAGCGTCATTTTGTATCCTCAAAGTTTAAACAATTCTATATTTTTCCTTCTATATTTAACTGTAACTTTTTGATAATGTTTTTCTCCATTTACCACCCTTTTTAAGGGTGTCGAATGATACTCTGATCCCCGAAATAGAGCACAGGAACACTTCTCTAGTTGTCAACACGTATAAACGTAAAAGATACTAGCACATTTGATTACAATTCACCAAGTATTTGTTACAATTGAGCATCATCACAAAGCAAAAAATAAGTGGATGTTTGGTTTATTAGTAGGATCAAATACTTGATATTGGTTTAAAAGAAAAAAGAAAAAACCTGATAACCAAGTTCTAACTCCAGCTTTTAAACACAACCCTAGCTCCAAACTTTTTAACAAAACATATCCAAAATAAGGATCACGGTACTCTAAAGTTAATTTCAACTTAATATATCTAGTTAAGTTTATTGTGAGAGAGAAAAATAATTTAATAAAATGAAATTCTATAATAAAGGATCCAAATTTTTTCTTCTTCAGGGTGGGAGGAGTGGAGCTCGGGCTCCTCACGGGTTGGCATTACCCGCACGAAAACACCACCGCCACCCTTGAAGGGTCCTTGCGGCTTACAATGCAACGGGCTTTCATCCCGTGTGTGAACTAGTGGAGAGAGAAAGAGTTGTGAAAGAGGAGAGAGAGCGTGTGTATGTGTGTGAGGATAGAAAGAAAAAAAAGGGTGTAATTGGAGAAAAATGATTTTGGTGAGAGAAAAATGATGAGGATAGATAATCACTTGACCGCAAGTAAAAAATGATGGAAATGAATGTTAAAAGATTGAATTGAAATGGTAAAATATAATTGGTAAGTGGTGAGAGTTGGAGAGGATTGAATCTCATGAATCCTCACACCCTCACAACAAAATTCAACATTTATCTTGGTTGAAATCAACAAGGATCTAGATTCGTTAAAATAATTTGTTTGGTTTATTTTAGGATTAGATTTGAAAATATAAATAATAATTAAAATATAGATATATATATATATATATATATTAAAAATTACAAAGTCCCATAAAATTGTTAATTGTCCATAACTTGTGGCTAGAATAAGTAAACGGAACCCACCAGGCCACCATACCCACCTCAAACCCGACCCTTTATTGGTTTTTGAAATAGTGTTATTCTATGGGTTTGTTAAAACCTATTCATATGTAATTATGTATCAAACACTTGATGGTTGATACTGGTATTATACCCATTGCCTTATAGAAAACCCATTCCAAATACCCCAACCAAACAACTCCTAAAATAAAACGAATAGAGCCTGTTAATTGGAATAAGCATATCCAATGCTAAAAAGTATAGATTGTTTTTCTTAAATGAATTCATTAACAGGTACACAACGAGAAAGGGTAAACTAATGCTCGAAAGAAGGGGCAAAATTTCAAAAAATATGATTTCAAGTAAAAGCAACAAACAACAAGACCTCAGTGCACACACTTTTGGTCTTAAATTTAGAACTTGAAGAAGAGGTTAGCAAAATAAACAAAAATCTCTAACGTATCATCAGCCCTTGCATCGACTGGGTTCCTTCTTCACTAGCCTTGTTTGCTTGAATAGTTGTTATTACATTTGCAATGTTAACCTGAAAATAAGAATGTGTTCACATGGATCTGTAACAACTGCACGGACAATTGATTGAATTAAGAAAGATTATTTACCCGCCATGTTGTAAGCTTTGTCCGTAGAGCTTGCCACTGAGGTGGCCCATACACACGCTCAGTACACCGACTACACACAACATGATTCAGTAAATTAATCATAATATTTTCAAGAGATGAACCACCGAATTAGAATGCATGATCAACACATACCTCACTTTGATGACTTGATTCATCTGATCAATTTTACAATCAATCAACTTTGCAGTAATTGCTTTTACCACCCACAATTCCACCTCATCATCCTCAATCTGTAAAGACCTCACAGTTATAATAAAATAACCATGCAATCAACCACGGTTTAAAGATCTTACCAACGAAAGGGACATGACTAGTAGAGGTGGCAACTTTAAGCCATTTACTTATGAATGGGTCAAAACAAAAGAATTAGCTATGGAATGGGTCGAAATTTGGTCAAACAACTGATAGTCTCCCAGTCTATTTTTAATGAGTATAACCTAGTAACCTTTTCTATTCAAAGATCAGATAACTATAATTACATCATGCGTTTTTGTGATCATAATTACCACACCAAAGGATGGCCCATTTTGGTCTGTTACACAACCTGCTTTGCCACCTAAAACCTAAAGTCAGATGGCCTACCTGGAGTGTCTCCTTGACTGAAAGATAAGAAACTTGGCCAGATTCGTCAGAGGCAAGATCCACAATTGACATCAACCTCATTTTAGCTATACAATCTTCATGAACAAGACCTAAACAATGCCAAAAGGAGAGGAAAAAAAAATAAGATACCTACCAGTGTAATTTGAAACAACAAACAGCTGGTTAAGAAAATTCATATCCAATACTGGCAATCACCATAGCTTTTAAGTAACTCAGAATTTGCTGTATGAAAATCCAGATATGCACTCAGCCTCTGAGTCAGAAATATCTTTAAAAGCTGATAAACTAGTGCATACTTAGCGTCTTTCTCCAATTGTGCTATAGCAGGCATCTCAAGCAGATCACACTGCATGAATATTGAGCAGTATGATCAACATTTTCACCAAGTATATCCCAGTTTAAAAACAGACAGTAAGCCAAGATAGATGAAAATTACAAAACAAAACATTACCACGCTAGCAACACAAGTGTAAGTTATAATGTGAACACAAGACGACAATCATCTATACCAACCATCCCAAACTCATGCCAATCCTTTGCACTACACAAAATACCTTTAAACAGTCATGTGCCAAGATATAGTTTACTCAACTCTACTGAAGCCTCTAATATATTTTATCCTAGTCCAGTTTCAGACACTCATCCTACGATTTCCAAACTTCCAATTTCATTCATTGAAATTAGATAATCTTGTTCTTATATTCTAAAATTTATACTTCAGTAATTCCTTTACTTGATTGCATAAAGATAGTTTATCCTTCTATGCATTGCAAAGTCAGCATTCGCATGCAAAGTCAATTGAATTCGAATCTAGAAATGTACATTTATTGTGTAAGTAAATTATGTCAAGAACTTTGAACCACTTAACGTTCTTTGGACTTGTCATGTGTTCCTCTGTGCCATAGAACTCGTTTAATGTAAGCTCCCATGGTTAGGCAAAACTTTTCAACAAACGACTTCTCTTCTCTTTTCTTTTTTTCAATAAATTAGTTTATATGCTTAAGTTATAACATAATCCCTATTACAGACTTCAGCCCCATGCATGAAACTTAATTTGCTCCCAAAATATAAACTCACATTTTGCTGCTTAAAATAAAAAGACGTGCACACGCACTGCAAGGATATGTCAGAACGACGTATCAAGTGACTCTAAGATTGGATCATACAATTCATAAATTAGTAATTAACTGATCACGTATACTGTTACCCGATTGCAGTAGGTGTACGGTACCTGAAACATGTCTGGGGCTTTGACAAATTCAATAATGGTGTAAGCAGCTTCTTCCTTCGCCTCATCCATATCATGAGTATCATCACCAGAGAACGTCGCCAGATACTTGGTCAGGAATTTAAAGTTCTCCTTAGCTGAGCTGAAATTCCATTGAAGCAAATTAGTCGAGTGAAACTAAAAGCCATTTCAATTCAGAACGTCATATCGATTAGTGATACCTCTTATGTTCCTTCAAGATATTAGAGATGGCAAGGAAAAGTTCTCTTTGATCCCGCAGCCCCAGATTCCATTCCTTCAATAAGGTGTCTATCTTTTTAAAGGAAGAAATGATATGTTCTGTGACCTTCCCATTGGCTGCCACTTCAAGGGCCTTCATGTAAACAAGGAACCTTCCGTAAGGGTTCTCTAACATGTTGTACAGATTGAACAAGCTGTAAAAGTTGGAAGAAATTAACACGGGACAATGATTTGTTCAAAAGGTATCATATAATAATATTAACTTACATCTTTAATCGCAATGCAGGTTTTTCATTTGGTTGCTGGGCAATCTTTGCAGACAAGAGCTTTGCGATCTCCAGTGACTCGTCAAGGCTTTCAGACTTCTTAACAAGACCGCAGATGATAGTGAAGATGCACTCAAGATCTGAGTAGTAAACACACAAATAAAGCCAAAATCAACAGCAGCATTATCAAAACCATTTAAGCATCACTTAAAGGAACATCAAGTTGACAACGTCTTGGTTTTAGTATCTAAATAATTGGTAGAGAGATGGTGGCAGTGGCACCCAAAGATGAGATGCATCTCAAAAAGAAGACTAAATATATCTCATAGAAAAAGGTTAACATATGAATGGAAAAAAAAGGTGAAGAATGTAATATTGAAATAAGACTGACAAACCAACAGAGTGTTATCCCGTCAGCATTTTACAAGAAAAGAGATAGAAAATAATGATAACAAAAGCAACATCTCAATAATCAATACATCTTATTGGCGGTAACAGAACACAAGTCTTGCATATATTGTTCCAGACTTATACCACCATTTGTAACCATCACTACTTATATGTTGATGAACAATCTATACTACTTAAGGAGATTGGCATTGGTCTAAAGCACGTCTATAATGTCCCAACCTTCATTCATTCAGAGTTCCAATACTAACAACAGCACGTCATCGCACTCGCATCATCTTACTTAACTAACAGTATAAATACAAATATTCCGTATCATTAACCATGCTACAACGTAACAAAATTCCATCAAAAAAAAATATAAACAAAATAAAAAATAAAATCAAAACAACACGAGAATGGCAAGAACATAAAAACCTTTTTCAGAAGCTTTAGGAAAGACCAAATCAGCAGAAGTAAGCATCAATGAAGCTAAATCAAACCATCTACCACCAACCATACATTCCTGTGCCTCCACACACAAACTACTCACTTGTGCTTCAGCTACCTATATATATTATATATCCGCAATTAAATATTACAAATTGAATAATAATAGTAATAATAATAACATATAATTTATTAATTGTGTGTATGTATGGAAGGACATAAATAGGATTCGATATATATATATATACCTCAGGGCCAGCTTCGGCCCAGGACATATCGGCGGTGAAACGGACGACGGAAAGAGCGGGGTCTTCTTCGGATGTAGGTACGACAGTCGTCATGTTGATGGCGGTGATTTTGTGGTGGCCGGTGAAAATAGTTGTATGAAGCGCAGCTAAAGAGTGAGGGAGCAGGGAAAAGGATGTAAACCCTAACGGGGAATCGTTAAATCTAACAAGGTGTTAACATTTTTGTTTAAGTCCTTGAGAATTTAGCTATTACAATTTACCCCTTCATAGTTGTGCCTCGTCCATTAAAATGTTATGGAGCCATGAGATTCTCTTTCCGTTATGGTCGCCTGGTCGGTGTGATGAGAAGATTAAAGTCTAATGTGTATAAGAACTTATCTGCTCAAATAAAAGCTCCTTAATACGTATGTTCAAATAAGCTCCTTAATACGTATGTTCTGTTATGTTATGTTGCTCCTTAATATGCTCAAATAATCTCTTATCTGTTATGTTGCTCCTTAATACGTTTTATGTTTCTATAATCTATCTTAAATGTAGCTATGCGATACTCGGCCGCCAGGTATGTTTTCCTATCCCTTACACTTTATTATTCTTCCCCTCTTTGGCCGGAGGTCCTTATAGAAGCAGTCTCTTTACCTTTGTGTAGAGGCAAGACTGTCTACATCTTACCTCCCTCATACCCCGCTACGGTAGGAATTGGGTACTGTTGTTGTTGTTGTTGTTGTTGTTGTTGTTGTGTATAAGAACTTGTTGAATGAATGAATGTGTGTGTGTTTCTATGAATCATTATGGGTGGAAAGAGATCAACTAGAATGGCAATATGATATTAATGTGACGATAATACGTGATATGGCCTAGATGGGGGAAGTCAAGAAAACAAATCTGAATAAATATCTTTAAATATGGGGTAATTTAAAGAAAATAGGCAAAAATCCCTATAAATTATTACTTTATACACATGATTGAAAAAGTCGTGAGATCGGTGACCCCAATGTGACTCCGCTCTTGATGTTTTGTATGATAGAGTTATCACTAGATGTGCTATAAAATACATCACATCATTGTAGTTCAATGATTATTAGTATAATAATCTATCATTTATACTTCCAAGAAAAAATCAATTAAAAGAAAAAGGTTGTAAATGAACATATGACTAAAATGTAACTTATTATAAATCTATATCTATATCTATATAATATAACATGTGAATAGTAACCAAATAAAAAAAAAAGAATACAATATATATTAAGTTTGCTAAATAGAAATCAAATAAGGCATTAGAAGTGTTGGTCCACCCACCACTTTTTCTCCTTGGGGCCAACTGTTCAAAAACTCTTCCCTTTCTCTTTTTTTTTTCTTTCTTTTAAGAGAATTTAGGACCTTCTTTTTTCCGGATTTTAAATTTTTACATTTTATCCCCTCTATTTTTGTTTCTTTCTTAATTTTTAAAGTTAAGACTTTAAATTAAATATTTGGTCCAATTTTTTTATGATTTATTTCTTGCAAAATAAATATATGTATTTGATATAAAAATTTTAAGCATCATTATGGTATTGTCATTAGATACACATATATTTTATATCGCAAACTTTTAACCTACCTATTTGGTTTCTGTCTTATTTTATGTTGCAAACTTTAGAACATGTTTGTTGCACCCCATTTTGGTTTTTTATGTGTATTCGGTATTGCAAAGTTTTAAATGATCTTCGTATGGGATCTTTGGATGTACAAATAACATAACGAAACCATATCAATATCTGCGTTGCGGGGCTTCTTAAACCAACCAGTTCTAATTAATTTGTTTACATTCTAAGTGCAAATAATTTACAATATATATATATATATATATATATATATATACACACACTAATTCACTTGATATATATATAATCTAAATCTAAAATATTACACATACGATCAGGGACAATTTTTTTTGCGAGGGGGCAAATATCATACTTATCAAAGCCGTCTCTGGGAATGTAAAAAACGTGAGCCCTGGATCGAGAATACAAAATGAGCCCCTAAAAGATTTTTTTTTCCCCAACGTCGGTTTTAGTCAAATTATCAAAGGTCGAGTTTAGCTTAGGTGAGTGCGGACATGAGAATGCCGGTTATGGGAACGCTCGTCTTTAACATGAACGTCGGTCTATGCAATTTTAGATCATGTGGTGGCTGGGGAATTGCTTTATTAAACAACATAAAATAAGTATATATATATATATATGTGTGTGTGTGTGAAAAGTTATTTTAGGAGTTTTTAAAATGTCAGGAACCTTTAGGAACCCTTTATAACTAGTAAAATACCCGTGCGTTGCTCGGGTTACGGTTATTAAGTAGTAAATATATAAATCACATTAAATAACTTTAAAAAATGAGACCAAATAGACCAAATCAACATAAAATTTAACATAACCGTAAAGAAAAAAAATGATAGTATATGTAAAGATGCGAATAATCGACAGTCATAGAAAAAAAAGATCCAATCCGAAACATAATTTAAGATATGTTCAAACCATACCATTTCAAACACATATAACACTGAAGTAAATTCGCCTACATTTATGAAAATTTAGGTTTATGTGACAAATAAAAAAGTATCTTTATTCTTTCGCATCTTCATCTTTCACTAATTTTTTTTTGTGAGATGTTGATTAAATGGTGGATTAAACCATTGAATAATATCATAACTATGGACACGGCTATTTGTTTGTAAGCTTGGCATCAGTTTGTCTAATGTGACGATTCACGTAAGAGTTTAATATGAACATAGTTTAAGCTGTGATGTCCCAATCATTGTTGTTTGGTTACACATATACATTATGAAACGACCAAACTCGAAAAGACTAAAATTTTTTTTTTTTTTAAAACACTTGGCGAGACACAACTTTAAACTTGGTGAGAAAAATCCAATTCTTGGTGAGAATTATCCAAATTCTTGGTGAGACAACTATTAAACTTGGCGAGACTAAACAAATTCTTGGCGAGACTCACCTCCATTCTCGGCGAGAACAAGAATTTTCTTTTAAAAGGAAACCACCGTAATATACGCTGGGTGACCACCGTATGAGACGGTGGCCCCTAAAACAATTTTTCAGCGTAAAGGTTGACAAATCCACCGTAAAACAGGAGCTTTTGGCCAAACGTTAAGAACTCACAACACACGCCACCGTCTCATACGCCGGGCAAGGGGCGTATGAGACGCCAACCCCTGCACCAGTCTGCAGATTTTAGCCAAAATCTTTTCACCCATTTTCCAATAACAACTCAATTGACTAACATGCTAAATACCTCTAAACACCCTTTTCAACATAAAACATTTTCCTTTTCATAAATCAAACCAACGTTTACAAACTCTTGATTCAAACGGGTCACTTTACCCAATTTGCCATATTTACACAAAATGGTCAAAATGGAATATTAACGTTCATAGCCCAAATCTTTTGACCCAAAACACTAGTACAACCAAAACATGCATCAAATGACCCATTGGACTCAAGAGCCAAGATTACAAAAGGGGTAACTAAGCTTCTACTCAAAATACCGTTATTGCCAAACGGTCTACCTTTCCAAGCTTCACGTACTTCAACTTCAAGTCTAACAACTTTCACCTTTGAGAACCGCCTATAAAATAGCAAACAACTAAAACGTAAGCCAAAGCTTAGTGAATTACTCGCATGCATACATAT
>JAOXNX010000031.1:16103970-16118681 GCA_028566075.1 Solidago caesia
AACCCAGGTGAATCCCCAAATAGCGCTATCCATAAGTACCCACGGTCTATCCCACTAACTGTGGGAATCGATTAGTAATGTAGATTTCTAAACAGGGACTTAGGATTTTACCCAAGTACCTAACAAGTTCCGTAAGTCATCAATACAATCATAAAGCATAAGTACTCCAATAACACCTACCATGTACACCTTATTTAACCCCCGCCCATACAAGGCCTACACAGTTTTACATGGCATCATTATTGAGTTTTAAGTTTAGCATTAAGTTGTTATATCAAAAGTAATACGATTGATAAAATACGTTAGTGCATGCTTTTCAGTCCCGAAGTAAATCAAAAGTAAAGTATAAAGGGGGCAGTGAACTCACAGTGATTGAAGAATAAGTTATAATACGATGCGAGTACTAGAATGAATACTAGTATTAAAGTGTTTACTGAAACGATTGATACACACGTCTTGGACCTAGAATATAGATACAAGTAAAGTTAATGTTTTTGCGGATATCCAAATGTTAATTAGTTAGTAACCACAGAAATGCCATTTTGGGTTCGTTTCTTAATAAATATAGGAACCGATTTTGTAAAACAGTTACATGGTTTTAACAAAAACGCTCTGCTTTTAAATCGATAGCATTTTTGGACACAAATACATAACCCGCGTTTTTGGTCAAACTCGCGTTCTGACCAAGTTTCTGATTTAATTAGGCGTTTTTGATACAACCATGTTTCAATCGCGTTTTTAGCCCCATTCATAGCATTTTTAAGTTAGAAAAACAATAGATGGCATTTTTAGTTCCAAAAACGCATTCAATAGCGTTTTAAATAAACAAATATTCTCAACCACAGTTCTGTCCTAAAATCGCGTTTGTCCCAAATTTGTTTTGACAGTGTTCTTATTCAAAAACGCTACTTATTTGGCCGCGTTTTTAAAACAAACATACGTTCTTGATAAAAGATTTATTGATAGCGTTTTTTAACCACCAAAACACCTTCGATGGCATTTTTGAGCAATACTAATTGATAGCATTTTTGAACCAACTAGAAATAGCATTTTTGGACAATACTAGAAATAGCATTTTTGAACCAATTCATAGCATTTTTTAGTTAATGCTAATAGATAGCTTTTTTTTTTTGGGACCAATTCATAGCATTTTTTGAGTTAATGCTAATAGATAGCATTTTTGACCAAATCATAGCATATAACATTTTTGAGTTAATGCTAATAGATAGCATTTTTGACCAAAAATGCATTTGATAGCATTTTTAGACCAACTAGTTGATAGCATTTTTGACAAAAAAAAATGCATTTGATAGCATTTTCAACAATCATGTGTTTTTGAACAGAATCATCAATTTGATACAGATTTAGTGCCGTTTTAGTTTACAGAGTTTTTACAGAACATTATTATACCTTAGTTGATAATATATAGGTAGCGTTTTTGGATCTTATGCTTCTTGGTTATCACTTCACTGCGTTTTTGATCGAGATTTTAGAGAGAATTTGTGTTGTGCGTTTTTGTTTGGGACACTGATGGAGTGTAAAATGAGCAAATAAGTATGGGAAGCCATACCTATTTGATGGCCAAAGTCGTGGCCCCTGCCACTTGCCACCATCTTTTCCAATTAAAATTAAAAATAATAAAAGTGATATAATATATATTTATATTGTACCAATAGATTTTTATGAGGCAAAAATGCTATTAGTATTAAACTGGTATTTGGCATTCCGTTAGTTACTAAATGTTAAATGTTTACCATTTCTGATGTTAAGTTCCGAATTCGTAAAAATAATTTCGAGAGTCGTATCCACGTTTCGATACGTTAGAACGTTTAAATAAAATAGATTTAATTTAAACGTATAGTCAAATAGTTACATACGAATATACGTATATAAAAATACGAAATGTTACAGAAACTCCCTTTTCCGGCCCTTTGACTTGGGCTAAGTCATCATTTCTCCCATCAATCCTTACAGTAATGCTACTGCATCTGAGATACTTTTCAATTTATCCTAAATGTCATTCACAAGTTAAAACCAATACATATAAACTTTTTGGCCCTAAGTTGTCCAGACCCATTATACACTTGAAAATCATTGCAAGTTTTTGTTGCGTAATTAGCAAATCTAAGGGACTAATATAAAGCAGATAAAAAATTACTTTTTTTTCCCTTTCTTTAATTGTATATATTGCAACTTTTTCTACATTTGTAGTATGCATAACTTCCCTGGGAACAAAATACCTATAGGAATCACCTAACTATTAAACATGATACACTACCGTTTTTCAAAAAAAAAAAAGACCTTAAAATTTGATCATGAAGGATTCAAAATGCTTATTGTGTGTAGATCATTTCTTACCTTCAAGTACACTTCAATGATCAGGCTTTAAATTTGCATCTCTTTCCCTTTTAGACAACTCAGCTAACATATATGAGAGTTTTGGAGTATGAGTTCTGTTATATAACACCCAACAACTTTAAAAAAGAATTATGAATAAAAAATAATCAGAAACAAACCATGACGATATCCCACGCCTTGACATCTTGCTGAGAAGCCAAAGTCTCTCTAACAGTTTGTTCTCCATTGTGAATATGACTTTGACTATATAAGCGGCAACGTATCAAACCAAAATAAACTCAATCCATATAAAAAACATATCAAACCTACAAAATTGTTACATAAATACAACAAAGAAAGTACCCGCGGTGGTGGTGTTGGTGTTTTTCCTTCTTAAAATAAATATATATCAAAACTATAAACCAAAATAAATAATTTCAAAAACCGTAAATTAAAAACCAAAAACTATAAACCAAAAAAGTTAATGAAATTTTCGATAAATAAGTTTAATTATTATTGCGGATTAAAAAACCTCTAAAATTATTATTACTAATGAATTGCTTCCCTAATCGAAAGGTGCTTATTAATTACTTGATCAAAATAAATAAAGAAAAACGTAGAACAAATCAAGACTTACTTTGGTGGTGTTGGGAAGTAAGCTGTGAAGCTTCGTAAGAATAAACCCTACATATTAGGAGAGAAAAAAACATAGACATCAAGAATAAACCGTAAATTAGAAAGAAGAAGATGGAGATGGATCTGAATCAAAATCAAAATCAAAAGATAAAAATAATAAATCTGTGAAAGTTTTTTCAACGATCTGAAAAAATATAAAAAAAACAATGAATAGTTTTTTTGAGTGAAATTTACCTTATCAGATTAAGAGATACATGTTAGATCGGAGGAGAAACATGAGATGGATTGAGATTTTGAAGTAAAAGAGAACATGTGTGTCAGTGTGTATACCAAAGAGAACATGGAAAGAAGTAAACTTCCTGTGAAAGTTTCCAGAGTTCTAAAAAGAGATAAAAAAGCAGATCATATATACGGATTTTAAAAATATACATACGGATTTTATAAAAATACACATAGATGACATATGCCAATGTGTGTATTTGATGATGTGGCATGCCTTAGAATGAGAATAATGCCCAAATCTAATGTCAGATGCTAATCTCCTTTAGTATAGTAAGAAGATATGTATACTGCAGAGTGAAAAGTGGATAAAAGAGAAGGTGCATTCAGCTACTTCTGTTTGCAGTTACAGAAAGATTGATGATATTGATCAAGTAAGAATTTTTACATTATTTTCAACAACCCCACAAAAAGTTTTCATGTGGGTCATAATTTTTTTTTAACATTTAATCATAAAATTGTTTTTTTTTTTTATAAATATCAACTGTAGCTGTTTCAGTCCCAGCAGAGTATTTGATTCATTTGTGTTGTACAGCTGTTAACTTTTTGTTGGATTATAAATTTATAATGAATATCACATTATTGATTTTTCTTTCCATTTTGGGAAATTTTTAAAAGGTAGGCTTCATGCAGAGGTTTTTCTGGTGTTGGAAGTTTGAGTTTTGTCATAATATGCATTCGTAAGCATTTTAGTACCGTATTGTAGTGTTTAAGTGTTTTGTTTCCTTGTTGGAATTTACTGTTGGTTAAAACTTACTGGATTTATAGGAATATATGGATCTTTTTAACATTGAATCAAGACATGAAATTGGTTAGAAATAAGAATGAAATTTGTTGCGTTTTAAAGTTCGGAAAATACTATCTGAATTTGGTTGGGAAGAAAAGCCTTTTAAAAAAAAGGTAAATGGGTGGGATCCCATGTACCGTCTTGGTACCCAGAGCGTTTACCGCATAGAACTTATGCCCGGTAAGTCACTATCCTCACACATGAATCACAAGATATAGTTCCTCCACTTGCCTTTAGCAAATGTGTATTAAAACTTGGAAAAATGCATAAACTGTGTCAATTCTGTTGCTGTACTGAAAGTGTATTTATTTATTTTCTTATGAAGCAATTGGCTATTTGAATCATGCCTTTTCAATGCCAAGTGGTAGTTAGTAACATCAAGGTCTCAAACCCCGTAATAATTGCATGCAGTTTATTAGTTAGTTTTGGCGTTTGGTAAAATTTACAAGAACACAAATATTTTGGCCATATGTAAATGCAAAATGATCAGACATAATAGTAACTTTCCGTGTAATTTGGTCATTTTCGTGAGGTGTAATGTCTGTTTTCCATCTTTACAAGAGCAATGGTTTGTTCTATAAGAAAAGGCCCAAAACCATTTCTGTAAAGTGAAATCACTTATGTATCGTGTTATTATTTAGGCGAGTTTTGAAAAAAGGTAATATATTTACATAAATTTCCTAATTAGGGAAATGTAAAATAATTTTGAACAAAAAAAGGATAGAAGTTCAACTTTTGGGGGTAAATGGGTTGGAAGGTCCCATGTACGCTCTTAGTACCCAGAGTGCACACCGCATAGAACTCATGCCTGGTGAAGCACCATCCTCACACTTGGATCACAAGATATAGTTTCTTCACTTGTCTTTGGCAAGTTTCGAACCTATGACCTGCAACCTTTAACTGTGGGCCCATGTGGTCACATGGTGGCGGTACCAGTTGATCTATGACCAGTTGGTTAGAAGTTCAACTTTTGTCATAAAAGGGTAACATAATTTCAGTTTTTTTTAAAAAAAAGTAACATAATATCCAAAATGTTTTAGAAAAAGATAACAAATAATCCAAAATTTCTTAATTGAAGAACCAAATTTAGTGTTCAAAAACGAATTCTTACCTATTTATAAAATTATGCTTTTTTTTCATAAATATTTTATGTTCCCCTAATTAGGAAATTTATGTAAATATGTTACCTTTTTTTGGAATTTGCCCTATCTTTTATCTCTTATTGGAGGACTTTTGGTTTGTAGGCTTCTTGCAAACAACATTTTAGTCAGTCTCTGAACTTCATTTTAGTGAATTATATGTAGAAGTCTCGGTTTAATGAAAGTCAAATGTTGGAACGACAAATTATGTTCAAGCAGTTGCAAGAACTCCAGAGGCAAAAGAAACTCCAAGAATTAAATGAACCCAAACAACAAAATGTGATGGATCAGCTCGCTCTGATGCATAATAAATCATCCTCTGGGGCTCAATATGGTCAGCTAAATAAGGGTATAGCAGTTCGTGATCCATCCAGTATGTTTATGTTCGGTGACACAAAGTTGATTAACGGAGTATCGGACCAACTGGTATTTTCACAGGCTCAAAATCAGGTTCGGCAGCCGATGGGTGGAAATAGTTCAAGTCGGTGCTCTCTTTTTCAGGGGCTGGCTTTCAAATCTGTTGGTTTGATGACCGAAAATGAAAGTCTTCAAGCAGGGACCTTTGGTAAATCCTTTATAGGTGATCAAATTAATGGTTCTTCCAATGAAGATATGGTTACTTTGGATCCACTGGAACAGAAGATTTTGTTCAACACGGAAGATGAAACCTCTGGAAGCATATTTGAAAGCATGGATAAATCGGTTGATTTTCCTTCTCTTCAAAGTGGAAGTTGGAGTGCTCTTATGCAATCTGCAGTGGCAGAAGCTTCTAGTACTGATGGTGGGGTACAAGAAGAGTGGAGTGGATTGAGCTTTCAGAAACCAGTTGTGCCTAAAGCCGAAATCGATGATGCATTAACTCCATCATACAGTAATAATTCTCGTTCCCCATATTTTGGTTTGAGGTTGACCCCTACAAGTCAAAGACCGGTTGTAGATTGTTCTGACCCGTCTCGGATCTCTAAACAAGATGCGAGTACTCATAATCGGCATCTAAATCAGAACTATATCACAAAACAATCTCGGCTAGCTACATTGTCTTTTGGTGGAAGTGGAAAACAGACTTTTAATTCTGCCATTTCTCAGGAAACATCCCATCTTGTTTCAGTGAAGAAAGAAGATGATGAACAATGGTCAACACAATCACCGAATAGATGGATGGATGTACCTGTGCAACAAAATCCTTCTGCCATGTGTGAGCCTCCTTGTACCTCATACGCACCAAATAGCAGGATGGGAACTGCTTCTGTATCACTCTCAGGAAATATAGAAGCTGATGGATGTTTGTTGAAGCAAGCAGATCCTCCCCCTCATAATGTTTTTAATGTAAAGGCAGCAATAAAGATTGAAAGGGAGCACTATGAGAATAAAATTCCTCAAATAACCTCACCTTGCAATTTGAATTCTGCTTATGGAAATGATGAAAGTCATCCCTTTGATCGGTTGGTCAAAAGCTTATCTCAGCCTCTTGGAAATAAAAGTAGCAGCTCTTTGGTGCAAGTAGGTAGCATTACCCAATACGAAAGTGTTGTCCCAGTTACTGGGACCATCACAACGGCTCTTACACCTTCGTCTTCTGTTTATTTGCAGCACTTAGATGTGCCTAACCAAAATATGGCAAAATCAAAGAAGAGAAAATATCCTACCTGTGAACGTCGACCGTGGCATAAAGAAGTGACTGAAGGTTGTTCATGGCTTCATGATATGAGGTATGTTACATTCATATGCAGCTTCATTGTGTACAGCGCATATTTTTAAAAGAATAAGCCTGTAATTCAGTAACTAAACAATGTTGTCCTGCAGCGCTGCTGAACTGGAGTGGGCGCATGCTGTGTGTCGGCTGTCCGCAAAGGTGTGTTTTTGTTGTTGATTTTGGATTATAATATTGATATTTGATTTGAATATTAGAAACCCGTAGTTTCTTTTGTGTGAGTATTTATACTAAACCCTTCATTTCTATCATCAGTCGAAAGAATGGACTAAAGAGATAGCAGATCCACTTTCTATGGTTCACCACCGAAAGAGAAGACTTAACGTAACAACACAGCTTATGCAACTGTTATTTCGTGCACCAGCCGGTATTCTCTTAGAAGATGCTACAGCACATTGTGATTCTGTGACATACTATGCTGCTAGATTAGCACTTGGTGACGCGTGTAACCTATGCTCGTATGAACTACACTTCCTAGTTTACATTTGTTTTTGTGTTTTTATTATTTGACCCATTTTAAAGTAGCTAATTTGGATGCAATGCTTGATATATATTTTTTGGAATTCTTCTGCAGGACATCAGGGAAAAACATAACTTCTGAATGGAGCAGTGACCAGGATCTTTCAAAAACTGTAGAAGGGTTAATTGATAAATCTAAGAGGCTGCAAGACGAGTTATCAAGGTAAAAATGGAATTTTGAAAGGCAGCTGATATTAGTTATATCATCTTAAGATATATATGCTAATTGATCTAAATCATATTTTCAAATGATGATGAAGGATGGAGGAAGGAGAGTCGACTATTCTGGAAGTGCGGGTGGATTTTCAAGACCTGGAGAAATTTTCAGTGATCAACCGTTTTGCCAAGTTCCATGCTCGAGGGGCACTGGTCACTGGTGATACAGAATCATCTGGTGTTTCTTCCTCTAAGCCAAAATTATATCCTCAGAGATACGTTAAAGCTAGTCCAATGCCCGATACAATACCAGAAGGGCAAAAATGTCTTTCTCTATGATAGCTAGTTTGATACTCCCTCATGTATTCTCCATCCGAGGCTTCCTAGTCCTCATAGTTGTCTAACTAAACTCTAGTTTAGTCTTTTTGACTTAAATCAACTTAAACAAAGCATCTAATGGTTTTTGTACATGTTAATGATATGCTAGCTAGCTCCGGAGCTTTTAGGAGTTGATCTTTTATCTGGTAGTTTCGCGATTCTAGCAGGTATATTTAGTTGTTTTACAGTTTTACATTTAGTCTTATGTTGCCGCGTTTTCAGTTTTTTCCCTAGTTGAAAGCAGGAATCTTAATAAGCCCATGTAACTTGCAAGAAACTTGATATTAGTATTCCAAAAAGATTCTAGCTTTCCAACCCCTATATGCAAAAGATCAAAAAGAAACTCTATGAGACTGCAAATCTTGCTTTTAACTAAGTCACATGCTTTCGTTTCTTGATTCTGCTGATGAGAAGGAGAAAATAAATTGGGTATTTGGGATGTGTTATGAGTTATTAACTTTGCAGTTTGTATTACTAGTACATAATAGCAGCGGTACAAGGCTTCTGTCATACCAATAATGGAACATCAGTTATCTATTTTTTTTTTTTAAGGCTTTTGGCATTGATTATCTAGGAAGAGTTTTTAGTATATTTATGTTTGTTGGATTTTGTATACCTTGTGCGATTCACTCTTTGTGAAAAGATGGCCAGTGGCATGTCAGATGATGGATGATATGGTCATAGTACTATTCATAAGCAGATTGGTTGGAAAGTGATGTATGTGTAAGAAAACAAGTATATATAACTATAAAGTTTGTTTTCATGAGTGGATTTGTGGGGCAAGCTTGTGTACAGAAGGGGGAAAAAATTAAATAAAAACCAGTTAGATGCTTTGTTTTTGTTTGTATAAGCATGGGAAGAAAGATTTGCTGACAGGATTGCAGAAAGAAAGTATGTGACTTTTGTGTATCCTTGTAATCACAAATGTTGTTTGCCATGTCAGCTATGATGGTTTCTTGGAAGTTCACCTTTTTGTATTTGTGGGACTAGAAACCTTCTTTGTTGAAACCCATATGAAGGAACAACACATACTTAAAAAGTCAAAACAGCATGAGTATATACTATGTTGAGACCAAAATTCTTACGTTGGTAAAGACGATAGTTGAAGCCCCGCAATGCGGGGCTTATAAAACCACTAGTTAAAATGGAAAGAGTTCTTGTCATGCATACCAATAAAATTTTAATATGGTTATATATATGTACTGCTTTGTCAAAATCTTAATATAGTTATAAGGTGCTTATGAACCAGGTTTCAAGTTTTAACTGTGACGAATGTGTAGGTGCAAGATGTGTGTGAGTTTGTCGTTCATAAAGAACATACTTCAGTGTCGGATGGTTTGCCAAATGGCTAACTTTTGGTGAGCAATGAGGATACTTGTGACTTTGTGAGAACAAGGACTTTAATTGGCTGGCATGGGGCCAGCCGGCCTGCCTGCACAAGTGCACAGATGCATATGGTTTTTGGAAGTTATGGGCAGGTCCAAATCAAGTCGCTTGTCCTGGTCTGTAACTCTTCAATAAGCCCAAATGGATAATATTGTAAGTTTCACTTGCACAGTTGCACACCTCACCTCGTTACAATTTGACTACTTCAGTGTTCAGTCCATTGTGATTTGGGAGTTCTGGGACTCTAGTGAAAAGAAGCAGTTTCATTTTTTATATAATATTTTGACTACTTGGATGGAAGAAGACCATGACTTCTAGAGATGAAACTTTGTCATCCGAAGTCGTTAAGCAAGGATTCGAACTAGACGGCAGCTACTAAGTGATGTAACTAATAACCAAACTAGGAGTCTAGGAGAGTACTAGTAACGGGTTGGATGACTATATGACCCCGAGGTGTCATATAGTCATGTGATGGTTATGTTTATATGCGTTGTTTACTAACCGTAAGAGTTTGTTTTGCATCATAGGGATATTCTAGTTTTATGGTTAGATTTTAGTTGTTATGTGCTAATTATTAGGATAGTTTAGGAGTAGTTTAGCCGTTAAAAAAAAGAATTACAAAAGTTATATACTAATGGTCCCTACGGTTTAGCAGAATTTCGTTTCTAATTTTTCGAATTTATCCCATTATTCCTACTGTTTCAAAATGGATGGTCCAAAAACACACGATTGTTAACTTGGGTCTGTCCCTCACATGCATTGCACGTGAGGGCATTTTCCATTCCTTTCTATTTTATTTTATTTTGTATTTTCGTTTTTTTCTTCTTCTAACCTACCAGATTTCATAGACACCCAAAATATTGTAACCAAAGTTAATTTTCATCACACAATTAACCCATCGCCATAAGGATTTTTGTCTCGGAATCTATCAATCTGTCACCATTTGCTTACCCAAAGTCATCACCACTTGGAAGTGGTCTTCTAGAAAAATTAGTTTATCATATTTGAAAAGAGAAATAAAAATAGTTTATTATGTTGTGTGTTAATATGGAAAAAGAAGTTTGGGTTTAAGAGGACAGCAGGGGTGTAAATCAATTAAAAAGAAATTAATGAAAAATAGAAAGAAATATAAAAAAGAGAGAGAGAGAGATAAAAATATAAACCAGAAGGACAATCTGTGTAATTAATTCAAAAAATATATATATATTTTTTAACAATAGCAAATTAATTAATTCAAAATATTATAAAAAGATCGAAATGCCATCACGTGCAATGCATGTGAGGGACTTAGCAAACCCAAGTTAACCTCCGTGTTTCTTTGGACCATCAATGAAGCCATTTTGAAAAGTAGCACTAACGGGATAAATTTGAAAAGTTAGGGACGACTAATAAAATTCGGCCAAACCATAGGGACCATCCATGTAATTTACTCAAAGTTTTTTTTTTTTTAACGACCAACAAAACTTTCATTTCATTCCAAACACTATCAAGATAATAGTCATCACCAGATGTACATATATGATTGTTTTTCCAACACTAAAACACCAGGTAAAACACAAACTACACAAAACTCGACCTACTCAAAACTTGATAAATCAAAACGTCTCCACTGCTCCACACTTAATTCGGTTTTATGAGATTGATTCCATACCCACAAGAATGACAGTTTCTTTACCTCTTCCAAGACCTTATTAATCACTGGTACGTTGAGTATCATTAAAAGCCATTTCATTCCTTGTCTTCCATGTTACTCAAAGTTATTAACGAAAAGGTTATTGATTATGTAGGATAAATAATAATATGGTGTTATTGTCATACTAAAAGGTGAAAGGATCTTTTAGTAGATATTTATTGATTATTATTGAAAGAAAATTCCAAAAGAAAATATTTTTATGGACCTTTGAAGTTTCGATTAACATTTTAGAGTGACATGTCCAATAATAATTTATTCAAAATATAATAATTATTCATCTTATTATTATTACTATTTTAATAATGGTTCATTTTTAACAATTAATTGTTTAACTTTTCTAGTTACCCTTAATTGAAACTAATATTAAGAAAACCAACCACCGGTCATCAAATGGAGTGGTATCATTCCTTCAACATAAATGTTTTGTTGGGCTACTACAAAGGACTTTGCTACATATAGGTAGGGGTGTAAACGAGTCAATATTCGAATTCAATTCGTTAAAAGCTTGTTTTGAGCCGAGCCTAAACGAGTTTGAGTCGAATTCGACCTTAACTATTGACTCGTTTACTGATGGAGCCCGAACTCGAACTTCAAATACATAACTCAATTAAGCTGGTGAGGCTAAACAAGCTTTCATATATAATATAAGAATATAAAATATATATTATTATTATTATATTAATCGAGCTTTCATATACTAATCGAGCTTTCATATACCAATCGAGCTGAGCCTAAACGAGCTTTTTTAACGAGTTTCTGATAACCGAGCTTAGTTTTAATCACTTACCGAGCTCAAGCTCAAGTCAAGCTCAAACTCGTTTAGTTTTTTTTGACAAACGAGCCGATCTCGAGTCGAGCTCGAGCATTTTTAATACATCACGAGCCGAGCTTGAGTTTAAATACTAAGGTTTGAACGAGCCCGGGCACTGCCAAGATCGGGCTTGGCTCGGCTCGTTTACACCCCTACATATAAGTTACACGTTGAATCCGTTTCCAACTCCATAGGGTGGTATCCAAAGACAAATACTCATTGTCTGGAGCTTGTCCTTGGTAAAAGGGTCAGTTGGGTCTGCCGATCTAAACTTTTGCTAGAATCTTCTATCCTACTAGAGAAGAAATGGGGATGATGTCAAAAAATCCTATTTGTCAAAAGCTGAGCCCATCCACATTGGATTCTACACACAATGGCTTATGTCATGTGCGTGTATTTTTAAGGTATCTATACCGTATATATGTATGTGTGTTTAAGAAATTGGAGACTCTTTTTGCAGAGAAACATCCTTCCTCCATACACTTCCTTTATTTTATCTATTCAAAATCAAATTCAAAAATTAGCTATCAAATCTCTTTCTCTTTCTACACTTTTCTGTTGATACTAATGTATGGTACAGATTTTGTTGTTTTCCAAGACTCCATCATGTAATGTCTTTTGGTTTTTGTATTAATCACATGTGTATTAGTATAAGTTGACTTTAATCATTAATTACTTTGTATAGTTCCCATGCCTTGAGCAGATCACCATCTTCTTCCTCTCTTGATATTTTGACAACAATCCTTCTCCATTAATGCATTGTACCAATCTCAACTAATTGTGTACTTTGGTTTTGATTTGAAATCGTTAAACTTGCTCACCAAGCTAAATTCAAATATTGAAATTACATTTATAAATACTTTCATAGATGATGTCTTTTTGTAAAGTTCAAATCTTTACTGCTTTTCTTTTATTGATCAACAACTGTTTGATTAAATGCCTCAATGAAGTTTTTCCGACTTCAGTTTTAGTTTTTATCTATATCTATTTCCTTAGATTGATCATTTTTGAGAGTTCATATCTTTTTGATCTGTTTAATTTTTATTTTTTTTTGGTAGGTCTAATGATTCAGGTGGCCTGCAGCTGAAGATGATATTGTATAAAAAGGTTTGTTCGTGGTGGTATGTATCTTCTTTTGCTTCTTCTTTCTTAATTTCTATTACCAAAAAGTTACGGGTTATAACTTTCATGATTAATCAGGTTGTCCAAATTGCTAGATATGTATTCTTAAATGAGGTTATGTCATATAAGGGTATGTGGCTCTCTTGGATATAATTAGTTAAGATGGTTGAACTTATGTTTCTGCCTGTAAGTGGATTTTGAGATACACCATGTCACCAAAGTTATTTTTTTCATTATCTATTGCAGCTTGTTAAGTTGAATCTCCAACCTGATGCAAAATGTTCTTATGTAGAAGTTCTAGAAAGGCACGTCAACTTGAGCCCAATTGCTGACTTTTGTGTAGTTGACTTAGAGAGGAAAGGTCAAGAGCAAGTCGTGACTTGATCAGGAGCGTATAAAGATGGTTCCCTTCGTATTGTTAGAAACGGATTTGGGATCAATGAACAGGTAAGGAAGGTTGCCAATGGTAAAGAAGGACACTAAGAAATAAGACAATGGTGGTGTTGAACAGGCCGTCAAGGAAAGGAAGGTTGCAAAGAAGAGTAAAAAGAAGGACACTAAGAAATAAGACAACAATTCTTTTATAGCACATATTCTTGACCAGACCGGGGATATAACAATGTATGTCAATTTAATGTAATTATTATTATTTATTAGACTACTGATTTTTTATTATTTATTATTGTTATTATTATTTATCTATTTCAGGATGATTCTTATGTGGATAGTTACATAAGCACCATTGGAGTTGATTTTGTAAGTCTTCTTTTCTTTTTATATGATAATTTATTATATTTTGTTAGTGTATGTGTATGTGTATGTGTTTGTGTTTACATTATTATTATTACTATTATTGTCATTAGCATATATTTCGATCTATTAGTTTGTTTATGGATGTTAAGCATTTAGGATTTATAGTTGTTTTCGATTATGAACTATTTTGGGATAGTTGTGATTTAATACATGAAAGGTGAATTCATTGTGCCTACATGGTAATAAGGATCATTCCCACAAAAAGTTTTGGCTGTTGTGCATTTGCTCTGTGTAACAAATAGGAAACTCTTTTAGCAAATGGCAAAAGAAAATTAAAATCACCACATTTAGATGTCACATATAACTTTACCATGATAAAGCTTTAATTATACAGATTTTATACACCGGTGTCATATTTGAAGCTGTTTTCAAGGGTGCTACACATGTCCTTTTTTTTTCCTTTTTTTTTATATGAAGCTTCATATGTATGGTCTTTCTTAGTTACTTTGTATGATGGTGCAGGTTGGTTCAATTGCTGCTGGTGGAGATTACAATCGCTTTTTAACGAGAATCTGTTCCTACGTTGAGTTGGATTTTTTTCCCATGTCTTTTATTTCAGCTGGGATCTGCGGTTAGTACTCGAAGGAAATCTTGCAATTGCTCATCAGTGAAGCATGGATCCTGACCATGGAAAATGTTGGAAAAATTCTCAGGTCTACCCATATAAGTTTATATTTTTCTTTGTTTTTTCGGTTTAATAATTGTTCTCTTTTTATTAAGTTGGTTTGTTAAAATTCATTTACAAGGACTCTTGGAGAACAACTTTGCTGTTGGCTTATCATAGTTTTGGTGTAGTCTATGGTGACCTCAACATTTCTCCACTTTATGTTTTCAAGAGCACAATTGCAGAAAATATTCATCACTCGAAAACAAACGAAGAGATTTTTGGTGTACTTTCGTTCATTTTCTGGACTTTAACACTCGTCCCACTTTTCAAATATGTG
>JAOXNX010000031.1:16157537-16170152 GCA_028566075.1 Solidago caesia
TCGAATTCCTATTTACCTTCTAAATCGCTTACTTGAAAAAATAAATCTACAACTTTGTGTGTAAGAAACGTGCTCCGTAGCAACGCACGGGTAAAATACTAGTATCATTTACATACATGATTATATCACTATCGGATTTAAATATAAATTTTTTTAGGCATATGATTTCGATATTATAAAAAAAATAATAATAATAAAAAATACTAGCCTAGCCTAGTCATAGTTCAATTATTTGTGATGATGGGTGCATATAAAAAAAAAAGAGTTTATTAATGGGAAAATGTTATATATTTCTAACATTACAGTGTTGCACTCACATTAATTTTCAGACATAATAAAAAGCCATTTAATTTTAATGTTTGTGAGGACAACATCACATAACTATATATTGTTAACGTTATCCCTTTATTAATTGTAATGAAAAAGAAAAGAAAGTGATGTTGTTTTACAGCTTCACCACTCCCTCTCCTCCTCCTCCTTCATCATCTGCCAAATGCGTGTGGGTGGACGCGTTGAGCTGTCTACATCAAACGTATTAAATACAAAAAGTTCATTCATATTAGAGGGATCTTAAATGTCATTTATCAAAATCAAAAGGGTAAATTCTGTACTTTCATAACGATTATATATAAACATGTGCCCCCCCTCCCGCTTTCCATGTTTCTCATTACAAATAACATATATTCCATCTTTCACATTTTCCACACCCTCCGATCACGGATCTAACAGCAGGTAACAGCATTTCAGATTCATCATCATTTTATTCATAATTTTTTATTTTATTTCTGTTATTTTAAATCGGTATAGTGATTTAATTTTTAAGGTGTGTTATAAATTGTTTATTATATGACCAGAGTGTCAGATCCGTTAACATTTGGTTAGTTTAGTTAAGTGTCTGCATAATACAATTTAGGTTTTAATTATGAAATGAGCTGACTCGGTTACGTGTCAAAGATGTTCGGATTAGATCTGTGCTGTTTTAATTGATGTGATCATGGAAATTGCTAAAAAAAAATTTATACTTGTTTGCATTTTAATTAGATCTGAATTTTTACATAATATTAGGCATAGTTGTTAGACAGTATTAGGCAGCAGTTGTGTTACTCAGCTGTTGCGATTTTACGCGTTAGAGTTTAACATGTCAATAGTCTGGACCAATTTTATGTGAATGGATCGAATAACATGCGTTTTAAAAATGTTTTCAACTCTGTTTTTTCGTACTCATTTGAGCGTTCATCACTTTTATGCGTGACTAGACTTAATTACGGGTGAATTAATATGTAATTTTGTAGTTTTTGACATTTTTGTGGTTCTCATTTGAACCTGTTCCCACATATATCATATAATTGTCGTAAGTGGCTTTCATCTCATTTTGGTTGTGTGATGATCATTATGAGTGCAAATCTAGATGGATCTTTTGCCATTCAAGATTTTAGGATTTCTATGTGTTTTTTAGTTGGGTGTTCGATTATTGGAAGTTCCATGAGGTTAGAAGTTATTAAATGGTGTGACGGATAAAAACGTATTATGCCTTTTGTAGACAATATGAGATCTAACGTCATTTTATGATATGGGATATATAAATTAAGTTGGAAGTTACTTTTCATCTACTTTCCTGGCAAAATTTAATCTTTGAGCTAATTGATACACCCATGGATCTTTTTTCTTTAATGTTGATCTTTTTAACTACTATGTGACTTGATGCTTATTTAAAATTTCAAATCCTGGTATATAGAAACACGAAAATATGGTGAAGATCTGCTGCATTGGAGCTGGGTATGTTGGCGGTCCCACCATGGCTGTCATTGCACTTAAGTGCCCTGATATCGAAGTGGCGGTGGTTGATATTTCTGTACCTCGCATCACAGCCTGGAATAGTGACCAGCTTCCTATCTATGAACCAGGCCTTGATGACGTCGTGAAGCAGTGTCGAGGCAAGAACCTCTTCTTCAGCACTGATGTGGAGAAGCATGTATGTGAGGCTGACATAGTATTTGTTTCGGTCAACACCCCAACAAAGACACGTGGTCTTGGTGCTGGTAAAGCCGCTGATCTCACATACTGGGAAAGTGCTGCTCGTATGATTGCTGATGTTTCGAAATCAGACAAAATTGTTGTTGAGAAATCAACTGTCCCTGTCAAAACAGCTGAGGCGATTGAAAAAATTCTGACACATAACAGCAAGGGAATCAACTTCCAGATTCTTTCAAACCCAGAGTTCCTTGCTGAGGGAACTGCAATTGAAGATCTTTTCAAGCCTGACAGAGTCCTCATTGGTGGTCGGGAAACCCCAGCAGGCCAAAAGGCAATTCAAGCATTGAAGGATGTGTATTCTCATTGGGTCCCTGAAGCAAATATCATCACAACCAATTTATGGTCTGCAGAACTGTCAAAACTTGCCGCCAACGCATTCTTGGCACAGAGGATCTCTTCTGTTAATGCCATGTCCGCTCTCTGCGAGGCAACAGGTGCAAATGTTAGCCAAGTTGCTTATGCAGTTGGAAAGGATACTAGAATTGGTCCAAAGTTCTTGAATTCCAGTGTGGGATTTGGCGGTTCTTGCTTCCAGAAGGATATTTTGAACTTGGTTTACATCTGTGAGTGTAATGGGCTCCCTGAAGTAGCCGAATACTGGAAACAAGTCATCAAGATCAATGATTACCAAAAGACACGATTTGTAAACCGTGTCGTAGCCTCTATGTTTAACACGGTGTCAAACAAGAAGATTGCCATCCTTGGATTTGCCTTCAAGAAGGATACAGGTGACACCCGAGAAACCCCAGCCATTGACGTTTGCAAGGGTTTGCTAGGCGACAAGGCTCTGTTGAGCATCTATGATCCACAAGTCACCGAGGATCAGATCCAAAGAGATCTTTCCATGAAGAAGTTTGACTGGGACCATCCTCTTCACCTCCAGCCAATGAGCCCCACCACCGTGAAGCAAGTAGGTGTTGTTTGGGATGCTTATGCAGCCACCAAAGATGCCCATGGTGTGTGTATTCTGACCGAGTGGGATGAGTTCAAAACTCTAGATTTCCAAAAGATATACGACAACATGCAGAAACCCGCTTTTGTCTTTGATGGTAGGAACGTCGTTGACAGTGAGAAACTCAGGAAAATTGGTTTCATTGTTTACTCCATTGGTAAGCCACTCGATGCCTGGCTCAAGGACATGCCTGCTTTGGTCTAAAGAAACAATTTGTTTTCATCATTTGCCTTGTGATGGAACCTGAGAGCACTAGTCAGTTCAATTCTTTACTATTTTTGGCTGGTCAGTTCTTTTATTCTTAAATTTGTTCATGTAGTGAAAAGACCATTATGTGGGTTGCCATATATGTTTATTAAGCTTTACGTTCCTTCTACCTTGTATCCGATTATATTGTTACATTTTTCAACTTTACTGAATATTAATATGACCCACCCCTTTTGTCGAAGAGTTGTCTAAATAGTTCAAAGAAAATGTAATTTGAGCAATCGTTGTTGTTAATGGATCATGGTGTTGTATTTGCTTGGTTAGTATACAAATCAACTGCTTTACATTTGCAGGTCGATGTCGTGATGCTATGTATGGGAGTAATAACAGGGACTTTTCATAAATAGACCAAGTCTATGATTCATATTTTTCGATGCCTTGGTTCTTATGTTCATCTAGTTGCATTTGTTTCCACTTCCGTTATGATCAAGCCTTTCTTTACTTTTTGCCCTAGCTTGTACAATTATCCATTGTCCAAGCTGTACTCCTCTGTAATGCAGTGTACATGTCTGAATCTTTGCAATGACCTTTAACTTATTCAGACTGCCTCCCGGTTCAGCATGAGAGATTGCTCTCTTGCAATGCAGTCGTATAGATGATAGTCCAGTGAAATAGATACTCCAGTTTCCAATCTACTTGTATCTCATACTCTAACGGGAATTGCAATACTTGGCCGCATTCATAATTTTTTACAATAAATGTTTGACATGTCTTATGCCGGTTAAGTTTTCTTAAATAAGGGAGAACAACTCTGTCACAGAAAGAAAATGGTCTGATTTTAATGGGACATTCTGTAATCAAAACTTTTTTTTTTTAAATTTTTGTGACGAAGAATGATATTACTTTTAGTTCATTTGCGTACCCAACCATATTAAATTGAACTATACAGCAAGTACTCAGCAATGAACATTAATGTTGAACAACAATAATAATCTTCATTCACTGTAAAAGCTAAAAAAATAGCCTTTTCTCAGGCAAGATAGACCGACTCATAAAGCTCATGAAAGTTTCGAATGAGCACGAGGGTATCTTAATAGCCATAAATATATTGACATGTTGGATTGTGCTGGCAAAATCGAATCGTATATAAGAATATGGGCTATACCCCTATATTCTAAACGTAACAAGTTTTCAGGTGGCAGAAGAGCCTCTTCAACTGTGACCAGAGTTATTGAAACCAACTTCTGTTTACTGTAAAGAAAACTACATACTTGCACTAAACAAACAGACCTTAAGTACAATAGAGAGAGCCAACTGCAACATGGTAATTCCAGCAACAACCCAAAACCACTTTTCACCCGCTGAAACTATGTGGCTTCGTAGATTCGATGCCACAAACATTGCTGACATGAATCCAGCAACACCCGCAATCGCCCACCTGATTATTTCCACCGGAATAATAGACAGGCACTGTAATTGAACCCAAATAAATACTAATTAGCCATAAAAGGATACTACTAACTGTAGAATGTGCTTCCAAGAAGAAACAAGAATCATATTTTTGCAATAAACCAACTTCAAAACAAAATTTATGTAACATCACAGCTTTATATTTAAATACGTGTTCAGATATATGTCAACAGAACCTTACCACTGCGGGGATGAAGATAAATAGTGAGTAGCCATAGAGACAGAGTAGTTGAGCAAGGCCTAACGGTGCAGATAAGTACTTAAGAACTATATACAAAATGATGGGTACAAAAAGTGCATAGCCATACAACACGCTAGCAGACCATGTCAAAAGATGTATATCATAGTCCCAATTCTTATGATGTAATTTGTCAGCAAGATAAGTGACAGATGTACCGATCGAAGCTGATACAAAGATCAATGTCGTGCATATCCAAAAAGGTCCATATCTGCAAAAAATAATAATAAGCACATGCTCTAAAGATATTTATACACGGATACAGAGGTTTCGTATAGAATTAGCATCAGCTTACAAGTCAGGGCTGCTGGCAGTCTTCTCACTGAAGGTCCCTTTCAAGGGAAATAAAGAATCTTTAATCCTATCCAATATATCAGACGTGTCAACATCAAAGTAAGGCTGGTAGGCCGTGACTGTGAAAGCGTTAAGCCAACCAGGAGTTGGTTGTTGTTCACCAGACCCTGGCTTTGAGAACATAACTGCACCTAATTAACAGATTAAACGTCATGCCATATTAAAAACCAATCTCATGGGGAAGACATACAAGTAGATTCAATGAGGTTGTTACGTAAAAACGTACCATCAGCATCATGAGGTGGTCCAGAACCAATGGTGATCTTTCCTTGCGGTGCAGAAGGTGGAAATGTTTGTAGTTGAGAATCTGCAATCAAGAAATTATTCAACAAACAATGAAATTTTATGCTATTATGATTTAGATAAAACGCACGTTTTTGCACATTACCGTTGAATTTGACAGAAACTTGTCCTGGGGGATCTTGCACAGGCTGAAACATGAATCAAAAATAAGGTTTTCGATCAATGTGATAAAATGCATTTGAAGAAAATGAACGTACCGCGACAGATCCAGAGGCATTTTGGTTATCAACGCCCGGGTAATTTCCTGACATCATTTTAAAAAAATAAATAATATTCAAGCAGAAATGATTGCAGATTGAAGATGAATTCTTGAATTTCTTGTTTGGTGTTGTGCTCCGGTGACCGTGACTCCGTTGGACGGACAGATGTTTTAGCTTAACGATATTTCTAAATTATCATTAATTTATCGTTGGAGCTCAAAATATTCATTACTCCGTATTAGACGACAAGACATCATACGACACACGAATAATTTAAACAGACTCCCAGCTGGAGTGTATGTTGGTTTTCTAACAAAAAACAATCCATTCAATTTCAATTATATTTTTAAGCGACAGAAGTTAGGGAACGAAGCAAAATCCGAAACGAAAATAAAAAAACTGAACCAAGAATTTCGGTTTTATTTCTTTAAAAGCCGAACTTTTCGGTTTCATATGAAAAACTGATCCATAAAACCCGAAACAAACCGAAAATATATATTGTTCGATTTAGTTATATTTAACTCATTTTATTATTATTATCATTATTATATATATATATATATATTGATTTACATAACAATTTTTATTTATATGTATTTTTATCAATAACAACAAATACAATTTTTATATACATGTGTTAGACAATTCATAGCGGGCGGTCGACGAAGGCGATTGCCGGACACCATCACCTTTTAACTTTAACCATCAATCACCGCGCATTGCGCGAGTATTATACATAATTAATGAATAAGATGTTGGAGAAACAGATACATAGTTTGAAATAAATATTTATTACGTACTATATTTATATTTGTATTTATATTTATAATTTACATTTATATGGGGCTGTCTATTTCCACCCCCACATTGTCTATTTCCACCTCTTTTGTGCATTAAACAGTTATACGATATGTATTATTTATTGTACGATACAACTGGTTAATGCACAGAAAAAGGTGAAAATAATAACATAAACAATGAAAACTAAAAAGTAAAGTAAATATGAAACAGTTATATGTGGTTAGGTGTTTTTTACCCACAAAGTCATTTTCATAGTTTTGCCTGTCTTCTCTACCTTGGTATACAACTGTCTAGTCTATTGTTATCACAATCTATCTCTGTTTTTCTCTCCAAGGCTATAAATAAATTAAAAGCTGCTAATCTCTTGTTCCTATGTAAATAACAAAACCCACTTGCTCACAATTCAATTCTCCAAAAAATCCAATCAAATCTCTCTAAATTATGGCCTTTCATCCAAACAACAACAACAACAACAACCACCACAATCTCTCACAAGAAATGGTCTTACAACAACAACAACAACAACATTTCTCGGAGGATGATGACACCGACAACAATTCGGTCCTCCGTACAATTCTCCCCGACCAAGGAAAAGACCATTGGCTTAATACCGCAATTCTCCGCCAACAAAACAACACCACTAATCATCATCCTCATCATAATCATTTTGTAAACTTGCAAAACAACGTTGACTCTCCAAAAACAAATACGACTTCAACTTCAACTTCTTCTCAACATAATAATAATCAGTGGCTATCTAGATCGATGATGTTGCAAAGGAACAACGTTAGTGACAGAGAAAACGATATCGATTCTTCTTCATCTATTCTTCCGCCTACTGATCATTTCACCACTCACTCTCTTGCCCCCCACCAGGTACCCACCCACCTCAAACTCACTCACTCTTCAATTTTTTATTTTTTATTTTTCATTTCAAAGACTTTGTTAATCTATCATACATACATACATAGTCTTGGAACAAGTCTACGTTGTACATCAAGATTCAAATAAAATTATTATTTTTTTAGGATTTTGACAAATATTATATATTAGGAATATGAATTGGAATTGGAATTAACTTTTCATTATGAAAGTTGGTAAACACCATTATTCTTTTAAAATCAAAGGTTATGGTTCAAATCTTATTACCCAAAAAATTTAAGCTGAACCCATACTCTTGAGATAAAGACCAAGATTTAAGTGGCATGATGAGGTAATTTAATTAAATTTGAGGTATTTTAGCAATAGTTAGATTTCCTGTTAAAAAAAAAAAGGGAATTGGAGGCAGGCCACTCGATTGCTACTACTGAAACTGAATTTCTTTTTTTAGGCTACCTAAATTTACTTTTAGTCCTTCTAAGGTTTTATTTCTACAGATTCGGAACAAAATACTAAAAAATTCCTCTTTAAAAATCCTCCTAGGAATCCTCATAACACGATACTTGCTAAAATAAAAAGATGTGATTATGAGAGAGAATTAATGGATTACATTTGTCATGTATTCATGACATTAGGAGGATTATTAGGATGATATTAGGATTTTGTCATATGATAGAATATATATATATATACTAGATTAGCACCCGTGCGATGCACGGTTCATTAAATTTGTATATTAGGGTTGCAAAAGTTGTATATATGATCAAATAGGTGCGAGACTACAATAAAATATACTGTATATATTCTAAATTGAACCAAAAATGATGGTTTTTAAAAGAAGAAAACAAACATTCAAATAACTGAAAGTAAATATACCAAAAACTTATCATTTACATAATTATAATATCCATGAATATTTTTTATAGCAAAAGTGAGTTCAATTGTACTTGCTAAAAGTATGATAATAAAAAGTTATACATTCATTTTGCTATTATTTTTATGATTTTTTTTCCTCACAATAAATATATGTATTTAATATGATAAACTTTTGACCATGGTTATGGTATTATCTTTAGGTACACATATATTTTATATGACAAACTTTTAACCAAAACCTTTATTTTTGGATTTTGATTTTTTTTTTCCTTTTCGCAAATTAAATATATGTATTTGATATTAGGAAATTTTGAGCATAGTTATGGTATTGCCCTTAGCTACACCTATATTTTATATGACTAACTGTTAATCTGCTGATTTTGTTTTATTTTATATTGCAAATTTTTAAACATAGTTATGGTACCCCATTTTAGTTTCTTTTTATATGTGCACGGTATTGGAAACTTAAACGATTCATGTATGGAATTTTTAGATTTGTAAATAGCATAACGGAACCACATTAATAACATAATATGTAAACACGATAACTGAATCCTCGTAGCGCGAGGCTTATTAAACCATCTAGTTTTAATGGTTTCTTAATTTATTTCTTTGTCAATAGTTTGTTAAATGATTTCATAAACTAAATTTTGTGACACAGTTGATGATTTAAAAACAATATTATAAAAACAAATCATGTGAGTACAAAATTTGAAACTATAAGCAAGTGTTTTCTTTTATAATTGTAGCTAATTGCCATATGTATCAAAATAAATTATATAATAAGAAGAAATTTCAAGAATACTTTTTTATTTCTATTTTATTCCAACTGGTATGAATCAAATTTTTTGAATCCAATGACAGTATATAATAATTAATATTTATATTTTCCTTCTCTAGTTATTGTTATAGTTGTTTACAGCTATATTATTCTTATTATATTAGCTCTTATTCAAATAGTTCACATGTATAGCATTTATTATTGTTTGTTTTTAATATAGAAACACAAATCAATTGATAGTTAAGTGGCTTAAGCATTTACTTTCCACACAAGACTAGGCATGAGATCGGGCTCAAACCCGGACCGGCCCGGCCCGGATAGGACCGAAACCCGAAGTGGCATGAAATACTAACCCGAGGCCCGGACCGAAATGGACACGGGCGGGTCGGTTCAGGTTCGGGCTTGCTCGGTTCGGGCTCGGGTTAACCAATTAGGACCGAATCTGTATCTGTATTTTATTCACGTATATGAGCTGCTGTATAATGGAAGCTTTCCAATGAAGTCGCCTGAGGGGAAAAGAAGCTTTTCTTTTATTGAGTTGATGTATGTATACTTTGTTTTTCAATGTGTCTTTATGAACCTTGAAACTATAAATATATTATATTATATTTATATTTATTTGCTGTGATAATTCCCACCACAAATGCTATTATATTTATGTACTTTCAATTTGTATTTATTCGATGCTTGTATTATCAATCAAAGCTGTCATCCAACTAATATATAAATATATAATATATTATATAATAATTATTATTATTATTCATAGATATAGATAGATGCTATATTATATTATAATTATACTGTATATATATAATGTAAATAACTAACCACCCTTATTCAACCCTTCTTTTACTTTATCCCCTATTTTTTCTCCAGCCGTCGCCCTATAACCTCATCATCCAGGTAACAAAAACTTACTCTATAATCACTGAACCTCATATGAGAGACGTGCATCTCTTCGTTCTTTGAATCTATTTCTCTTCCTTTTTTGGGTTATCTCCTTTTTTTCATATATATATATATATATACGATTTTGGGTTATCTCCTTCTTATATATATATATATAGACACACATGAACAGCTATACAAATACAAGAACAGATTATGTGTGTATATATATATACGATTTTGCCAGTTATTTTTAATTTTCGGGTTTCTTCGGGTATTATCGGTTTTCTCGGGTTTTGGACCGACCCGACCCGAAACCCGGAATTCCTGAATATTAAGACCCGAGGACCGGACCGTTTGACACTTGGGCGGGCCGGGCTCGGTCGGGCTTGGGTCGGGATTCGGGTTTCCGGTCCATATGCTCACCCCTAACCGTACGTATATATGATGAATCAGTTATACAACCCGGCCATGTGCATGGGATCATTGTGCATCATCATGAATGAGAATATACCTAATTTCCATCTTTGAATTTATCCTTCTGTGTTTTTAATCATTTCTAACAAATAATGAGAATTATTTAATCTACATTTCACACTGATATTAATTAAAATAAAAGAAATATCAAAAGGCACCCAAGCATACAGTTAACTACAAGACACGATCGATGGCCGGCTAAAACCCGGCCGGTGTCATGTCTCCTACCACAGCATGAAAACTAGCCATGCATATTGTGCCCCTGATTAATTAATGTAACATAGAAAGTGTATGAAATCCGACGTACTAATGGTTACTCGCGTACTTGTTTTAGTGACATCCACCAAGTAGAAAAATGGTTACTCGCGTACTTGTTTTAGTTTTTTATTTTTATAATCATTTCTAACAAATAATTAGAATGATTTAAAATGGTATATATAAATATAATAAATAATTAGTTATGTAATTGAGAAAGGACTATAAATAATAAAACATGAAACTTGATGGGCATTTATGTAAAAACAAGATCAAACATTGTTTTGAAGTTGTACATGGAAACCAGTCCTCATATATCTAGGATTCAACCTTAAATTGCTTTCTTTATTCTAGTCGAATAAAACATTATAATAATAATTATATAATGCAGTTAATGCTTTGTACATATAATAGTAATCGTTTTCACGAATCCAAACCCTATAATGATTAATAATTAAATCAAAATAGTGCAGTGAGCGATCGATCAATCAATCAATCCAAGTTTTGTTTGAGGTATGAATGAATTCATTCTATATCTATCTGTTTTTAAGCTTAATTTTTATTTATTTATTTATTGTATACTACTCCTACTTGCTCCACCTTATTGTATCAATGGCTACTGTTTCCTCCAACAAGATTAACTGTGATACATATATTAATGTTTTTTTTATATATATATGTTTATTTTAATACTTTTAATACATATTATGAAAAGGGATCAAGAGTCTTTTTTGAATGGAAACTATATAAATTTGATAATCCTTTTTGTTGGAAATTATATAAATTTGATAAAAATCGGGTCTTTTGATCCGAACTATAAAAAGTTTGACAAAATATCGAGTCTTTTGGGTCGGAAATTTTTGTCGAATAGATTGATAAAACTCTGTTTTTTCGTTGTATACTATAATTTCAATAAATATAGTCTTTTTGATCCAAAACTACAACACTTTGATAAAAAAAAAAAAAAAAAAAACACAAGTCTTTCTGGTCCAAAACTGTAACAGTTGGATAAAAAACGAGTCTTTTTGGACCAAAACTATGAAGGTTTGATAATAATCAAGTCTCTTCAGTTCGAAACTGTGGTCCAAAACTATTATAGATAGAGTCTTTTTGGTTGGAAACATAAACATTTGATTAAAAGCAAGTCTTTTTGGTCCAAAACTAACAGCTTGATATTTGATAAAGATCGAGTCTTTTACGCTGGAAACTATGAACATTTGATAAAAGTCGAGTCTTTATGGTTGGAAACCATAAAGTTGTTGGTTGGAATTGGAAACTTAAATTCTACGGTGATTGATCTAGTCAGCTGGGCGTAAAACACTCCTGATTTTGAAATTCAGTTTTTTTAACAACTGCTACTCATTTGACCTCATTAAATTTTGAAGCAATCCTAGAGTACATGCTAATCTGTATTTAAAACAAGTTACAGGTTTTGATTCTTCTAATTAGATAAAAATGTAGTCTTTTTTAAATGATGATTCATAGGGCAACATTTTTATATCGTTGTCATATGTTCTAAATGCATACAAGTCATTCAAAAATGTTGGTTTTTGTTAATGTAATTTCAATTTGGAAACCTCAATGATTTATATCATGTAACTTCAATTTGGAAGATATTGTTGCACTAATTTAACCAGATTTGAAGTTTTCTTATAAACATCATAGATGGAGCAGAAACAGATTTCTAGTGGATCAATCTGTGATAAATTGCCTCCCTTATCTGCAAAATATCCATGGTTGGTTGTGCAGAACGCCGAAGACGATTTTGGTGACCAGATTCTGTACACCATACATGACCCATTGTCTCAATATCCCTGTCAAATCCCTGAGTTGATTGGGAGACGTATCCGAGGATGCTTCCATGGCTGGTTGATTCTTTCCAACCATCCACACAATG
>JAOXNX010000031.1:16190279-16229835 GCA_028566075.1 Solidago caesia
TCCCCGAGTTGAACGGATACTCCTGACTCCCCACCTTGCCGAGCCGATTCCGAGTCGCGAGTTCCGCAACATTGGTTAAAATCATAAAAAGGCAACATTTTTACCCAAAATTTATAATAAAGGTAACCTATTTTGTTTTCACATATTTAAAGGACCGTATTATCAAAACCAATCAATAAAGGGAATATAATTAGTTTTTTTGTTAGTTCTTTGTTAAATGCCAACATGACGTGCCATGTCATACAAATAGTCCACGTAGACTGCTGACTTGGCTTTATACATCATCATCTTCCACAATTTTTCTTCGGCAAAAACTCCGGCAAAAATTACAGCAACCAATTTTTTTTTTTTTTTGCTTTCCACCCAAAATAAGCAACCATTATAATACATTATCCATCGTTCATCCAAAATAATCAACAAATTTAGATTACAATTAAACTATACTTTAAGGTTGTTGGGGAGATTTTTCTACGGAAATTCAGGTCTCATAGGTTTCCTCAAATCATTCATATTCATCACATCAATACACATATAACACATGACGGTACAACTAAACTTCATATTCAAAACCAGGTTAAGTATTTTTCATTTGCAAACGCATCTCAGCTACAAATAAAACGAATCGAGAGCCCATCCTAAACGCTTATCAGTAGCCATAACCGATAACGAAACCACCGGCACTGGTGTCAGTGCCGGCGACGGAAACCTAGCTCCGGTCAACTTTGGTAATGGGTTTAACGCGGAAATCTTCTACCAATTGATTGATTGATTGGTTTATGTTATGTTCATGTCATATTCATCACATTGTTATGTTTTGTTTTGGTATACAGATCTTCTAACAATTGATTTATTGATTGTTTTTTTTTTTTTTGTAAATGATGATAACATTTGATTTGATGATCTATGTTCTTGAATAGCGCAACTGCCATGATTAAATGATTTAATTAGGGGGAGGGTGGGGTTGGGTTTTATTGGATATTCCTTATCATTTTTCCTTTATTATTAGTTGGGGAAGACGATGATATGTAAAATCAAGTCAGCAGTCCACGTGGACTTTTTTATGACATGGCATGCCACACTGGCATTTAACGAAGGACTGGAAAAAAAAAACTAACAATATTACCTTTATTAATTGGTTTTTGATAATACGGTTTTTTAAATATGTGAAAACAAAATAGGCTCTTTTTATTAGGAATTTTAGGTAAAAATGTTACCTTTTATAGATTTAACCATATTATTATCCTATCCTCTTTATATATGTTAGGGGTGTTAAAAATAACCAAACCCAAATAACATGACCCGATCCAAATGGATTTGGGTTAAACGGGTTGAGTTATTTGGTTTACGGGTTGTTATTTGGGTTAACCCGAATAACCCAAAGCTTAATCGGTTTGAGTTATGTGTAGAAATTTTATAATTTGGGGAATAAATTGTTTATATATATATATATATATATATATTACAAGTATAAAACATGAAACTTGTTTAAAGTATATATTATTTGAATGTTGGGAGTTTCAATTATGAACAAAAATCAGAAACATGTAAGGTTAAATAATAACGGATGTTTAAAATATACAAATTTATTAGACAATAAAAATTATGATTATAAGAAAGCTTTATATTGTCAAATTGTTTAGTTGATGCCGTAGTTTTCATTATTTATATATAGTTTGTAATTTATTTATTTGTCTATGACTTTCTTCTGATAATAAAACCATCTTTTGATGCAAGAATTCAATAATCGCATAATCAAAAGTGTTTTTGAATATAAACAATTTGTTAATCGTCATAAATATCACAATTTTTTAAGTTTTTGAAATTGAAGTTATATTGTTGCATACTTGCATAACTAACAAACTTTTCTTTAAGCTTCATCTAAATTCAATATCACATCCTATTTGGGTCACCCAAAACCCGACCCAAAAAACCCGAACCCGAACAACCTAAATCCGAATAACCCGAATCTTATTCGGTTTAGGTTATGGGTTCGTTTATAATACTTCCGACCCGAATAACCCGACCCCATTAACTCGAAACCCAAATAACCCGACCTGATTAACCGGAAATCCAAAAAATCCGACTCATCAACACCCCTAATATATGTATAGATATAGATATTGATATAGTATAATTTAGCATGGCTAGCTTTCTGCTCAGACTTATGCTATCTTACCTTAGCCTTCAAAACTATTATATTTTATTATATGAAAAAATGTAATGAAAAATACCTTTAAATAATTAGTTAGCTAGAAATAAAATTATAAAACTAACTCATGCAATAAGTTTTTTTTATACAATTTATGAGTTAATCATATTTCATTATAGCAAAAACAAGGAGATGACCAATATATGGAACTCGCAAAGAAATAAAATTTAAGACTATATCTTTTAACATTGTATGATTTCCTTTTATATAAAGTTTGAGTTTCACTTGAAAGTGATTAGAGGGGAACCCACACAAAGCGGCGGCTGTGACGATTGGTGGTGGTGGTGGTGGCGATGACGGGAGGTGGCGGTGACGACTGACAGTGGCGGTATCAACGGCAACTGGCGGTGGCGACAGCGGTGGCGGTGGCGACGGTGAGTAGTGTAGGTTATTGATGTAAATGTAATTGATGTAAAAGTGGGCAGTGTAGTTATTTTAAGATTTGAGGGATAGATTTTGTAAATTATTTTATTAAGGGTATTTTAGGTATATGAGTTAAAAAGAAAGCTTTTGAAATTTAGTGGTAATTTGGGTAATTTAAAGATAGAAAATTAAAAAAGAGGGAGGGATAGTTTGTTTTATAACGGAGTAAAGATATTACACTCTCACACTCACCGGCCTCTTTTGGTGCTTATATATAAATCTCTATCTCCAAACCTTCTCATAATTTGCCACATAAGATAAAATTCTATGTGTCATTCCTATAATTTTTATTTATTTAATATGAATAAAATAATCATTTTTTTAATTTGTTTCCAAATAAATGATCAATATCAACATAAAATAATCACTTTTTTTTATTTGTTTCCAAATAAATAATCTAGCCACATAAAAAAGTTTAATTAATATGAATAAAATAATCATTTTTTTAATTTGTTTCCAAATAAATGATCGCTATCAACTTAAAATAATCATTTTTTTTTATTTGTTTCAAAATAAATAATCGCTATCAACTTTTTTTTTTATCTTTATCAACTAAACAAATATATTATTATTTATTATAAATAACACATAACATATTATTATAAATCAGAAATTGTAGTATATTGAAATTTATTTTTAAAAGCATTCATTAGTTTTTTAAATACGTTAATATGGTATTATTCAAAAATGTTAATTTAACATATTTAAAAACTAAAACAATATGCAATTTTTTACGTGATCACCTCGTCTTTAATTATTTTTAATCATTTAATAGATGTTTTAAATATTAATTAAACCTTATTAGTTGAGAACTTATAATTTTGAAAAATACGTTAAACTGTGAGTGAACTTACACGTACCTATACTATATTACCACATAATGAATTATTACTTATAGCAAGTTAACCCGCATAATGACAGCGATTATACGGTATCCACATGGGTAAAAACCTATAACGAAAGTCTATCTCAAAGCCCTTATGTGGCTATCTTCAAACATTGCCATGTATGATTTTATCCTTTGTGGCATCTCCATATTTTTCTTCACTGTGTTTATCTCATTTGTACATCCATGTCATATCCACCTTGACATTTAATTTTTTTTAACCATCTTAGCATTATTGTCCAACTTATTGTTTAACTCTAATCACATACCATTAATCCCGAAAATCAAAATTGACAGTTTTTTTTAATTAGTTTTACTATAAATGGTAACAGGAAATAAAAACGAAACTAAAAATCATATAAGAATAAAAAGTTTGCTAAGTTACATGAATTTCATAAAAAGTTATGTCAATTATTCACTGAAAAGTTATTTTTTTATATTGATGTTTTGTTGAGTTATTTATTAGATATTTAGTCAGTTCGTACAACGCACGAGGAAAAACCTAGTATATTTATAGATCATTACACTTAAACAATCAAAATAATTTACCTCAATTGATTTAAATTCTTCATGTATATACATATGACTAATTTAGTAATTAATATAATGCAAGTTTTATTTATGCAATTTCTTTATAAATTATTTTCTAGTTTTTATGTTAATTACTAGGAGTAATAGAAAGTGAATATGATAATTTGGTGTAATACATAGTGTTACAGGCATATTTAAGATTATTTAAATCTCTTCATTTATTTTATTAAAAGGAAATTGATTAATCCTTTTTAAAAGTCTTTTTGGTATCATTTAGGTTGGTCTTTTGCGTGGAGGGTTGTCTCGGGACGCATTCCTACTACCGATGCGCTTCTGGTCAGGAATTGTGTTGTTACTAACCCTTTTTGTGTCCTGTGCGATGACTATTTGGAGTCTGTAGATCATCTTTTCTGTGGCTGTGCTATGGCAGCGGCTGTGTGGCAGTGCATTAGTAGGTGGTGCAAAGTCGGACCGATTTTTACTTTCACTACCAAGGACTTACTCGACGATTATATGGGGATCCAGAGCAGTTTGGAGAGGAAAGTCTTCAAAGGTGTTATCATTACGGGGTGTTGGTGTCTTTGGAATGCTAGGAACAGGAAGAGATTCGAGAGGTCGAATGCCAAGGCGGATGGAATTATTCATGACATAAAATCATTAGGATATCTTTGGTACAAAAATAGAAGGAAAAATTGTAACATTAGTTGGGATGATTGGCTCAATTTCAAGCTCTTGTAATCTTTGTAATACGTTTTGACCGACCTTTATCGGTAAGTTTGTGAATAATAGTTACCTTTCAAAAAAAAAAAAAATTTAGGTTGGTCCACGGTCGGACCCATTGACCCAAGCAGGTACCCGGGGTTCCGTGATTCATGCGATTTATATTTATATTATTGCGTAGTTTAAAATTCCATAAAAGATTACAGTATGATTTTTACAAAATTTATTTGTCAACGATTAGCATAATTTTTTTTTTTAACGGCCAACAAATACCAATTTATTATTTTTATTTATTTAAAAATTGACTATTATTCACATTCATCAGCCCACCAACTAGTGGGACGGACCCATTATACATACATAATTACAATAAATTGAAATTACACCATTCTTTTCAAAGAACCGAAACGTGATTTCCTCTATTCATGTACCACAAGAAACCGGACCACTTGATATTGAAAAGGATATTGTCTTTGCTAATAACCTCGTTAGCGAACCTTCTCTCATTTCGGGCCTTCCAAATATTCCAACACGTAATAGCAACAATTCCTTTTAAAGCCGTCCTTTCCTTTCTATTTAGGCCAGCCACCTGATGCGCCTTAACAAGATCCGTGATAGAAAAAAAAGAAGAAAGGAGGAGTCTTACACCACTCGTTAATATCATACCAGATTTCAGAGGTGACCTCGCAATGGCAAAACAAATGTTCAGCCGTCTCATCCTCCTTCTCACATAGCACACAGGTCAGCGGCCCAACATAACAATTCCTATCTTTCAGTGCTTTCAAGGTAGGAATTATCGGTATCCACTTTGACCATTTAAAAACCTGTCTATCACTAAAGTCGGTGTCGCTCCTGAGGAAATCTTTAATATTCTTGATACTGAAGCCCGTGTTATTACCGCCCCCGGCCCAACTCCATCTATCCTTTCTATTATCAAGAGTAACACCTTCCAGCAAAATCCCAATATTCCTAAGCTCCTCACTTTCTTCCGAACTGAGCAGATGGTTGTTTCCATCCCCCAGAATAGACCACCTGCTACCCTCTGTGATGTACTTGTCAACAACCCAGCAGTTCTTCTCTTTATCTTTTTGAAATAAGCACGGAAAAATGTTCCTAAGAGGTTCTCTTTATCTTTTTGAAATAAGTCACATGAAGAATGAAGTTGACCCCAATTTATGCTAATCGTTAGTTTGGAGTATTAACAAATACCAATTTATTAATACTCCAAACTAACGATTAGCATAAATTGGGGTCAACTTAATTCATTCTTCTATGTTTTAAGCTGGTTGTTTATATTTGCGAATTCAAAGGGAAGGTGTCAAAACACAAACATGTGACTTTTTGATTTATTATAAGGTGAACAAACTATGGAACATGATTATGGGTTTGAGTAAGTCTTACCAAATAAAAAGGAGAGAAAGAAAACGAGAGCGAATGATAGCACATAACTATCGACGACATCTCATATACTTGCAATCAAATTAACTCGACATCACAAATAAACACAATGACTACTTACTTGACCAAGATTACAAGAATAAAATTCGGAGAAAAATACAATTAATTTTCGTCGGTCTTAGTAACCGCTGAGAACGACGGAGGCCCCTTAACAGAGTCGCCAGCTTGACCGACATCCGACTTGTTTGGGGGTGGATTCGCAACTTCAAGCGTTGGAGCATTTAATACGCGTTGGAAGGATACCGGATCAGTATCATCGTATTCATTTGAAGGGACGATCTCTCTAATACCAGTACTGATGGTTGGAGCATCACGGGTGTTATAATTATTGGATCCATTTGAAACTACGATACTTCTAACATCAGAGAAGTTTGGAGCATCACGGGTGTTATAATTATTGGATCCATTTGAAACTTCGATCCTTCTAACATCAGAGAAGGATGCAGGTTGATCCATTGGAAGCAAAAGAGGTTGAATTGAATGTGATTTCAGATGGTTGGGGAGATGAGTGTACTTATAGGAAAAAGTATGCATGATGAAGCCAAGCTGATGTATAACAAATAAATAAATAAATAAGACATAATTTCCATTCATTTGTGGTTGACCCAGAAATGCTTGTCTGTATAATTTTAATTTTAATTATATTATATTACTAAGTTTTTCCTCAAAAATTTCTAATAAATAATTCAATAAAATCTCAATAAATATAAATAATTGCATATGAATCAAAGATAATACCTACCCATCTCAATAATTATTTTTACATGATACTGCCTTATACTTTGTTCCCTTATAGTCATAGTTTGTTCAATGACATCAGCAAATGATGTTGGTTCTGTAGCAACATGAAAAACATCATTATAACTTAAAAAAATCGCAGAGTAAAATTTACTATACTGGGGAGGGATAAATATCATCTCAAGTTGAAGCAACTTGAAATGTCAAGTTAAAGAATCCTCACCCATTGGATTAAAATCAAGAGTTAAGATTTAAACTTGATTTTTGACTCTTGACCATTGATTTTAATCCAATGGTTGAAGATGAAGCAACTTGACTAGTTGCTTCATCTTCAACCATTGGATTAAAGTTGCATCATCTTGAGAGGATCCTCATCCACTGGGGAGATATGAAGAAACCAGAAGAGTAAATCACAGACCTGAGACGATTTAACAAGTGTCTTCCTATTTCCACCATCCTATTGTCTATTTCCACCCCTTTTCACGCATAAAACAGTTGTACGATATGCATAAATAGTTGTACGATGTTTTGTCCTTTGTGGTGGAAATAGCAACCCCCTTTAACAAACATGACATACGAAAAAAAAAAAAAAATATGATAATTTGTCTTGTTGAACAAAAACATTTCTCAAAATAATTTGTCAATCTTAACTACATCCATATTTTAAAGACTTGTGTATAAGCATCAACTTAAATTATGAGTGTATCATTGAGGAAGGGTAATTTGTGAACGCCTATTTTGAAAAGAACGCGATAACAATTCCCGGCCACTCATTTCAGCATTCTTCTTTCTCCTTCCTTCCCCCTCCGTTCTCTCTCCATCTCCACCATCACCACCATCCACCACCGCCACCACCACCACCACTGCCACCAAGGGTGGAGGCCGCACGGCTTAGGGCGAAGCCGTCCGGGCAGAGCCCATACCGTAGACCACCACTATCAATGATCAAACCCCCATCACCGATCACCCCCTCTATCCCCTGTTTATGAATACCTTTAAGAGTGGAGCCCATACTGTACCATCAACGAAAAAGGATGACAGTCGGCGGCGGGGGTAGTGGTGGTGGCGGAGAAGAAGAAGGGGGGAGAAATGTGTGGCTGAGATTTGTTCTTGCGTTTCTTTGAAAATAGGTGTTCCTTAAATAACTCACCCCGTGTAATATTATCATATATTTTAAAGTAAGATTTACAAAATTTAACAATCTCAAATTAAAATCAAGATATCAACATAATCATTAAATTTTAGAATATACCTTCTTATTTATAATTGGCTATCCATGATCTAAAATTTAGACGGGTTTTGCTAATCACAACCCTATGGGTTTAGGGTTGTCTTTAGCGTGCATAAAAAGTTGTACTTTGTTGTCATAAAATTCAGTGTGGGCTTTTTATATATAAGGTGCCATTTTTTATGCATGTTATAATGGATTATTGACAACCTTTAAGGTTATTATTAACAAAATCCAAATTAGAATCCATATATTTTGCTTATTAGATCATGGGCATTGAGCACATTAATCTGAGAGTTAATACCCATATAAAAAAATATAATTAAAAATTTAGTTTCCATATCAAAAGCCACATCATACAACCTAAAACACATGTTGATTAGTTATTTTATTATTATTATATTGGGATTATGGCTTGTGAGTGTAATGAACTATGCCCATTTATTTATGTTATGTAATGATCTACTCGGGTGTCTATGTAATGTAATGAACTCGTAATTTGTCTAATCGATGCAATGGGTGACCGGCTAAATAGGTAGCCGGTTACCATTTCATTTTTGTCAATTATGATACTGATGTGGCTGCTGACTTACCGCCTACATGGCAACTGACTCACTCAATTCATTATATGTACCCAATTATATTATATTATATATATACACTCACTGACCATTATATATAGACAAAATATATACATATACACATACACTGATCCTGGCTTTCTCTCTCCTCACTCGTCATTTCTCTCTCCTCGCTACCTGGATCTTCCTTTACATGTTCCGTACTTCCGATCAGCCACTGGTTATCTTCGGCGAAACCGTTGTCTATATATATATATATATATAACTATTGATTCCATTCCATTTATAATCTTGAAAATAGATGATAGTGGTTGCCAAACAAAAAACGTTGACGACGGAGGTGAAAGATGGTAGTGTCAGTGGCAACGACACTGGTGAGAGGTGGTTGTAGTTGTGATATTGTGGTGGTATTTGATGGGGGGGGAAAATATGTTGTTGGAAGTTGGTCAGAAATTCGTCGGAGAAGATGACCGGAGATTGAAATCCACCAGAAGTCTATAAAATGTAACGAACTATGGCTTAATGTCTATTATGTACATCCTACTTGGCATCTCGACTGTAACACCTGTAACTTGTGTTTGACACTTTGACGCATTTTATGATTATTTCTTAAGTTAAATTGACAATTCGATGTTTACTTGATTTTGATGACTTATGTATATTTATGGTGGAATTTGATGCCCATGAATCGTAAACAATATTACATGAAGAAAGGATAAATTTAAAGTGGAAATTAGAGACGATTCGTAAGACATATGGTGAAAAAGGACGAAAACCGGAATCATATTGAGTCATAAGGGTCAAAAGTGTCAAAAGTCTATTCATTCTACCTATATACCCCCTCCCCCCAAACCTTCTCTTCCTCTTCAAAAGGTATCTCTGGCAAAACACACACACACACACATAATCCATATCTATTTCACTCAAAAATCAAAGCTTAAAATCATTAGATTTAGCAATATAATCACGTTTTTAGCATCAAACCATCATCTAAACATTCCATTATTGCAGATTTAAAGGTATAATTCAAACCCATTTTACCCTTTTTATTATTTTCGGTTTATTTTGAATACACACACTACACACGTCAATTTTTTTTAACTTTTTACGTTCAAAACGTTTGTTATCACATATTATAGCTTGTGTCAAAGTTTGGTTGAAACCTATTAATAAAAACTTCAGATTTTGTAAATTTTGTGAAACTTTTCTTAGTTTTCTTCAAAAATGGGACCAACATATAAAAGATTTAAGCCGTGTCCGATGCTAAAACTTTTATATGTTGGTCCCAGAGGTAAGGAAAAAATGATGGTATCAAGATGTTTTGGAAAGTAGTGAAAAGGAAAATGGTGTTCAAGAAAAACAACATCACGACTATAAATAATTTGGCTAGATTGAAAGTCAAGGCATTTGTAGGTTTTCTTGCCGAAGAGATATCCCAAGAATGCACATGGGATAGAACGAGACTCAAATTTGAGCGTGGCATGTTTGAGGGTGGAAACATAACAAAGACACCCGAAAAATCGAATATGATCATATGAAGGAGCTTTACTGGTTAACATTTCATAAGATGTCTTATTTTGGAGAATGGTTAGTGGAAAACGGTTTATCAAATATGAAGTAAATGCAATCTCCCAAATAAGAAATGGGAAGATTGGCTTGAAAGAAAAGAGCTCTTGTGGTTTTAAGAAAATGCTTGTGTCTACGTTCAATAACACCATTTTGTGGGGTGGCATTACATGAAGTTTGATGTATGATGCCCTTGTGTGAATAAAACTCAGTTGCTCTCGTATCCTTGTATATAATCCCGTTGTCCGTCTAAACCATTTTAAGACCACTGTTAACATCTTCTGAACAATTTTAACAGTAGTCTTAAAATGGTTCTCAATATAAGCAATGAAACCAGTAAGAGTTTGAAAAACACAACTCTTAGTGGCTAGCATATGAGTCTAAGTGGAATGATAAAAATCATCAACGATGGTTAGGAAATACCTAAAACCATTGCGAGTGGGTCTAGAATAGGGACCCTATATATCAGCGTAAATTAATTCAAATATTACAGAAGTCTTGATAGAACTGGAAAGGAAAGAAAACCTACTCATTCGTGTTTTCGGGCAAGTAGTAAAGATATCAAAAGGAATAGAAGGAGAACATGTTAGCGAATCAATACATTTGATTCGATCGAAAAGCAAATGTCCAAGACGACAATGCCAAAGTTGAGCTGAACATTTAGTGTTGGAAGCAACAAGAGAAAGCACTGGAGTAGAAGTGACCTTGTCAGAAGATGAAACAAAGTACAACCCATACTGCACATTGCCAATAACAAGAGGTTGCCCCATCGAAGGAATATTAAGAGCACAAGAAACTGTAGTGAATATGGTGGAAGCATTATACTGATGTAAGAATTTGTACACAAAAAGAAGGTTAAAATAAAAGTCTGAAACATGATAGACGTTCTTGAGAATGACATGTTCATTCAAAAGAACAGAACCAACATGATGAACTCTAGCCTTTTAACCATTAGACATTTCAATATAATAGGTTTAGCAAGAACAATGTTATCAAGAAACATGTGAATGTGTGGTGTCATGTGATGAGTTGCACCATTATCAATAACCCATTCATTGTCCAAACAAGACGACATAAAGCAGAATCGCTTACCGGCTAGATAAGCAGACAAATCTAATATTGTACCGGTTCGAGGAGTCAAATTATGTTGTGATAGCATGGTAATCAACTGACTCATCTATTCTTGAGTAAAAACCGGTGTAGTAGGAGGAATAGTTGTAGAAGTAGCAGGTGGTGAATCAACCATAGATGTGGGGATACATGGTACATCTTTCTTGTCATGATTATCAGGATGAACTTTGAAACATCATTCAATGCAGTGACCCCAAATACGGCAGTTCGTAAATAAAATTTTGATATCCTGCCATTGGGAGCTATACCAAAAACAACTCATTGACAACAACTTTGTACTAAATATGTAGCCATTGTGATTTGTGAATTATCTGAATTAATCTGCAAACTCAAAGAATATTTACTATTGGCAGCCTATTTCAATGCGATTGAATTACTATTGGTCATCATTAGGGCTGTCAATACTCGACCCAACCCGAAATTCGACCTGAAAAAAACCGGGTTAGGGTTGTGAAATCTCGACCCGTCAACCCACTAACTTGATTTTTTTCGGGTTGGGTTCGGGTTGACCCTTTGGGTTAATAGATCGACCCGCCAATCCGAAAATATTTTAAGTTTATATAATTTTTTTTAACAGGTCGACCCATCAATCCTTTTGACCCACCAACCCACGACCCATTTGACCAGAAATCAACCCACCAACCCGTCAACCCATATGACATATTTGACCTGAAATCAACTCGTCAATCCGACAACCCACCAACCCATTTGACCTGCCAACCCGAAACTCGACCCGCCAACCCTCCAACCCGATTTTTTTCAGGTTGGTGGGTTGGGTTTGGGTTGACAGGTTGTGGGTCAGGGTTGAAATTTATGACCTGAAACTTTTAGTGGGTCGGGTTAGGGTCAGAGATTTTCGACCTGCCAACCCGAACCCGCCAACCCAAACCCGAACCCATTGACAGCCCTACCTATAGGGGAACTATGTCATCAAGAAATCTAAAATCTATGTTACAAAGAGGAAAGCAGCCATACGGAACAGAACCAGTGCACATTTCCACCAATGTACAGCCAAAGCTCCAAGCATCCGACTCTGGGGATATACCAAGAGCATCGTCCCAAAAAATATTTAGTTTCTTTACAGGCTCCCATGCCTCTGGAGCTATGTAGTTGGGGCTCAACATTGTACAATCCATGCATGAATGAGTTTTTGCCGAATCACACTCTAAACGGGCTTTGTGGCAAGCAGGTTTCTTTAGAATGGCTGGGAGCCCGTAATCAGAAACCACTGCACGACCATCTTCATCCAAAAGAAGATTGGAAGGTTTAAGGTTCATACAAACAACACCTGCTGCATGGAGTTCAGCCACCCCACGAGCAATATCTGCCCCGTATCTATTTTTTTTTTTAAAACGAAACAAGAAAAGAAAGATTTGTTAGCTGCCATACTAGATATGGAATATCCTAGAAAAAGAAGTCCAACGATGCTAAAATTGATGATAAAATCAAGTTACATAGCATGCCTCAGACTGATAATAAATAAAACCATTCTGATTTATAATACCATTTACGACATGTAACATAATATTTTTCAATTTGCTAAGTTTAAGGTATATGCCATCCTTTATTTCCTGTATTTTGTTAGTTTCACTGAAGTTTAAATTGCAAGAGTTCTAATAGTTAAGTTAGGGTTTAGAATAGTTTCTAGATGCAACATTACTGACACGTTGCAATCAACACAAATCTAGGGTAGAAAGTCAATGTACATATGTTAAATGAATCATTTGCTATTCTTTACAAGATTTCTAGCATAAAAGCAAATTTGTTTGTTTTTGTTTGGTAATATGTTATGGGAAAGAGAATTCTGAAGGTTTCTTTCTCTGATCAACATCATCTTCTTCAGTTCTTCGTATGGTGCATCTAAAACACAAGAGCACATCATCGTTTTGGAAGCTGATTAATTTTGTTTTCCAGTAATCTATACATTGAATAATTTCTATATTTTGTTGAATTCCAGGAATAACCTAATTGAAGTTTTTTCTTTATTTTATGTAATCCTCATTAGCTTGTGCCCTCGCCTGTAATGAGTTGATCAACAAATACATTATCATATTGTATATGTTGTTTTCCAGTTAAATCCAAACTAATCTTCTAGGTCATATTTGGGATCAAAAAGAAAAAAACAATATCTTACCACAATCTGTAGCATAACAAAACAATACTAAGCAAAGGGATAATAGCAAGATTTGCATAAATCAATTAACCACAATTTCAGCATGCATTCCAGGGGTATAAACCACTACTAAAGCGTCTACACTCAAACCAACCATACTTCCATTTTCCCAATTAAGACAACCACGTGGCGGAGTAGGCCGTAGGATCATTAAACTAAACAGGAAAATGTTTGGAAACACTAACAAGAATCCATGCCTAGCTCCGTTCAACTTCATTCTAATCAGTTTATGTTATGCCTATTGCTCAAAAATAAGTATCCTATATGCGTTCTCTATTCTACACAAAAAATTCAGATTAACTTAACATAAACCCTACTTCATATGTTATAAATCAAAATCAGACATACACACAACAATAACACAACTAAAAATCCGTTCAATTTCTTTAAACTAAGAAAAAAAACAAACCTCAAGATTTGCTCAAGGGTAAGCCTCCCTTCATTCCGTTGCATTTCCGTCTCAACAGAACCATTACATTTATCCAAAATCAAAGCAAGACAACCATCCACTTTACTAACCCCATGAAACTTACACACATTCCTACACCACATCGACTTCCTTCTCAAATCCTCAAGTTGATTCTGCACCCAACCCAAATCAGTACCTTCCCCAATGACAACCAACTTCTTAACTGCCACACGATGTCTACACCTCCCCGTTTTCCCACACAAAACCCCATTCCACATCTCAACTCCATTCCCTCCCCCAAACCGTTTCACCATCCGTAAATCCTGATGAAACCCTAACTCAATCAAACCATTACTTAAACCACCATTACTACTACTGCTACTACTTAAACCATTCGCATCACAACTACGTCGTCTATCACGATCACTTACAATCATCCTACCCAACCTATCCTCCTCATCCTCCTCATCCTCATCCTCATCATCCTCATCGGAAACCGAGGAAATGAGCCCTAACACAGCATAATTTTTACGCAAGGCGTGAACCGAATTACCGACTATCGAAACGTGGCGACAACGTGGACACGAAAGTGATGTATCTGATGAAGCTGATGAAAACATACGAAATAAACACTCTTTACAGAATCCATGGCCACACTCCAGTAACAACGGACATCTCTCTTCTTCGTTGTATCGATTTTGACATACCGTACAACAAGGTATCTTCATATCTAATATATCTATATAGCTATATCTGTATATATTATATTACCTGATTGAAGATGTTTAAAGTGATAGATGGTGAATCAGAAATGACAGATCCATTGATGAATTGATTGATTGATTGATTATTGGATTTGAGAAGAATATAGCTGGAGAGCACATATAGATACAGGTTTTTTCGGGGGTTTGATTTTTGTTTTATTTTTTTAATTGATGATTGATGTTTTTCCTACTGGTTTTGTTGAAACTTGAAACCCGTCTCCACCGGCATAACATGTTTTTACCAAAGTGCAAGTTAATGACTTTTGTTTATACAAAGGGAAGTGTCACCACTTTCAATAGATGCAAGCATTATTAACTTATACAATTAGCTATAAAATTTGTATATTATGTATATCTATAAAAATAAAATATAGTGGTACAAATAGCACTTTCTTTTTACAAGTCGATAGATGGATCGGTAATTGAGGTACTTGAGACTAGGTTTTAGGTTTTTTTTTATTGGATTTGGATATATAAAGAGGCAATTCCGTTGAGTCCAAATTTACTATTTAAAAAAGGGAAAAAAAATAGTTTTGTTTTTCCTACTATATGCTACATATTTTTATTTTTATTTTAAAGAAATAGGACTTTATCTCGTTTATTAACCACTGTATGCTATATTTTTACATCTCATCTTACGTTCATATATTGCTAAAAACCACATTTCTCACACAAATTTTCATACCTGACTCTCAACCAATTCTTTTATGTCACCTCATCTTTACTTTTTTTCATACCACGCTTTATTATTTTGTTGGCAACTCATCTCTCCCCATACCTCACTACAATTTTCATTTTTTTTATAAAAAAATAAAAATCCACATTAAAAACATTACAAATAAAATAAACATACAATTCCTAAAGACTACAAATTTTAAAAACAAAAAAACAAACATACAATTCCTAAAAATAAAAATAAAAGATACAAATCCACCTTATCGTCACTGATACTTTGTTGCCACAGTTTGACGTGCAAAATTGCTTCTCGCAACGTGATGGCCATCATAAATTTGGCCAATTGCAGTATCCACCTTGTCGATTTTCTCTTGCAGATACGTAACATAAAGTATTTCAAGGTTGGTATTCTTCCGTCCTGAAACCTGTATTTATTGTATTTTCTGTTTGCATCCATCCTTATTCGTCTGTAATTTCTTTATCGTTTCTCATAGGTCGTATTGGAACCGACTGTCGTCTAACATATCTAACTGCATCGAGTTCTTCACCTTGAAAAGTGTCATTTGTGGCCTATTGTTCGAAGATGAGGAAGTCATTGTATTTGAATGTGAGTATTTTTGTTAGTGTTAAAAATTAAAATGTGAGTATTTTTGTTGAATATGGGATGATTGTAGTTGAAAATGGTTTAAAAAGGGGTATTTAAAAAAAAATTTGACTGTTGAAGGGGGGAGGGCCCTCCAACGGCTCTTTCTCTTCGAACCGCACACACCAAACCACGGCAAAGTTTGCCGCACGGTTTGGGTGTGGCACCACACCTTTGCCTCATACGTTGTCAACACTCTAAGTATAATTTTAAGATAAGTTTGAAGATGGTTTGGAAGAAATTTAAAAATGATTACATGAATTTTCAATTAAATAGTATGCATATGAGTAATAAAATCCAAATTTTTTAAAAAGCTTAAATAGAGAAAACTTCATCTGATTTTTTTATTTTTTTTACCTTTTAGGCAAGTTTTTTAATTTTTATATAAATAGAAGATATATACTCATATTACTCGGGAAAAATCAAATTATTTGTCCGTGAATGATGTAAAAAATATTTTGATAGTTATTTTTTAGACTCTTTTCCTAATTATTGTAAGATTTTTATCTTGTGAGTTTCAAACCATGGTTTCTTCTTAAACCTTCATAACATGTTACCACTACACCACCTAAATACCAAATTGTTTCCTTTCAAACCACATATAATGTGTTATTTTCTTATAAGTTATAACTTTATTTTTTATTTTATTTTTATTAACTTCTACTAAAATCGTATCAAGAATGTATAAAATGACTAAGGAAACAAAATATTTTAAACATTTAACATGTTAAAAGTTATAATTTAAATGTGTAATACGTTGTATCTTCATTTCTAAAGCACCAACTTGAAATAAATCTGTCTCTCATTAAATACTACACATTTTTATTACTAGAAGCTTGCATAATGCGACGACGATGGTAGTGGCGGCGGTGGCGGTGGCGGCGGCGGGTGTTGGCGACAACGAGTAATGTATGTTATTGATGTAAAAGAGGGTAATATAGTTATTTTAGGAGTTGAGTGTAGATGTTGTAAATTCATTCATTAAGGGTATTTAGGTAAACCAAGTTTGTTAGTGGTTAGGTGTGTTGATTGTATAGAGGTATTTTAGACATTTCAAAGTCTAAAAGTTGAAAAGGTAGATGGGTAAAATGCTTTATATAGTAGTATTGATATTGAAGTATTGATATTGAAAATTTGAAAGTTGAAAAGGGGGGAGGTGAAATGTTTTATATAGTAGTATATAGTATATAGATAGTTTAGGTTACCATAATTGTAGAAATGAATGATACTTTTGTAATTTTTGGAAGAAATTGAAAAAAGATTTTGTTGGAAACGAATAAAAATTAAACAAAATTACCATTGTACTTTTTTTTATATAGCAAACAACCATCCTCATGTTTGTTCATTTTTTGCTTAAACCTCAATGAACAAATACAAAAGTTAGTTTAAATGTTCTTGTTAAATATAAATACGAATACAACAAGAAGGGCATGTTCGTATTGTTAATCACATTTATGACACTAGTAAATACAAACATTAGCATACATATATTTTGCAAATGTCGGCTCCACATATTGCAAATGTCGATTCCACCGACTTTCTGGCAGGCTTCGTAAATACTTACATTTATGAAGTAAATGTTTTTTATGTTATGTACATATTATTTAAATCGAGTTTGAGAATTTTCTTCTTTTTGGATTGTGCATTTTATTTATTTTTATAATATTTATACATTATTTTATTCGAAGATTTATAGGAAGTCATTACATTATTGTTACCGAAGTGTTGTTATCTGTATTAATATAGTTATTGTTATGTATTATGTTGGCATATGACGTACAATAAGACATCATATCGATGTTAACAAAGTGTATTTGTTTGTTTTAATATAAATATTATTTTGTGATCAACTGCTTTTTATACTTAAAGAGAGTTTTCACGGTAACGCAGGGGTAGATATCCCTCGTTCTAAACATATTCTTTAATAACGATACATAGTACAATCATCTCATTTATACATTATGTCGTATCACACTAACGCTATTAATCGATTTAATTTCAAAAAGCTTAACCATACAACACACATACAAGTTTATGTTATAGTCTTTTTTTATTTTAAAGCCCCAAAAGGTCTTTAAAATAAAAGCTTGTGTAAAAAAGGTTGGAAAAAAAAAAGCCTCAACTTCTAGCCCCAACACCAAACTCCAACTCTAATCCCCTAGTCCCAACTCAAAACTTTTGTGCCAAACATACCCTATAATATAGGATATACAACAGTTTAATCACAAATCTATTAAGAAATATGTCAAACTCTTCAACATTGTCAACCTCCTTTGGCTGGCTAGATGTGTATTCCCAAAACTCCGAAAGTCCGAAACCAAGCATCAATATTTTTGAAAAATACCTTATCCGAGTAACATACCATACATTAGAGCTGACAATTTTTAACACAGACCTGTTAACACGACATAACACGACCTGGTCTTAACAGGTTTCGTGTTTGGCCTTAACAGGTTATCGTGTTTTTAACATGTTCCTTAGCAGGTTCACTTATGTTGTTCCTGGTTTAAATTTAGGATTTTTGTTAACAGGTTTCTTATCGTGTAACCAGTTAAATATCGTGTCGTGTTCGTGTTTGGAAAAATTGACACGATTAGTTATCGTGTCGTGTTCGTGTTCAACCCATACAGGTTCGTGTCTTATCGTGTTGTGTCCAACAAGATATGTCAGTTCTACCATACATACATCCATGCCACAAACTTCCTTTTGGCTAGGGCAATATTGTCGAAGCAGTGGGATTGCTTTCTTCAAACAACTTACACAATTTTTTTACTTTCAAATAGCCAATACAAAGGGACTGTTTCATTTGGTTTGTCACCAATGGTTGTACACCGTGGGTGTTCGACAAACTGTCGGGGGAAATTGAATGCGTTCATAAGGTTTTTTTTTTTTGGGTAAAGGTTGTTTGGTTGGAAGTTGCTAGTGTTTCTACATTTGAAGAAATTGGTGTTGAGGGGGACTTCCTTGTCAGAACAAATAACATTGAATATAATTGATTGCAAACAAATTAAAAATAAAAATGATACGTTTTATTTATCCAATTGTTCAAATGTGAGTACATAAATTAGGTTGTGATATATTTTTTAAAAGAAGTTCCACATGTCGATTATATAAAACTTTAATTCTGTTTTAATTATATTGGTATATATATACGTGGATTTGTAGAAGGTATTTAAGATATTTTCAACTCATATTAGATGTTTTTTTGAACTTTTAGCACCAAAATTTATATTAAGTCGGCTGTAACTTTTTTCTTTGAATAAATACTATTTGATTGACTAAACTATGTTTTTCTTTTAACTATTTATGTGGGTGATGGTTTATCCAAGTATGCAGGTGATGGTTGATCTTAAATTACGTAATAATTGTTAAATTTATAGAGACAATATTCTTAACATCAATAACATGTTACTTTATTCTTCTTTTATTCTAATAATTATCTGAGTTAGACAAATAAATAAAAAGTCATGGATTTAAAGTCATATATTAAGATTAATATATCATTGTTGGTTTAAAATAATATATATCATATCATAGTTGGCAAAAAAATATTGGGATGGTGTTATAGGTTTTAGGTTCCAACTTCCTAGAGGTTTTATTCCAGTTTTGAGCTGTTGGGCTATTATACGATGCTAATATACTTTTTTAATCTTCAATCTTATTAACAATTTACAATATCCAATCTATTAACAATTTACACATTCGCCGGAAAAATCACATATGATAATCTATTAACAATTTACAAAACTCGCCGGAAAATCACATATGATCCAATTTCGTCTAGAAATCACATATGCTCAAGTGACGGTAATCTTAAACAAACTATAAAAAAAAATTAACAAACTAGCCGGAATCATCATACAACAAACTTGCCGGAATCATTATTCAACAACCTATATAAAAAATTTACAATTAATCAACAATACAAAAAACCCTTAATTAACAAACTCATTCAGATTTCCATATACAAAGAAATAAACGAGGGGCGGCATAAACGACATACGCCGGAAAAAATAAAGAAAGAAACAGGGGGGCGGCGGTGGCGACCGATCAAAGAAGAAGATAAACTCGACGGGGGTGGTGGGTTGGGGGAAAGAAAGAAAAGGGAGCGGCGGTGGTGGATCTGTAACCCACATCGCCGCCGCCGCGGCCCCGGTATGACAGTTTCATTTCTAACAACATCAATCGACGGCTGTTTTAACAACATCAATCGACGACGGATATGGGGAAGGACGACGGCGGCTGCTCGTGGGGCGGATACGGCGGCGGCTAGGGTAATGGCGACGACAGCGGTTTCCGGCGGTCCGACGGTCAGGCGAGAGGGCGGCGGCTGGAAATTCTAATAGGATTTGTGTGTGTGTGTGTGTGTTTTTATTTGGGTGCATGTGTTGTGTGTGTGTGTGTGGTAAATGATAGGTTTTAATATATAAATTTAAAATGTTAAATTTTTTTAAATACAAAATGCCAAATCTACCCTTTTTAATAGTTAAATATAAAAAATATACTTCTAATTATTTACAAAATTGCCACAAGTAATTTGGACCCTTGATTAAGAACTTGGATGATTAAGATTAATTATAAAAGGTTTTTAAAGATTCCTGATCTTTTAGGAGTTTCTAAAATAACTTTTCAATATATATATATATATTAGATTAAAGTAACAATAAAGTATTCAACATTAAAATTAAAAGTTGTTGTTCATTTAGAAATCATATCTATGTAAACCTGTTTTGAACCCCTCAACTATTATGAAATGAAATCCTCTGGTCATCACAATGAAAACTTAAAAAACATAAGAAAAAAAATTATATTAACCATTATTACAAAATTTAAAAAAACAGATGATTCATTATCCATAAAGTTAAAGCCTCATAAATTCTAAAAATAATATCAAAAAGATTTGATATTTTCTTTATCAAAAAAATATTTGGTAACTACATATAACTTCATTTTTTTTTTCTCTCTTTTTTGCTCTAAAACCTGAACGCGCTTTTGACTAAAAAAAATATCATCATAATCATCATCATGATTTAATATATGTATTTATTCTAAGAGAAATAAACACTGGATTGGACCGTTTGACCAACAAAGAAGTTTATATTTCCATTTATTTAACATTTAATTTATATTACCAACAACTATAAATAAATAAATAAATATAAAAAAAATAAAAATTTTATTCCCTCTCTTTTCTTTCTTTCTTTCTTTCTCTCTCTCTCATTTTAGAAAGAAAATCAAAAATCAAAACAAGGATACGAATCATATTTCTGTTTTAATTAATTACTAATTGTATACAATACATGTTTATTCCCTTCGATTTCCACAAACCCTAATTTTGATTGAGAATCGGAATAAGTTCATGGTGGCGGATCTGATTAAACAATGCGTGGGTGGATCGATCGCCGACGTCGGTGATAATGAGGATGAAATCAGGGTTTCTAATTTGAGGAATTAGCGGAGAGATTAATAATTTCAATAAATAATAATAATAATAAGAAATAAGAAGAATAATAAATATAAATATATATATAAATAGGAGAATAATAAGAATGCAGGTACATGTGTCAGGGAGTATGAGAAGTGTAACAATAACAAGAAGCAGTAGTAATGGTTTTATTGATTTAATGAAGATTAAAATCGCAGCTCGACATGTTTCCTATAAAACATTGTTCCATACAATATTAATACTTGCCTTTTTGCTACCTTTTGTTTTCATTTTTACTGCTCTTGTTAGCCTTGAAGGTCTCAACAAATGCTCTTCTTTCGGTATGTTCCCTCTTCTTTCATTCATTTATTATTCGTTCACTTTTATCTTTATATGTATATATGTATATGTATATGCACATATGTGTGTGTTTGTGTGAGTGTGCTTATTATGATTGTAGCATTTCTAGATCTTGATAATATTGTATTGGGATGTCAAAACTAGGATTGGTTTTGAGTTGGCATTATCAAACATTGCTTGGTGTTTCTAGATCTTGATTTGGTTTTTCGGCATTATCAAAAAGCTGGATGCTTTTGATGTTTTCGAGTTAGAAGTTGAACTTGGGAGATGGTTGTTTCTTATTTTGGTCCCTTTTTAGTTTAAGTTTTTTTTCTTGATTGTTTTTATTGAAGTCGTGGAATATCAATGCGAGTTGATTCTTGTGTCATTATTAGTAATTTTAAGTGATTGCTAGGCATGCCACTAGCTTCTTTTTATATTGTTTTGATAATCATGGTGTCCGGCCTTTGGCTGATTAAGAGATACAAGTCCACCACCACACTAGCTTCTTTTAGTTACATCTTGCTAAGTTTCGCAAGCAATCTGATTTTTTTTCCCCTGATCTTTCTTGTTGAATGTAGAGAATATTAATTCTTATGTCGTTATTAGTAATTTTGTAGTGATTGCTAGGCTGCATAGGCATGCCACTAGCTTCTTTTAGTTACAATTTGCTTAGTATAGCAAACAATCTGCTTTCTTATCTGATATTTCTTATAGAATATATAAAATCTCATATCTTATGACATTATTAGTAATTTGTAGTGAGTGCTATGCATGACACTAGCTTCTTTAGTTACATATTGCTTAGTTGAGCAAGCAATCTGGTTTGTGTCCTGATATTTCTAATTGTATCCATAGAATCTCATGTCTTATGTCATTCTTAGTAATTTATAGTAATTACTATGATTGGCACAAGCTTCTTTTAGTCGCATCTTTCTTAGCAAGCGATTGGATTTGCTTCCTGATATTTTCAGTTGAACGGATAGAATCTCAATATGTCAATTTGTTTGTCAGTATTAGTAATTTGTAATAATTCCCAGGTATAGTACATCGTATGTCAGTTAAGTTGTATTCTTGATTACTTTAGCAACCAAACTGATCTGTTTCATGATCTATCTAGTTTTTTTCTGGGTTGCTTGTTCTGAAACTCTGAATAGTATCTTTTTTGAATACTAATTGCTTCTAAAAGTTTTATTGCTTGTTAATATTGCATGTGGTGGCTTTCGGGAAAAAAATATTGCATGTGGTGAACAGTTTTTATTAATGAATATTTTTATGCTTCAGATTGTTTAGGCAGGCGTTTGGGTCCAAAGCTACTTGGAAGGGGAGATGAATCAGGGGTAAATATACTATGGCCTAGCTCAACTTTTTTTTTTTTTTATATATACTTTTTACATTTATGTCAAGACACTTAAACATTGTATCCAGAAACCTAATGTTTCCCCCCTTTGGCGTGACAGAGGCTTGTCAAAGACTTCTATGACGTCCTTAATGAAGTGAACACCGAAGAAGTTCCAGCTGACCTAAAGATCCCTGAAAACTTTACACATCTTGTCTCTGAAATGAAAAACAACGCATACAGTGCTAAAGATTTTGCTATCATATTGAAAGGAATGGTATGTCACCTCATTATATTTGTGTTGTAAACATGTTAAGCTTTGTTATGAATCTAAAGTGCTTTTGTATATCGTGGATCTAAGTTTATTGTTATCGATATCGACAGATGGAGAGATCTGAGAAGGAGATTAGAGAATCTAAGTTCCAAGAACTAATGAACAAACACTTTGCAGCAAGTTCAGTTCCAAAAGGCATCCATTGTCTCTCTTTGAGATTAACCGATGAGTACTCATCTAATGCTCATGCACGAAGGCAGTTGCCATCACCCGAATTACTCCCCCTCCTCTCGGACAACTCATATTATCATTTTATTCTGCCAACTGACAATATCTTGGCAGCTTCGGTTGTAGTCACTTCTGCAGTCCAATCATCTCTATCTCCTGAAAAGATCGTCTTCCATGTGATAACTGATAAAAAAACTTATGCTGGCATGCACTCATGGTTTGCTTTAAATCCCATCTCCCCTGCCATTGTTGAAGTAAAAGGTGTTCATCAGTTTGACTGGTTGACCCGAGACAATGTTCCAGTTCTTGAAGCGGTGGAAAATCATAATGGTATTCGGGACTACTACCATGGAAATCATCTATCAGGGGCTAATCGTAGTGATACTACTCCGAGAACCTTTGCCTCCAAATTGCAAGCTAGAAGTCCTAAATACATATCTTTGCTCAATCATCTTCGCATATATCTCCCAGAGGTAACCCAACCACAAGTCAGGTTGCAAATGTCCCCTTTGGTTATTTCACTTGCTCACGTGATGCTTCTTTTGTGCAGCTTTTCCCGAATCTTGAAAAGGTCGTTTTCTTAGATGATGATATTGTAATTCAACGTGATTTATCTCCGCTTTGGGAAATTGACCTCAATGGAAAGGTCAATGGAGCAGTAGAGACGTGTAAAGGTGAAGATTCGTGGGTGATGTCAAAACGGTTCAGAAACTATTTCAACTTTTCTCACCCGCTGGTGGTTAAAAGTTTAAACCCGGAGGAGTGTGCTTGGGCTTATGGGATGAATGTCTTTGACTTAAATGCATGGAGAAAGACCAACATAAGAGAAACATATCATGCATGGCTTAAAGAGGTAAGTAAACATACAAAATCAGCACATTCATGTTTCTTTTATTTATTTATAATAATGTGATTTTGGGATTTTATTGTTGCAGAACTTGAGGTCGAATTTGACATTATGGAAGCTTGGAACTTTACCACCAGCCTTGATTGCATTTAGGGGACATGTTCAACCTATTGAACCTTCATGGCACATGCTGGGGTTAGGGTACCAGAAGAATACAAATATCGAGAGTGTAAAGAAGGCTGCTGTAATACATTACAATGGCCAGTCAAAACCATGGTTACAGATAGGTTACGAGCATCTACGACCTTTTTGGGCAAAATACGTCAACTACTCCAATGAATTTGTCAAGAATTGTCACATCCTGGAGTAGTGATTGCTCGATGTACTAGTGCATATACAAACAGATGGGACCTGGATATGAAGCGAAATTATATGAGACCCAAGTATTTTGTCGATACAAATCATCAATATAGAAGCAAGGAATTAGCCAGAATGGAAATACAACTCTTCGAATGGCTCATCTTCTGATTAATGCATCACCGGCACCTGTTTAAGAAGGTTCATTCTTTTGGTATGTAACACAATACTTTCTTTAGACGATTTTCAAGCTTACCCCATAAGGGGATCCGTATAGTTTAGCCAATAGGAATCATGCGCAGGATGAAGAATGCCACCTGTCGCTTGTACGGGCCTGAATGCACCAGAGAAGAAAGAGACCCTCTAAAGGCTCAACTTTATGCTAATTAGCTTAAAGCAATTTATGTTTCTTTCGGTTTTTGGATTTGATCAGTCATTATAGCTCTACCCATTTCTCTTTATGAGGTTTTACATTATTGTGTCCGAGTTTAGGCAATAGATGGGTGGTATTTTTTTGCTACAGGAATTTTATTCTTTGATCACATTTGCCAAGTATTTGTATTCATGAGAAACATTATAATGTGCAGTAAATTCTTGGAAATTCAGTTATTCTTGTTGCTACCCTTGTCATGAGGTATTAGTCTATATTTTTTTTAATTCTCAGATCCAAGATTTCATCCTATAACATGGATCTGCCCTCGTTTTCAGTTATTTTAATATAACTCTCCCCCACACATACAAATATGCAAAAAAATGGAGAAAAAAATAAAAATAAAGACACTGCAGGTGTTTTCTGAAGCAGTAAACAAACACACACGCACTCATAGTTCATGCACATGGACATAGAAGCGCACAGTATCAGTGTGGCCGTGCACTAAAAAATGTGCAAATCGGTCTACCCGTATGTTACAGCTACATGTGTCGTGCGATCTATATATCGACCAAATTGTTAGATATCACGGCTATAGAAAACAAATTTCTCATTCATGATCTAAGTGAGCTGGAGATTTGTTTCAAGACTGCAATTGTCTACCATTTCTTTTTTGTATGTACTTTCTAGTGTTGAGTTGAGAAATAACTAAACATGTAGTACTATAAATAATAATACGAACCAACATTTCTTTTTTCTTTAAAATTTGGTGTATAAAATTTATAGGTGTCGGTTTATTGATATGTTATGCGTACGAAAAATTGATATGACTCGTACGTAGTAAGATATGATAGCACCTATGAAACTCAGACTTGGATAGGAAATTATCCAAGTTGCTTTGTCAAATATAGATAATTCTTCAGTTTTACGCCCAGATCTCTTACATTATCAGTAGATTTAAGCGGTAAAATCTTAGATCTATGAGAAACAAATTGCAACATGTAACATTTTTGCCGTGGCTTCTATGATTCATAGCTTGCGATGTTCTAAGAATAAATAGATGTCAGATTTAAGCTTAGAGACAATTATATTAAAATAGATACTAACTTTTAAAGTTATTAAATTAAATGTAAAAGTCAAATCAAAACAATTAATTTCAAAATATTTCATCTTTAAATGTCTATACAAGCACATTGTAGTTTTTGTGTGTTTTTAAAGATAATGTCAACTTAAATGATTATTACACTTATTTGAGGTGTTGTCATGTTGAAGCTTTCCACATATAATTTTCATTTGCTTATTAAAGTTCCAGCTATTACTATGATGTTTCCAATAACTAGTGTCAATAGCTGTCAAATTATTTGTTTATCAACTTTTCCTAATTTACATTTATATTATTCATTCAAAGACTATATCAAAGTGCCCATCTATTTCCACCATGATTTTTCCTATTTACACCCCTTTTTACACATTAAGCAGTTGTACGGTATGCATTGTTTATTGTACGGTATGCCAAAAAAGGGGTGGAAATAGTAGTGCCAATGAGATTGGTGACCTATTCGTAAGGTTTTTGACATTGTAAAATTCCATCTGAGTTCGAGTCCTAATTCTCATACCTGTGGGGGGTGGATGATAAGGATTTGAAAGTCTTGAGTTTCATCCTAGGCATTTGTGTAATTTAATTGCGTTTCTAAAAAAACAAAAGTAACTTTGCCAAGTAAAAGCATATACATATATAACCTACTAGAAATAATACACGCGCAATACGTGGTGGTTGATGGTTGAAGTTAAAAGGTCATGGTGGCTGGCAATCGGCTTCGCCGACCGCCGGCTCTGAATTGTCTAACATATGTATATAAAAATTGTATTTGTTGTTATTGATAAAAATATATATAAAGAAAAAATGTTATGTATATATATATATATATAAAATATAACATAAACATTTAATAATAAGCTAAAAATGGTAATGTTTAAAAAATTCAAAATTTAAGACACTATGTAAATGCTTTATAAGGTAGTATAGATTAATGTTGTTGATAAGTCATTATTTATTTTAATTAATAGTTTATTTATAAATTAGATTAAATGTAATATAGAGAATCTCTTATGTTTTTAAGTGATATACTAGAAGTATGCCCTTGTGATGCGACGGCGATGGTGGTAGCGGCAGCGAAGGGTGGCGGCGGCGGCGGGTGGTGGTGACGGCGAGTAGTGTAGGCTATTGATGTAAATGTAATTGATGTAAAATGGGGTAGTGTAGTTATTTTAAGAGTTGGGGGATAAATGTTGTAAATTATTTCATTAAGTTATAGGTATATTAAGTGGAGATGTTAATACTTCTTTCACAAAACAGGGCATCGTTTTACTTTCAGAGAAGTACAATACTTCCGAAGGTAGAGTGACAAATCAACCATTCAGAATGTGCTCAATGCAAAATCGATCTACTTAATCTCATCTGACGTTGATACGTAAAATTGAATTAAAAATATTTCGATTTGAACACACGAACAACAATTTGTCAGCATAATACATGAAATCTCGGTTTACAGATTATGTTATAATATATTCAAGAGTTCTTAAACTAAGTCGTGACTTTTTTTGCACACCCAAAGATCATCTCATATTTGATGCTGCACTTGAGGTTGCTGCAGCCACGACCATCTTTCTTTCTTTCAGCGACCTTTCGGTCAAGGTGACCTTGGTTTTGTGACTCCTTTTGATGACTTGTATCCCTCAACTCCTAAAATAACTACACTATCCCCATTTTACATCAATTATTTTTTACATCAATAACCTACACTATTCGCCACCAATCACCACCACCGGTCGTCTCCACCACCACACTGCCGCCACCACCTTCGCCGCTGCATTGCGCGGACATCCATCTAGTTAGTATTAAATAATTACTAAATATAAACATTGACTGTAGTAACAAGAGCATAAGCTAATTTATGATTATTTTATTTTGGTTGTTTGATTGTTGCTTTCAATTAGTCCGTTTTCACATATGTTATTCTTAAACTTCAAAATTTCCAAATTGGTAAATTTCTAAACAACTGTAATGCAATTATTCTTAAAATCCAAAGTTTATTTCTAAGCAAGTGTAATGCAATTACATAAAATACAAAGTTTGCAGAATTGGTTAATTTCTAAACAAGTGTAATGTTCATGATTACCAACTTTACAATCAAGAGTGTAATGTTCATGATTACCAACTTTACAATCAAGAGGAGTGGTTTATTTATTTAAACTTTGATTATGATATGCATGTCACTTAATCACAAACTGATGATATAAATATCAGTATCCTCATTAATGCGCAGTGGTGAATGATTATTTTTAAAAATTTAAATTATAGTGTACTTAAAATCCATAAAGTTTATTCAATACATGCGTTAAAATGTGATGGTGACCGACTGTCGGTTCTAAGTTGTCTAACACACGGATATATAAAAAATGTTTATAAACAATATAAACATTAAATTTTATTGTAAAAAGAGTAATACTTAAATTTTTAAAAATTTAAGACACCTCAATATAAATTATAAGATAGCATAGATATATTTCTTTTTGTAGTTGAATTCTGTTATGAGAGGAAAAATTGAATGAAAACCTTTTTATGACATTTTGTGATATACAAATTGTTCATGAAAAATATGTAATCCTTTTAGGTAGTCCCATCCACACGTCACGGGCCTCATCCTCAACTCATCGTGAGGACGTGTGGATGTCACCACCTCATCCTCAACTCATCGTGGGAGACCTTCTCGGTTTTTAGACGCGGAGCACGAAGAGTGTTGGGGTTTGGGTGGGGACATGAAGTTTATCAACCAATCAGAAAAAAAGAAGTATTGAGGATGAGGATGTAGTGAGGATGAAGTGATGTTCTTGGGGGTGTTTTTAGTGATATGATGTTGATGTGATAGTAAGGTCGAGGTGAAAATAAGGATATGGTTGTGATAGGCCATAAAATATTAAAATCCCCTACTGTATGTATAGAACAAGCTTGTTATACATGAATACAAAGTTCTTATTCATAATTTCTTAGTTATCATATAAAAATGTAAGTTCCACTAAAAAAAATTACAAATATTAAAAAATACATTTCAAGAAAAATAAATAGCTTTGAGAATATCTTCCTCCCTATCAAAGAAAAACACTTTTTTTTTCCAATTAATTAAAAGAAACTACACTCTTAATTTAAATTAATTGCATAAAGCTAATTAGCCTATCTACATCATCTTAATTTAAATTAATTGCATAAAGGTCCTTAAAATTTATATTTTACATTCTTTACATCTTTAATATTTTAATACAACAAAAAAACAAAATTCAATTTTTTTTTTTATGTTTTTCAAAACTTCATAAACCCCTATGTTTTACTAACAACTTGTTTGCTGTGTAATGTTAGAAAAACTGCTCAACTATTTTGATTGTTTGTGAGTCAACCGGTTGGAAAGAACCAACAGGGCATCGTTTTACTCTCAGAAGTAGAATACTTCCCGAAGATAGAATGACAAATCAACCATTCAGAATGTGCTCAACGCAAAATCGATCTACTTAATCTCATCTGACGTTAATACGTAAAATTGAATTAAAAATATTTCGATTTGAACACATGAACAACAATTTGTCAGCATAATACATGAAATCTCTTCTAAAGTTTACAGATTATGTTATAATATATTCAAGAGTTCTTGAACTAAGTCGCGACTTTTTTTTGCACACCCAAAGATCATCTCATATTTGATGCTGCACTTGAGGTTGCTGCAGCCACGACCATCTTTCTTCTTTCGGCGACTTTCAGTCTGGGTGACCTTGGTTTTGTGACTCCTTTTGATGACCTGTAACATTTGAGAAATGTCAGAAGTTATGGCAAAACATAAAACATTTTGAGTTATTCATACTAGTCAAAACATCTTACCTTCGGGGTAAGAAAGGCTTGTTGAAATTAGGCACCGGCCTCGCATGAGGCACCAAAGTCCTTCTCAGTTGTTTCAAAGCTTTCTCTTCCTCCATCTGCACATCAAATTCAGCCAGAATTTAAGTTGAATTATCACAGTTTCAACAGTTTCACTAATAGAAAGTGAGAAAGTGTGATAAATACCATTTTTGCAGACTCTGCCTCATCTCGATATCTCTTGTACATCATCTCTTTCTCTTTGACTTTTTTGTCAAATTCTGCTCTATCAACAGCTCGGTGTTCTACATGTAGATCGAATTCCTGAATCTCAGTAAGTGGTCTGCGAACTTTCTCAGGAACAGGAATGGGATCCCTGAAAATTTGATCCAAAGTGAGCATAATCTGGAACGAATAGACATCTCAACAAATCTTATTATTAGGAGAAAACATTTTCTTACTCCTTTAATATTGGTTGAGCCTTGAACATTCTCAACCTCGCTTCTTCTTCTTCCAACCTCCTCCTTTCTTCCATTTCCCGTTGTATTTCTTCTTCATGTCTTGCCAAACTCTCTAACTGAAAGGGTTCTGGTTTGGTGCACTGTTTGGGCTCCGGTTTTGGAGGAACCTACACACGCATAAAAATTATTTGCATCTGTTTTAACCGGTTACTACTAATTGATGAAATGAAAAAGAAGCAGCTTGCATACCACAGGGTAATCAGTAGTATACGGATATGGGGTTGCTTTCGGTATCCTAGCCTGCTCATCCTCAATTTGCTTATGTATAACTTCCATCACAAATCTCTTTTCTTTCTCTGCTCCTCTTTCCTCAGTTTGCAAATGAAAAGGATTGGGTGCAGTGTTCCTAAGAAATGGTCTCTGTTTGTGGGTATCTGAGCACAATGAAAGCTGTAAAAGAATACAAAAAAAACCCAATTCATTAGTACATTATATACACAGAAGGGGACATAATAATTCCAAATCCCTACCAACCTTGTCAAACAAGTCAGAAACATTCGGCATTGGAGGCGGAATCCTTTTATCAATTGCGAAGTGAAACTCTTGAGGAACGGTAACTTGTCGCTTTTTGTTACAAAACAGACCCAACTCGCCTTTACTTTCGAATATCTACATTAACAAAGTTAATGAGATGAAGTACTGCAAATGATAATCTAACGTGGGTTTTGTGTTCATATTATATATACCTTCTTGTTCAAAGGTCTGGCCTTGAACTTGGGAGCTTTCTCAAGTTCTTCTTTCTCAAGTTCCTCGGTACTTTTAATCTTAGGAGGTCTTGCTCTTAATAACGTCTGTAAAGGTGGTGTCTTGGGTGTTGTAAGATGAGGCCTCCATTGGTGAATCTGCTATAATAACAGCAACTATTAGCCAATATGCTACTAATGTGAAAAATATATAAAATTCCGATTCTGAGTTCATTACCTGAGGGGCTGCTTCTGTTGAGGCAACCGTTGATGTTTCTGCATTTTGATTAGCCCTTTCCATTGTTTCCAAATGAAATTCATGGAACTCAGGTAGCTGAGGCGTGCTTCTCTTCATCGCTGGCAATGTCGGAGCCTCAAGTATCTGTTGAAACACTTTGATTTCAACAAAAACACATTGATTTCTTGATAATATATATAAATCTGCAAAAATGAATATACCTTTCTGTTTACTGGACGGGCCTTAAATTTTGGAATTTTGGCCATCATTTCTTCTTCAATCTCTGCTGAACTCTTGAGTTTTATAGAACGAACGCGTTGAGAAGTTTCAAATGAAGGTTCCTTGGGCCTGGTCAATGTCAGTTTCGGCTTTCTTTGAATCACTTGGCTAGATTCTCCCTAAAGACACCCCAATGTTAAAAAATTAACAAGTGCTTGAAACAAATTTATTAATAAGATAACTGTATCAAAAAAATGAAATTTACATTTGACATCAAAGAAGGGCGAGGAGGCAGATTCATATCCCTCGTGCCAGATTGAAATTTTCTCATCATTTCAGCCATTGAAACAAACGGAATGGACGATGTTGGCTCACGAACATACATCTTCACATTGGAAGAAAAATTAAGTTCGCATCAAAATCACATCTATAAACATAATAAAACATTTACAAATTCTTTGAACTTCACACAAACCTTTCTTTCCTCCTTTCGGGATCTTGATGGGGTAGCTAAGTTGGAGTTGCTCCCATTAACAACACCAGGTCTTGCTTTGTGGGGCAAGATTTGTGTTTTGATGTTCAAAATCTGAAATTTTTAAATATTAATAAAAATTATATGTATCAAGATGTGAGATCACAAATGTATTGATAAAAAAACAAGATATCTACCTGTCTTTTCTTTCCATCTTCAAGTTTCTGTCTCTTTATGGCTTGGTTTTCTTGAGCAAGATTGGGAGTAGCAGCTACCTTATTTAAAGTTTGAATTGGACCCTTTCTGACAGTAGCTGGTGTTTTAAGGCCTTCGGATGGTAATTGACTTTTCGATTTGAGTACTGATGGATTCTTGACTGCACTAGCAATCCTTCTTGCTGTTTGTTGCTTCTTGGAATCTGTTACATTCTTATTCTTTTGAGAATTCATTATCCGTGGATTAGGGGTGCTTGCTGATGCTGCTTCTTGAGAAGAAGGGTAAGTGCTTTTTGTCGTCTTACTTTTCTCAACAATTGCAGAAGTTCCTTCTGTGTCTTGAGGCAAATTAACATCTACCTTGAGTTCCTTCTGTGTCTTGAGTTCCTTTTCATTGTTGTTTTCTTTTCCTGAGGTCATATCTTCTTTATTCTCAGCAGTATCATTCTCAGTCTTTTCAGCAGTAACATTCTCAGCAGTATCATTCCCACTCTTTTCATTGCTTTTGTTTAGAAAGAAAACAAGACAACTAGTGAATATATATACTATATATATATTCCAAATAGATAAAGTTAGAGGCAAAATGGCCGGGTAAGTTGGGTTTGGGTCAAAACGGGCTGTTTAAAAGAAAAGGTCAACTTGGTTTGGAAAAAGGTCAACTTGAGAGGATCACTATCCCAAAAAATGGGCCATGTTAACAATGACTAAAAATAGCAAACTATGTAAAAAGGTGTAGGAAGGTAATTAGAGTCAAAGTGTTGTTATACTAAAATATGACCCCGTAAGAAGGCCCAAAAATAAGAGAACATCTGTTTGGCATTCGGGTCATTAAAGGGAATTGCATAAAGAAGAGATATAACATATACCTTTGTTTATGTGGTCCCAAAGTGATATTGATGGATGAAGTTGTTGATTCAGATTCCTGCAATTACAAGCGTAAACAAAATCAGCAATCGATTTCAATTTGTATATACGAACCAGTCAAGGATGGTTAGTTAGTTATATATTACCTTGTGAGAAGTTTCGGATTGGGTAAAATCACATAGGCTCTCCATCTCAAGTGCTCTTGTGGTCTTGACCTTGTGCATAAAAGCTAAAGAAGGAACCAAAAGTAGACTAAGCACACCATCTTCAATATATAAAATTGAATTCCAGTCATAGAAACAGCAAGTTAAATCAACAAGAGCAGATCAGACTTCTAAAATATAATCAAAAACGACTAGAAATGAAAACCCGAATACCTAATTCCTAAAGGCAAGCTGCTAAAGAAGGAACCAAAAATAGACTAAGCAGACCATCATCAAAATATAAAATTGAATTCCAGTCATAAAAACAGCAAGTTAAATCAAGAACAGCAGATCACCTTTTAATCTATAATAAAAACTACTAGTAATGAAAACCCGAATACCTAATTCCTAAAGAAGGAACCAAAACTAGACTAAGCAGACCATCATCAAAATATAAAATTGAATTTCAGTCATAAAAACAGCAAGTTAGACCAAGAACAGCAGATCAGACTTTTAATCTATAATCAAAAACGACTGGTAATGAAAAACCGAATACATAATTCCTAAAGGCAAGCTAAAGAAGGAGCAAAAACTAGACTAAGCAGACCATCATCAATATATGAAATTGAATTCCATTAATTTACATTAAGTCAAATCAAAAACAGCAGATCAGACTTTTAATTTACAATAATCAAAGACTATAATCAAAGACGACTAGTAATGAAAACCCGAATACCTAATTCCTAAAGGCAAGCTAAAGAATGAACCAAAACTAGACTAAGCAAGACCATCATCAAAATATAAATTTGAATCCCATTAATAAAAACAACAAATTAAATCAAGAAGAGCAAATCAGACTGTTAATTTATAATCAAAAACGACATATAACGAAAACCCGAATACCTAATTCCTAAAAGGGAAGGAAATAGAAAGAAACATACGTGAAGGGGCGTAAGTGAGGGCGGTATCGAACCAAAGCTGTGCGTGAAGAATCTGGTCTTGAGTTTCTCCTTGAATGAAATCAAAGAATTTCGGTGCAGAGAATTCGTAATCTGGATCAACAGTAGTACTCACATCCTCCATCATTCTTCTTTATTTTTCCTTCTTTTTATTATTATTATTATTATTATTAGATTTTAGGAGGATTTAGGGTTTGAGATCTGAAAGTGAGAGGGATGATGAATGAATGCAGGGGAGGGAATTTGGGGGGAGGAAGAAGAAGTAAGAAATAACGGTCCGATATTCTCTCTCTTCTTCAACGGTCGGATTTCATTATTCTTATTTTTATTTTATTTTTTCAAATAATATATATAGAGAGCGCGCCTGTATAGTTCTATGTAATAAAAACCGTTTTCACAACGGCTAGTTTTTTCATTGCTTTCCACCCTTAATTGCTTTCCATACATTTACATATGGGTACCTATTTTTTTTTTTTAATATATTCTTTTTTAGACCGGTATAAGTGTATAACACAAGGATAGTTTATGATTAATATTTATAAATATTTAAATAAGTAATAAGTATTTAAGATTTTGTTTAAATATATGAAGTACTCTACAACATATATGAATTATTAATTTTGTGAAATATGAAACTTTATATTCTTAGTTGTTATTTTTGACCTAAGATAACATTTTATAAATATCTGACTGACGAATATTTATAAGTTAAATATTTTAATAAATTACATATTAAAGTTATCAAAGTTCACATACCAACGTTACCGCATACTAAAGTTTAAAGTAGCAAGAGTTAATAAGTAGTTTGAAGTTACACATACAACCGATCACTCATCATCGCCACTTTCCTCGTCCTCCTCCTCATCATCATCCCCGTCATTTTGTTCTTTAACCTGGTTTACATGCTGGTCTACAAGGAAAAGGAAAGGGAATTGGGGGGGGGGGGGGGTAATCATGAGCTTGCTCCAGATCGGGGCGGTATACTCCGCAAACATCCGGCGCACATCATCGACCGTATACTTTCGCTGAACAGAGGATGACGCAGCACGTGCAAAGGCAGACTCAGGTAGCTTCTGCCCAACTCCTCGGATTCAACCACGACGATCCCAAGCACCTCCTGCGTGCCATATATTTATTACATTTTATAAAATATAGAGGGGTACCCGCACAATGCTGCGGCGGTGATGGTGGCGACGGCGATATGGTGGCGGCAGCGGCGACTGGTGGTGACGGTGGCAGGGCGAGTAGTGTAGGTAAATGATGTAAAAGTAATTGATGTAACGAAGGTAGTGTATGTATTTTAGAAGTTATATGATAAAATAAATGATGTAAATAGGTAAGAAGGACATATTGGTCATTTCGCATACCCCAAAAATGTAACTTTTCAACATGGGGTGTATAATTTTTATATAGTAATATAGATATAATATTTATTATATATTATAAAATATTTAATATTTATAAAAATATTTATTAATACTTATTATAATTATTAAAAATATTAATATGATATTTATTAATACTTAATACATTTTTATTATTTTATTTATAATAATTTATTAATATTTATTATAATTATATTTGTTTATTAATAAAGTTAGTATTATTATATTATATTTATTATATATATTATGAAATATATTATATTTATTAATATTTAATACATTTTAATTATTGGGCCTATTGGGCCAAATATGTTCGTCTAATCATTTATAGTATTCTTCTAATCATTGGGCTTATTGGGCCAAAAATGTTCACAATTTGTATAAATAGTCCAAATGGGCCGTGTGTATTCGTCATTCACTCAAATGGGCCTTAAGCCTCGGTTGTTATCTCATATGGGCATAATTGGCCCAATATGTTTCCCACTCATTCGTTTGGGCCAAATATGTTCACCACTTGTATAAATTGGCCAAAAGGGCCGTGTGTGTTCCTCATTCACTCGAATGGGCCTATTGGGCCTTAAACATCGTTTGTTATCTTATGTGTGCCTAATAGGCCCAATATGTTTCCCAATCATTCGATTGGGCCTAAGATGATTCATCGATAAGTATGAATGTGTGTATGTATGTATGTATATAATTCAAAAACTTCATTTGTAGTGTTCACCTAATCATTGGGCCTATTGGGCCAAGTATGTTCACCACTTGTATAAATGGGCCAAATGGGCCTTGTGTGTTTGTCTTTCACTTGAATGGGCCTTAAACCTCGTTTGTTATTTCATGTGGGCCTAATAGGCCCAATATGTTTCTCAATAATTCGTTTGGGCCTAACGGGCCAAGTATGAATGTATGTATATACTAGAGGTGGCAAAATATGCGGGTCGGATCGGGCTGGGTGACGGGTCAAAACGGGGTCCGAGTCAAAATGGGTTCGGTTCAATACGGGTCCGGGTCAAAACGGACCCGGGTCAAAACGGGCATTCAAGACATTTACATTCAAAACATGCATGTGCCACACGGTTTCTACTTAAGACACACAAAAATATTGTAGTAACAGATGGTTAACATATTGTAGTAAACAGATGGTTACATATTGTAGTAAAATGAAACATAAATATAGATACATTCAAGAATGGTTCAAATTAATCGGTCCAACACCAATATCTGGTTTTCTATCATTCCCAAACCATTCTTTTACTGCTTTATGCTTCACAAGTACACCTGAACTTGACACAAAACCACTAAAATACCCCCCAACACTATGCAACTCAGTCCCTACCACATCATCAACACTCAAATATTCTTTACAAAAACCTTCAACCATCACTCTAGGCACTCTTGTAAAGACCAAAACTTTAATCCCATGATTCCTAGCAGATGCAAACAACTCATGAACTTGAAGGTTTAGATTCTCGAGATAAAACTTGGGCAGAACTGCCCTGCCTACATTCTTCATGTCCTTTAACTTAAGCCCAAAAAAGGTGATGAAGATCATCAGCCTTAAACCTAGCTCATAGTCAAGAACAAGTAAAAGAGGATAGGATAACAATAAGAAAAATGCCCTAAATATACTACCACCTTCAAAAGAAACCAACATGAAGTATGGAAAGAAAGATTTTGAGTTCAACAATAAGGTGTTTTGGATGTCACAAACTAAAGTTTCTTGATCTTTGTTTAAACAACATTTTGTGAAACTGGGGAACAATGGAAATTGGCCGTGGTGTGGTGATTTTTGAGATGGATGGTTTCTTAACAAGAAAAAGCCATGGTTTTTCACTTTCATTGCAGCTTTGTAACATGATTTTGCTAGCAGCTGGCATACTAGCCAGTGTGCTAACTTGAGAAACACCATTAGGAAATCCATATATTTCGTGTGCGTGTGTATGTGTGTGTGTATGTTCTTGAGAAAATTAAGGAGGTATGGAGTGAAGGACATATATATATAGGAATGAAGAGAGGATGATTTATAGAAGAAATTGAATTAAAGGGTTAAAAAAAGAAGTTGACGTACGTAAAAGAAATTAAATGGTTTTATGTTTTTCTTGTTATTTTTTTCTTCTTAATTCAAATCAATATTAAGGATTACAGCATTTGGTTACCCACACCTATGGCATTAATTATTTACACATAAATCTTGTCTTACAATCAAAATGGTTGACTTTAGATACATCATTAATGATCTACGTGTTATATTACATTGACCATTAGTAAGAGTAAATCGTGTTATATTACATTGACCATTAGTAAGAGCTAAGAGTAAATTAAACAAAATTTTCGAAAATTTAGTCGATTTGGGTTAGCATAGTTCATAGAGGCTCTTGACTCAAGTCTAGGATTCAATTCCTAACATGTATGATTATGATACATAAAACAATTTTTGAGATGTAATTAGATTCCCTTCCATTTTATTTTATACGGAGTGATTAATTAATGAATAATTATTGTGAACAATGAAAATGAAAATATACTTTTAGAGTGATAGCATTGCATTGGCTTAATGATCCATCAAATCTTCAAACAATTAATGACACGTACACTGTGTTGATGATAAATCCTGATCGATCGAACTTATGAAATTTGAGAAAATCTCTGTCGACGAGTATGATATATCTGGGACAAAGAACACCGACTAATTAATTAAGTGATTACTTCTTTTTTCCTAGGTTGCCAACTTTATAGGTTAATATATATTGGTGGCCGCCTATAAACTTCTTTCTCTAGTGCATCCTAAATTGATATTAATAAAAAAAAAATATCTCATTTTGCAATCTAGATATATATACTTTAGGGTAATTTAATTATACTTATTGTACCCATGTAACATTAGACGTTTGATTTATCTAGAAAATAATATTATACTTCTAACACCTTTCAATAAAAGGTAACACATTATTGAAATAAGAACTTAATTATTTCAAATTATTTTTGTAAGAAAAATAAGAAACTAAAAGAGTAAATTGAAAGTAGCGCTACATATATTCTGCATAAAAGAAAGTAAGGATCAAATAGGAGAAATAAATGAAAAAAATTACTTTACTATTGTAAACAATTAATATCATTTTATTATTATTTTTATCTTACCTTTAATGTTTGTATATATATATATATATTAAGTATTAAATATTAAATGTGGAAACTTAATTGGTGAAACTATTAAAACAAAATGAATCGAAATCTGACAGATGAACTTGGTGAAACCGTGAAACTATTAACATTAGTTGATTGATTAGTTAATACGTATATGTATGTACATTTATAAAAGAAATGACAAATGAGATATAATTTTATTCTCTATTTTTTAACGACTGGATATATTTTTTTTATCTTAAATATTACTCGTCAATCTTGAGATTTAAACTTATAACCTCATATCAAAAACAAAGTGTGTTATTGTGTTAGCTAGTGAGTAGTGAACATTTGCATGAGATTAGTGACGGATCTTGAAGAAAGTTACTGAGAGGGCCGAAAGTCACGGAATATACAAAATAATAATAAAAGAACTACGGATAAAATATTACTACGGAGCGAAAAAACGGAGGGGGGGGGGGGGGGGGGGGGGGGGGGGGGGGGGGGGGGGGGCGGG
>JAOXNX010000031.1:16229935-16253804 GCA_028566075.1 Solidago caesia
TCCCTTTTTAATTTTTTCATTTTCACAATTTGCATCCCCTTTTCTTTCTTTCTTTCTTCAGATTGACTTCAATTGTTTAATTAAGCAAGCATCCCACCATCATTATTTTTAATTAATTTGGTGGATTAAGAATCCTACACTCTTTTATTCTTCACCAGATTTTCCAGACAACCCAGATCAGTTCTGTAATAAAGTAAGCCTTTTTCTCAATCTTTCAATCATTATTTATGTATATAAAGCTTTAATCTTGATTTATGAAGATACCCAATTGAAGATTCTAGTAAAAAGATACTTTCTTTGTTACTTTGATTAATTTGTGTGATCTAGTTTCAAAGTTTTCCTTTTTAGTGTTTGTATGATTTGGGTTTCTTGAGATAATTTGTGTTAGGGCGCGTACATCTGAGTCAAAAAGACTCGCCCTCTCCGGGTAACCCGAACTGGGAAAACCTCATCTGTTTACCCATTTGTAGTCACCAGATTTGATTGATTCATGTTTGAAATTATACTTATAAGTTTAGTTGTGTTTCTTTAATATTTAGGGATTGCAAATCAGCTAAGACGCTACTTGATTTCAGAGATTTGAAGTTTCCAAAGTGTAAAGCTGGGATCTTTATTGATGGTTTTTGATCAAAGTCAACACCATATTTTGTGTAGATTATAGTGTAATTGAATTGAGTTTGTGTTTATTTTCTGGGTAAATAAGTACCCGGAAAACTGAAGATAGTTTGTGTTTTAAAGAAAGTGGAAGATGTCTGGAGTTCAAGATTCACTAGAGATTAAATTTCGTTTGATAGATGGATCCGATATTGGTCCAAAGAGCTTTCCGGCAGCTGCAAGTGTTGCAACCTTGAAAGAAAGTATCCTTTCTCAATGGCCTAAAGGTCAGTTATTTGTTCTTGAACATTTTTTATTTTGTCAAAGTAAATCCACTTTTATGCGTTGTTCTGAACATTTGTATTATGAAGAATGTTATATGTGAATTACTTTTTTGGATTGAAAAAGCCTTGGCTTTAGTTGTATAACAAAAAAACCTTGATCCATTGTATTTATTGATATTTGTGTCATAGTGTAGACATTACAGTTATGTTCATAAAAATCTTCTATACATTGAATTTCTTCAAATTGATTGTTGTAATGAAGGTACATGTTAGTGGACGACCAGATGAATATAACTTGCATTTAGGATTAGCATATATGACACCTAGATGCAAAAACTGATGATTTTAATCTGAACAAGTTATGGAAAAATCGTTATAGAGACTGTCATAGAAACACATTGTTTTTATGTAAGACACAACTAGACAGTCTATGCCTCTATGGAGCATTGTTTTTTATGTTTTGCTCATAAGAAAGGTGTTGTAATTGAATGGGAGAGTTGTTATTTTGTGGTGTAACAGAGAAGGAGAATGCCCCACGTACAGTAAAAGATATAAAGATAATTAGTGCCGGAAAAATATTGGAGAACAACAAAACAGTAGGAGAATGCAGGAATGCATTATGTGATGTCCCTGGTGGAATTACAACCATGCATGTCGTCGTTAGTCAGCCATCCCAAGAAAAAGGTAACATGAAAATGTTGAACGTATTGCACGTTGTTGATATCATTATTGAGTTTTTTCTTAAAAATTGCAACATTTCTTTTTTTGAGATGTTTTCAAGGCAGAGTTGCCTGTTTGTTTCTTACAATTTACTTGAAAAGATTCAGCTCGTCACAGTTGTCTGAAGTTCAAATTAAAAAATCTTTATGTTTTTCTCAAAAGTCAAATGTTATGTCATGAAAATTGTAACATTTACAGTGTTCTAATTTTTTTTTTCCCCCCGAAAGTTATTTGCTAAATACTCAAATTACCCTTCAAATGATGACACAACAAGATAATCTTGTTGGCCCAAATCAACGGTATCAGTTTTTTTTTTCTCCCCATTTGGTTCCATTGATGACTATTTTCCAGATATAGAAATCTTGCTATCGTATAAAAAACAATTTCTGGTAGTTTAAATTTCTTCTTATTTACACAACCTTCCGTTTGTGTTTCTCTACCAGAAAAGAAAGCAACAAACGACCTGAAACAGAACAAATGCTCGTGTGTTATTTTATGAGAAGCTATCCAGGCGATGTTGTTTGCAGGTTAGTTAGTTTTGGATTCCTCCATTTCTGCTGACAAGAAAGCTTGTTTTCTTGGAATCTTGTATTGAAGTAGACGACTGATCAACTTGTTGCAGATAAAGATCGCCGGTGTAGTTAAAGATGATACTGTGGTTGAGAATGGCTGGACAGTGAAGATCTTGAATAATAATAATAATAATAAGAAACTCTGAAAATTAAAGGAAAAAGTGGAAATCGTGAAGAAATATGTACTATACAAGTTACAGGTCGACATATTTATACAATTAGTTTGTTTTCCAGGTTTGTTTTTGTGTATTTTGTGGATTTCTGAAGTATACTCCAAAATACTCGGCTTGGTTCTCCATTGGTCTTTGGGTTCTTTCAGTCGATTTAAAATATGTGACCAGATATGAATATACATTAATGATTATGGTTTTTTGCACGACATTTCTGGTAACTGTTGATCGGATTTATTGCCTTAGAGGAAGGTTGCCTTGTATCTCCGTTTTCTCTCATATGAGATTTTCAACTCATGCATTGGCTTATTATACTTCTTGAAAACAGATGTGTCATATTGCCTCCAATATGACGTATCTTTCGGTCTTTCCAATAACACCGAGTAATTTGATATGTAACTATGTATCTTTCTGCCACAGTATATTTACGAGAAAATGAAAAGATGCTTGAAATTCATACTATACGGATATTATCTGACCTTCACATAGGCAGGTTAATTATAATACCACAGTCGTGCTACAAATGAAACAAGCATGACATACATGGACAATATAAGGCGTCACCTTAGTGTATAATGTAAAATGTGTGCCGTGATGATCTTTGTGTTGTAAGACTATAATGCATGTATTCGTATTCTATATGTGCAGTCTATGAACATGACGAAACTTCACATCTTTTGATCAACAAATTTTGAATTCTAGAAGACTACCAACAGTGACGAAAAGCAAGCCGGACGTATGTTTGAAGCTTTGCCGTTAGGCTAACCCACTTCGCTTCGAATTTTCCTCGTACCTTTGTGATGGTCATCCTTATCATCATTCATCAATAGTGGATGTTTTAAGTGTGCGACCAAATGTATACACCACTATAATTTCAAAAGATAAACCTTTCAAAATGTCAACTATTGGATCATCTATTGCTTTAATCACATCTTTTAATCCACTGACTTCACAATCAAACACTTTCCTTTCCTTTCCATCATATATAAACGGGAAATGATATATCCACCTACAAATCCTCTTAATAATCTTCTTAATTTCATTACTTCGTGACAAGTGTAATCCACCAATTTTCTCTCCTAATCCCATCTTTTGATTTTACCAAGTGTCATGATCATATTGTTAAGAGAATTATTAAAAGGATTTTTAGAAGAATATATCATTTACCTATATAAACTATAAACGACACCAAAAACACATTACCAGCATCACATTACATAAATCAAAGCCAATCATCATTAAACTATAAATCATTAAAAATACTTTCTCAAGATATTTTCATGAAAAATGTAAAGGGAACAAGTTCATGGGAAGGACGAGTTTTGAACTCAGATGTACATGACCTAACCAGATATCCCGTGACTGTTTTCACATCCCTAACTGGCCAACACAAGATCTTTACCTAACTAAGAAGGTTCAAACACGAGTCCTTTCTAAAGGATATCAAAAAATGTAACCATTAAGCCACCTTAATGGTGATAATCCATACTATGGTTATAATCATGGCTACAACTATTTTGGCCACCACCACAGTAGTTGATCCCATAACTGATAAAAAAAATAGGTCCAAACGACAAGAATTGACCTGGGAACGATGGTGTGAATTCAAGTTTTAATCTTGGTAGGATATGAATGCCTGATACATTTCTGTCAGCCATATAATGCAGACTCTTGGTGGATTATGGAGCATTACCACCACTTGTAAGGCTGCTCCCTATCGGCTCGGCGTGGCCTCATCTTGGAGCTCGGCGTCCACACCACCGTAGGCACCACCTCGGCGTGCACAGCTCGTCATCGGAGCTCGGCGTAAAAAAGAAGTGGCAAGACGAGATTTTGTGGGGCCAGTTATGTGTATGTTTGTATGGGTTTTTATTTTTTAATTGGGAATGAGGTGAGGATGAGGGTATGACAGAGAGGATGGTGTTTTTGGGTGTGTTTTGGAGAAAGAAAACTGACGTGGCAGTGAGGATGAGGGGAAGATGAGGACATGATAGGGAGAGACCTAACATGTTTTTGATAATATTAGTAAATCTGGTGATTAAGGGTGGTCTAGATCCAGTTGGGAAACTATCAAAAACAAGCTAAGGTGAAAATCAGTGGCGCGACCTTTAGTCTTGGAGATTTTTCCCTAGACTTTCTCGGGGTTTTTTCATCCATTATAGTTTCCTCGCAGTTCGGATTTGTACAAAAGGTGTCTTTATTTATGTATTCTCCCTATATATTTTTCTTTTTCCACATATATTACTAGCTATCTGTTAATTGTATATTTGTATATACTAGAACGGTACCCGCGCAATGCGGCGGCAGTGTGGTAGTGGCGGCGACCAGTGGTGATGGCGGCGACTGATGGTGGTGGTGGCGGTGTCGAGTGGTGTAGATGATTGATGTAAAGGGATTAGTGGAGATATGTTAAGAAATAAAGGATTGATAATGTAATTTAATTATTAAGGGCAATTTAGACAATTTACAATAAGTAACTTTCAACAAGGAGATGTATTCTTTATAAGATAATATAGATACCATAACTCAATACACGGAAAAAAATGTTGATCCCATAAAACACCAATCCACCATAAGTAGGCCCCTTTTTTCCAATTTATTTATACAAGTTTTTTTCACTAAATTCATAAAATTATTTGCCACAAAAATTAAAAACAAGCCTTAAAATCCAACTGGGAAAATCCACCATCCTCCACGTGTTAGAATCATAACCTCCAATCACACACCTTACCTTTTGGATCCTTTTTTCTTTCTTCCAGATTCTTCAACTCTTTCTTTCTTTCTCTTAACCAATTTCAAGAAAATAAACAAAAATGGCAGCAGCCATTTCTGCTCTATCACTTAAATCCCTTCAAAGTTCAGATCTTTTCAAACAACCCAATTCGAAGTTTCTTAATGGGTGTCCATTAGAATCTTTTTCTTTAAATTTAAAACCAATTAGTAAATGTAAAGCTAGGATTTTTCCCAGTTTGGTGGTCTCTGCTTCTGCCGGAACAACTGGCAGCGGCGGCGGCGGCGGCGGTACATTTTATGTGAATTTCACTGGCTTCCCTTTTCCTCTTGGCCCTTTTCTTAATAGGCCCACTACTAGGACTGAGGTAATATCTTTAGATTCCGTTTAGTTACCGAAAACTTTCTTGATTTTTCATTTTTCGCAAATTAATAGTTATTTTTATTTCTGTAAAACAGTAGTTTTGTAAAGTGTAGTTGGAAGAGTGACATTTTTGTTTCCAATAAATAAATTTCCAGGTATTTAAACACGTTTTCTGTTTTTTACATTTTCGATAAAACATTTACCTTTTTCCACGACTAAACAGGCCCCACGTTTTGTTTACCTGATATAAAATTCTTTACTTTTCTATCAAAAATTATGTGATATTGCATCTGGGTTGTGTAATTTTTCTTAAAGGTGAAATCTTTTGACATGATTTCAGGTCGTAAAAGACACCATATGGATGTTTGAGCAAGAACAGGCATTGGGATTCAGCAGTGTTTCAACAAACACAAGAATGACTGTCATCAAACTTAAATCAGGTGGATTGTGGGTCCATGCACCAATTGCCCCAACCAAAGAATGCATTCAGGTCTTACTTTTAAGTAAAAAAAAAACATATATTTGTCGATTTTGTGATATATTTGAACACGAATTCTTGGATCTTGATTTTGTGTTTACTTGTGATCTTTTTGGCAAATATTCTCAGCTTGTTAAGGAATTAGGAGCTCCAGTAGAGTACATTGTCCTGCCTACATTTGCTTATGAGCATAAAATATTTGTTGGTCCATTTTCCAGAAAGTTTCCACAAGCTCAAATATGGGTGGCACCAAGACAATGGAGTTGGCCTTTGAATTTACCACTTGAATTTTTTGGTATTTTTCGTGCCAAAACATTAGAACATGAGGACCTTTCGACTCCATGGGCTGCAGAGATCGAACAAAAGGTTCTGAGCTCTCCTGAAGTTGGTAATAAAAGCTATACATACCAATATACCATGATATCAAATTTTGTTTAATCATTGCATTATCCATTAGTAAATTTTCAAACTTTAGACATGTTTGTGTTGTTGATATAGGAATTGGACCATATGTGGAGGTAGCTTTTTATCACAAGCGTTCAAAAACGTTACTAGTGACAGATGCTGTAATATTTGTCCCAAAGCAGCCTCCTGAGTGTATAAGCAATGATTCGTTGTTGGCATCGGCTAAAAACGGGTTGGCCGTAAAACTTCTCAGTAAAGGGAAGGAAGTCCCTCAAGAACCAGTCATTGATAACACTATAAACAGGCAAAAAGGTCTGTTTGTTGTTAAAGACAGTAAAGGTTGAAGCTTTTGCCTGTGATTATATTCATCTGATTCGTTCAGACCTTCTGTTACAGGGTGGGAAAGAATGGTTCTTCAAATCTTGTTTCTTGGTCCGTCAAATCTCTTGGAACCAAAAGCTAGTTTCTCTCAAATGTCACAGAAGTTGATCGTTTCGCCCATTGTTAAAACATTAGTCTTCAGCAAAGTTCCTGAAAAGGCACGTTCCTTGACCATTACAGAGTATTAGATTGGGCCCATTGCATAAAAAGTAACGAACTTTAGCATTCTTCATTTACACCCGCACCAGAGCTGAAACTTTCGAAAGAAATGATTTTAAAGAAAAACCAAAACTTTTTAACATTTCGTTATAAGATAATCTGGCCCTGGTATCATGGATAAAATGATGTGGCAGCTTATGTGGCGGTAATGTTTGACCATGTTTAGTTTTTCCTGACATGGCACCTGAGAACCAGTTATCTTAGAAGATTATCCTGAATTCTAAAGTTTTAATAGTTTGAGCAGTTTTGTTAGTGCAAACGAAATGTATCACTCCAAACAGATTTGTTTAATGTCAATATCTGAACTGAATATGTCATTATATTCGTCGTTACCGAACTAATGTGAACTTTTGACTTTTGAAATTGAGCTTTTCAGGTGAGGGATTGGACTGACAGCATTGCAAGAGACTGGAAGTTCAAGAAAATCATTCCAGCACACTTTGCTGCTCCTATAAATGCCAACAAGTCAGATTTTCTAGCAGCTTTTGGATTTCTTGACGATCTATTAGGTGATCGTTATGTTACTGGCCCTTCCCTTCAACTTCTCTTCGCATCTATAATGGGAAAGGCTGCAAGTTACTTCCCACCAGACGACATGAAAACATTATCGTCGCTTGATCAGTTTCTAGTCTCAGTTGGAGCGGTAAAGAAGACTGTCTCGGGTCGCAAACGTCGATAAAATGGAGCAATAAAAAAAGAGCGCATCATAAAGGAAGATACTGGAATGCATAGTATAGTTACTACTCAAGTACTCATATAATATAGTTTTTACACAAACTCTTTTTGTCCTTTTTTCCCTTTTTGTTTCAAGAAAGTAGCATCTTGCTATTGCACATATGTCAGAAATAGTGTATTGATTGGGAATATTTAAAAGAGTATAGGAACCATTGTCTTGATCCAGGATATGCCCTATAACCTTCAAGGCTATCATTAAAAACGATAAATGATGAATTATCCATGTTCAGCCTACCCCGGAAAAGTCGAGTCTTTGGCTCTGAAGCCTAATTGATATTTCTACAGTCATTTTCTAGACTTTTCACCAATAATCCCAAGATATTTACCTATCAAGGTTGGAACTCGGGTCTCTTTTGAGAAATGAGAATGTTTTACCACTAGGCCACCTAAGAAATGAATTTTAGACTATTGTTAACAAAACCTTGATATAAATTACAACAAAATATGACCTTTAAATTACAAATCTATATTTTATTTGTTTGGGTCTTGTACGAAAAACCCTTGGGTCCATGACTAACATTCATTTTATTTTATTTTATCTTTTGATTCCCCGCCAATTTCTCTCACCCCAACAAACGCCAAAAGCTATTCAAAGCTCTTGGCTTTATACCATATCCATTTTCATTAATTAGAGTTCTCTTCGTCTAATCAATCAATCCCTTTTCTGTTACACCCTCCTTTTCTTCTTTATCCTAAGGAAAAAAAGCTCAAGTAACAGAAAGGTATATGTATGTATGTATATATATATATATATATATATATATCTGTATGTAAATCATAACACAGTTCATATATCTTAAAGCAAATGACGTGAAAGATTAAGTAACCACACAATACAACCTTATATGCCTTTTTCTAATTGATTGTTTGTTGTTTGTTTCTGGATTGTAATGGTGATATGTTTGTTGTGTTCCTAAATTGACATCTGCTTTTCTTCTGGCTGTTCAAAAAAAAATTGGCATCTGCTTTGAGATTATTGGGTTTTTTTATTTTTGGTGGGTTGGGGTGGTCGACTTACAACTTGTGTGATTCATGTGTGTTTTTCTCAAATGAATACAAATACACACGGGTATGTTTCCTATCAATAGGAGTCGAGATCATCCATCGGTTACTATAAATCACCATCTCCAAAACTGTTTGGATTTCAGTCCAGTCTTGTTGACACATTTTTGTCTCGCCTCAGGTTAAGTGCTCTTATTGTTGTAATAATAATGGCAACCCAAATTAAACGAACCCCGGAAAACAGAAATACAGCAAGGACGTCGGTATCTATATCAGGGCCTGCATACATGGTCGCTGTTGGTGGTGCTCCAAGAGGTTCTAAAGCCAAAAGCAAGAAATACATCATATCAAGTTCTCAATTAGCTACTGGAGAAAAATGTTGTATTCTCTCACGTTATCTCAGACCTCCAACAGGTTCTTGTCATGATTTGTGTAAACATGGTATAAAAGATGAATTGCTAGAATTAAAGAGACCCACAAGAAGGTTGGGATCAAGAAAAAAGCCAGTCATCAAGAACAAAGGTATTAAAGTGAGTGAAGTTCCTGTTGTGAGAACAAAGATTACAAAATCAAAACCTAAACCTTCTCATGGTCCTAAAATCCATAGACCTGCTGAACGTGTTGTAGTCATGAAGTGGGAAAACTCGATACCATCTAAAAAAGGTGGAGTTTCAAAAAGCAGTTCACCAACACAACATGAGCTCATTATGCCTAAAAGCCGTAGTCTTTCTCTTAATTCTTCGGCACGATTAAATGGACAAAAAACTGAAAAAGACTCCAAGGCTACTAAAAATACAGGAATGGTACGTAAATCAACTTCTGTAGAAAGAATAGCTCCCAAGGCTACTCGCACTGAATCGTTGCCCAAGAACCATAAGTTTGCGTCTCCTGTACAGGATCAAAATAGTATTACAAAAAACAAACTCAAGAAATTGATCGCCGAGAAGGTTCAGGAAATGACCTTGCATGAAGCTGAGAGTGCAGAGTTGGAATTTGTTGCTCCAACTGTTGAAATAGTTGAGTATCCAACAACTCTACCTACAGAATCAACCAATCTTCCAAATTCTGAAAGTTCACAATCAGCTTCTGATGAACAAGATTTAAGCTTGGAGTCTCAGCATGATGATGACAAAGAAGTTTCAGAAGAAGAATGTGAATACACTAGTATCGAAGAAGTTGTCTATGAAGATGATTATGAGATAGAAACTTCAGAAGGGAATTGTAATTTTAGGGTGGTAATTTGTGAAGACGAAGACGGAGGGTATAAAGTAAAGTTCAGGAAGGGAAGGGTTGTTGAATTCGAGTCTGGGGATAATGGTCCTAGGAGGCTCAAATTTAGGAAAGGGAGAGTCCTGGGGGATAATGGGGAAGGGCAGATAGGTAGAATAAGTTTCAAAAAGAAAGTTGATGAATCAAGAAATGCTTCCAGTCATGACTCGGAAACAGTAACATTGAAGCATCAAGAGATGCAAAGGAAAGAAGCTCAGGATTTGTTTAATCGTGTAATAGAAGAAACAGCAAGTAAGCTAGTGGAGAACAGGAAGACAAGGGTAGGGGCATTGGTGGGTGCTTTTGAAACAGTCATCTCTCTTCAACCTACCTCTGAATGATAAGCATCATTTTTTCAGGACTTGATCTTTTTGTACATGAACTATAGATGAAGATGGCAGTTTGCGATATGGCCAGAGAGGAGGGTTGGTTTTGTATAAGGAAAGAAAGGTTGATGTATTCAGGAATTGTTTGTGCTGTGCTCTATTGTAATTTTATAAAGGTTATGTGGTTGCTTGATCTTGAGGTTTTTGTATACTTGTGCGTATAGAGTATATAGACAAAAGTTCATGAATTAACACAAACTTCCAATACAGTTTAAAGGCTACACTTGTGCCTAAGAAAAGTTGAATAAACTTCGTTTACGTGAATTTACATTTAATCTTTAGTTATCCTAATACATCTTTTAGATTAATAGATCATAAATCTAAGGCTTATGTTATGTATACCAGTAACCAAAACATGGAAATAATCACCTACACAGGCCATATGTTGTCACCATAAATGGTTTTGCCATACCATATAAGAATTCCATATGTTTTTTCTAGAGTTCCGCACTCTAAAAGGCGGAACATCCTATTTTGTCATTCGAAATGCCACACCCTAGTAGGCTAGTATTCATCGGAATGTCACATGCAACCCACTTTTCAGGAAGTGGATATCGACAACATTACATTGATATCACAAAGAAAACAAACAAAAATACTTTTCTTCCATCACGCATGCCGAAAACTAGTCATCCTTTCAAATGATTTGAGAATCCAATCTAAAACATACAATAAGTGATGCAGCACAAGGGATACAATTGAAGCCCATAGATGTGTTCTTGGGCATACATGGTGTGTGTTGGGTTGTGACGACCCTTTATGTGCTTGTGGTTGTACTCTATTTTCTGTAAAAGTCTAGATTTTGGCTTTTTTTTTTGTCAAAAACCTTGTACTAATATACTTCCAAAAGGATTGAAATCAATGTTACTAGCTATCACTTCCAACAAAAAAAAGCCATAGTGGCATATGCATTCAATCAACATATTAAGTCAGTAAGAAAGCGATGTATATTCATATGAACACATCCTATTTATGTTTGAAACTTCCTACTTCCTAAACAAGGTCAAATTAAACAGCGAGTTCTCACATGGTTGTAAGCTGTGTTGTAAGCTGTGACCGAAGGTTGGCTTTTAAATTTTCTTTAGATTCTGAGTCAGGAAGTTTGCTCTGTGCATCCCACTTCTGCTTTGAAGTCCAAGCCTGTGATACTCATCTTGCCAATATTAACTGCATATTAACGGTCTCAATTAAGAACTAAAAAGGGCAAATCCTCTTGTAGAAAGCTGTATCTTTTGGAAGAATTGGGAACTGTTAAACAATTCTAAAAGGGAATCTTACCAACAGCATCCATGCCAGTTAAATTAGGCATAAACCGCCTAATATGCTCTTCTGCTGTCTCATCTGCTTTAAGTGTTTCACACTCGAATGAAATCACAATCTTGCTCTTCCGGTGTTTCTGGTCAACCAAAGTAACAACATCCTTCTCCCATCTGTCAAGAAACTGGATTACATGTGGAAGGTACACAACAAGCAAAGAAACTGGAAAGCCTGTGAAATTACAATAACGCTTAATGACATTATAGATTTATAGTACCATACTACCAAAAACATTGTACTATGAAGTCAGATCTATGGTGTTTGAATGTTTGCTAGGTAAATATCATACAAGAGACTAAAATTCCAAAGTGAATCACACACAATAAGTTAAGAACGCTTACCCATGAGCATGTTCCACATTACATAACCGTGCAGCATCATGGCCTCTTCTTTCAACCACAATATCTCGTTCTTTCTTGCTCTGCAGCATATAACAACTCATTACAACCAACCCTTTAACCTTACACCTCAAAACCATAAACCATTGAATACTTACATTGAAATCTATTATAGTCAATTTAACCAATCGATAGTCCTCACCCCTGCTACATTCCCTTTCACATGCTAACTCTAATTTCAAGATAACACATTCATTAGCCGAAAAAACTCATTCTAGTATACTTTTCTGCACAAATTAAACCCTCAAAAAATCACTAATAGCACTTAACATTAGGATCGCAACTTCAATAAAAAGATAACTACAATCGAGATGAAAAAAACACTTTCGATATCAACAAAGTAAATGTGAAATACCAGTGCCATGAATGCCATAACAAACAGAATTTGGAAGATGAACAAAATGACCCGAAATACACCCGTTTGGTAACAAAGCTAGTGATGCCATTCCTTCCATTTTCAATCCCTCTTCTTCAACACCTTCTTCGCCATCTTCTACTTTATATTATATATATAACAGCAAAACAAATATAAAATTAAATCAGGGTTTATCTTCCTTATCAAAGAAAACCTAACCCATCATTACCAATAAAAGTAAAATATAATTTAACAGTCCAAAAATAATAATTAAACTTACCAATTTGTGAAAGTTCGTCTTTTTCTTCCATTTCACAAAATCCTAGCAAAATCTTGAGAGTGAAACAAAAGGGTTTTAAGGAAAGTGAGGGACTTTATGTTGAAAAAAGGTTTTTTAGCGCGGTTGTCTTTATGTGGGGTTGTACATTGTGCAGAGAAGGTGGTACCCTTTTAGGATAATTTAAAAAGGAAAGATTTTTATGAGAATAGGCAATAGGCACTCAAAGCCCCTTTCAGTATAGGTAGTCCAAACAGGTCTAAAACCCTCCTCAATTCTTGATTTTTTGTGTCTGTATTATCTTATTTTATTATTATTTTATATATGAATATACATCTATCTGTATCTATATTTTGTACATTTTCTTGGTTTGGTTGTGAGTAAAAAGGTGAAAAATTCAAGTAAGTTTGGAACTTGGGTTTGATTTATGGCTGGATATTTGACAACTTCGGTTGTATTTCATGTAACACCACTTGGGATATCTGAATGCTATCATACTACTAGATTACATGTGTCGAGTTTTTTGGAAAGTTTCAGTTCAGACATTTCATCGAACAGTTGGAAGGCGAAACCGAAAGTAGCATCTAGAGGTAGTAGAGTTGATAAGTTTGTACCCAAGGTTTCGCTTGCATATGGGTCAGTTGTTAAGGAACATTCGGTGTGGGACGATGGAAATGAAGAAGTTGGTAATGATGTTAGTGAGGCTGAAATTGTTTATGAGAACAGGCTGCAATTTTTGGAGGAAAAAGATGAGAAGAATCTTTCGTGGCGCCTCTTGAAGCTTAGCAGGGCGGATAAGGTTAGAAGCGCACTGGAGCTTTATGCATCTATGGATTTCATGGGTCTGAGACCTGAATCTCATGCGTTTAATGCTCTACTGTCTTGTTTGTTAAGGAACGACGAGCTTGATGATGCGTTGCAAGTTTTTGAATCGATGAAATCATATGATAGAACAAGTGGACATAGTTATAACTTGATCTTACAAGGGGTTGCTAAAGCTAGAGGCTTTGAAGCGGCGTTTCAAATGTTTGAAGAGCTTATGAGCGATGACAATCATAAGAAGAAAGTTGACCAGGTTTTATTTAACATGATGTTAACGTTGTGTCGGGATGAAAAAGAATGGGTCAAAAGCGAAAGGGTTTGGAGGATAATGAAGGATAACGGTTGTGTTGGGAATTTAGTCACGTATCGTTTATTGGTTACTATATTTCTTGTTTTTTGTCAGTATGGTTTGGCGATTGAAGCCTATCTTGAAATGGTTCAAAATGAGGTTGAACCAGATACCCGCACCACCGAAGCTGCTATAATGGCTTTTGCTAAAGATGGGAGATGGGATTTTGCGTTAAGTGTTTTTCGTGGTATGATGAAAAGAAAAGAGAATCCAAATATTATCATATTCAATGCATTAATTCATTCACTTGGGAACAATGGTCAGGTTAATCTTGCCTTTAAAGTCTACGATTGCATGAAATCTTTAGGGCATGTTCCTACGTCATATACATGGAATGCCCTGCTCGTTGCTTTATGTAGAGCAGAGCAATATGGTGATGCACTTAGGCTTTTCGAAAGAGTCCAACAAGAGACTCCATCTGCCCTTGGATTGCATTTGTATAATACTGCACTAACTGCCTGCAAGAGCCTTGGTGCTTGGAGAAGAGCGTTGCAGATTCTATGGGAAATGGAAAATTCGGGACTGCCTATTCCTGTTACATCATATTGTCGTGTGATTGGAGCTTGTGAAGTTGGAAATGAGCCTAGAGTCGCGTTGCAAGTATATCAACGCATGGTTCATCAAAAGCAAACTCCAGACACTTTAACTCTGTTGTCACTGATTAGATCTTGCATCTGGGGTTCTCTTTATGATGAAGTGCATGAAATACTGAAGGTAGGTTGAACTCTTTTTGTATAATTAATTAAATTTCTTGCAATATTGTATCGTGTGATCATAATGGTATGAACTGTGGGTTTGATTTGTGCAGCTAGTTCCACCGAATGCACATCTTTACAATGCTGCCGTTCAGGGTTTTTGCCTAAGAAAGAGGACCGAATCAGCAACCAAATTGTACCAGGAGATGCGTGAACTAGGGCTTTCAGCCGATCACAAGACACGGGCAATGATGCTGCAATTCTTACCAAGAAGCTAACATTGGTTGTAGCAGCTGATCATCACAGTTCACATCAGACGAATTATTCGGTTGTTGTATACCTTGTAAAAATCTTTGATTTGTTCTTGTCGTTTGGAACAAGTCAGTAATTTATAACGATGATGATGGTAATAGATGGTTTGATTATCAAAAATGGCAAAATGACTCACCATAGCATAAGCATTTATTATGCATACTAAATACTAGATGAACATGCAATGTTGCCAATGTTACAAACATGTGTATATTTTTATGGATAATCTATCTGTTGGTTCACAACCTAGAAAGTTTGTGATAGTGCTTGTTGGCCCTCGGGTGCATCACCAGGCAATGAGTTGACTTTCTTGAAAACTAGCTTTTGTTGGGGGAGTTGACCATTGGAGAATGCTGTGACTTCTGTGTCTACCGATATGGTGTCCTCATCCTTGAAGTCTCCTCTTAATATGCCCTTTGCAAGCTCATTCTCAACATATTGTTGGATCACACGCTTGACGGGTCTAGCACCATAGTTTGGATCATACCCAAGACTCCCTAGAAGCTCAACTGCAGCTTCACTTACATTAATCTTTAGCTTCCGATCTGCTATCCTCTTCTGCACCCTCTCCAACTGATGATCACAAAAAAGGACATTTAGATTCCATCAATAACAATTTGTAAACTAAAACATTATGTAAGGGTTAGGCGTGTGTCATGCAACTTACCTGTAATCGGACAATTCTGTTGATTTGGGAGCGGTCAAGAGGCTGGAATACTATGTACTCATCAACTCGGTTCATGAACTCGGGACGAAATACCGACCTTGCTGCATCCATAACTCTCTGCTTTATAGTCTCGTAAGCTTGATCTTTGGGCATGGAGTCATCGGTATCAAGTATGTACTGGGATCCCACGTTTGAGGTCATGATGATGACGGTGTTGGTGAAGCTGACTGTACGACCTTGTGAGTCTGTCACCCTGCCGTCATCCAAGATCTGGAGGAACACATTGAACACATCAGCATGAGCCTTTTCAATTTCATCAAACAGGATAACAGCATAGGGCCTCCTGCGTACTATCTCTGTCAACTGCCCTCCTTCCTCATAACCTACATATCCAGGTGGTGCGCCTATCAATCTAGAAACAGCGTGCTTTTCCATGTATTCACTCATATCAATCCTTACTAAAGCCTCCTCTGTGTTAAACAAGTAAGAAGCAAGCGCTTTTGCTAGCTCGGTTTTTCCAACTCCAGTGGGCCCCATGAACATGAAACTAGCTATTGGACGGTGAGGATCCGATAGGCCAGCTCTCGACCGTTGGATCGCCTCGGCCACAGCTGTAACAGCAGGATTCTGACCCACAACACGTTTATGTAGCTCTTCTTCCAAATGTAACAATTTATCCCTCTCGGATTGTTTAAGCTTTGATAGTGGAATGCCAGTCCATTTGCTCACAATCTCTGCAATGTCATCACCTGTAACTTCTTCCCGGAGCATCGACTTCCCTGAGCTCATATACTCCACCAATGCTTTTTCAGCAGTGTCAAGTTGACGCAGCAAAGAGTTCAGACTTCCGTATTTCAGCTCAGCTGCACGGTTGAGATCATACTCACGCTCCGCCTGCTGTATCTCTAGATTGACCCGGTCAATCTGCACAAAAGGGACACAGTTAGTTTCAATATGATGAGAAGTTGAGTAATCTAATGAACAGTTGACTCACTTCTTCCTTGATAGATTGCATATTTGTCATGACACTCTTTTCATGCTCCCATTGTTCATTCAACTGAGATTGCCTCTCCTTCAAGAGAGCCAGTTCTGACTCGAGCCGGGTCAACCTATCTTTTGAAGCTTTATCTGTATCACTAGTCAGAGACAGCCTCTCCATTTCAAGTTTCAGTACAGCACGATTGATCTCATCCAGCGCAGTAGGTTTTGAAGTGATCTCCATTTTCAGTTTAGCAGCCGCTTCATCTACCAGATCAATGGCTGCAATTTCACAACATACACAGACTCGGTGTGAGATATGTGGTTATTAGCCCACATATTTTACAAAGACACGCCGACATTTTAGAATTAACATGATTGTATGACCTTTATCTGGCAAAAAGCGTCCACTGATGTAGCGATCTGAAAGAATTGCAGCTTCAACAAGTGCACTATCAGAAATGCGTACTCCATGATGCAGTTCATATCTTTCACGCAGTCCACGAAGTATAGAAACTGTATCTTCTACTGTAGGCTGGTCAACATAAACTTGTTGAAAGCGGCGCTCCAATGCCGGATCTTTCTCTATATATTTACGATACTCATCTAAAGTTGTTGCACCAATGCATCGCAACTCTCCTCGACCAAGCATAGGCTTCAACAGATTCCCAGCATCCATTGCACCATTGGTAGCCCCTACAAACACAAGTCATTTTTATACGCTTGGATTCACACATAATGAAAGAAGTCACAGTTCAGAACCAAGCACAAAGCACTTGAAATTACAGCTAGTTTACCATACCTGCCCCAACAACAGTATGGATCTCATCAATGAAAAGAATTATCTGCCCATCTGACTCTGTAACCTCTTTCAGCACTGCCTTGAGTCGATCCTCAAATTCTCCACGATATTTTGCTCCGGCAATAAGTGCACCCATGTCTAGGGATATCAACTGAGTCGCAAATAGCAAGTCAGTCAGGGTTGCACAAACAAAGGGAGAAAAATGACTAGACTATTGACAGGAGAACAGTATATAGCTACTCACCTTTCGGTTCATTAGAGCTTGAGGCACATCACCTTGCACTATTCTCTGAGCAAGCCTGCAAAATAGGGAATCAGTTGTTAGATCAATTAGCTAGCAGAGTATATTATGTTCACATTATGGATTTCATCCATAATGCAGGATTAAAAAAAGCATTATTGTAATAGTGTACCCTTCAGATATGGCGGTTTTTCCAACACCAGGTTCACCAATGAGCACAGGATTGTTCTTAGTTCTCCTTGATAGAATCTGAATGCATCTGCGTATTTCATCATCTCTTCCTATGACAGGGTCGAGCTTTCCTGCCCTCGCCATAGCAGTCAAATCTTTACCATATTTCTCTAATGATTCATATTTCCCCTCGGGATCTGAAATTCAAATATGGCAATGAGGAGCACATTAAGATCCTTTGGGTTATATTACCATTTTCATTACAAGAAACACATGATCGACCATATATTTGTCTATAGCTATAATGTGATGATTTTGAAGATCCTTATCGATTATCGAAAACATGAATAAATAAAATAGATAGGTACCTTGGTCTATTACTGTTTGTCGTCCTCTGATGGATTCTACTGCATCCTTTAAGGTCTTCAATGAAATTTGAAAATCCCTAAACAACTGTTTCCCAAATCGGCTATCTTGCACAAAGCCAAGCACCAAATGTTCAACAGATACAAAAGAGTCACCATACTCTTTCTTGTAATCCCTGGCTCTCTGCATTAGACTTTCCAAATCCCGCCCTAACATCGAGCCAGCCGACTCACCAATAACCTGCAATAAATACAGTAAATTATGCAGTATAATCAGGAGACGCCAAGTGAAAAACTGTAATAATTAGTACAAGCTTTTTGCATATGTGTCGTACAATCAGGGATAAAAAACCTAACGGAAAAGCGTTTAATCATTTATCCATCACATCGATAACAAGATATCACCTTTGGTTGGCGTTGAATAAACTTATCAGTTGCTTCTAGAAGGCGTGTATTATCCACACCAGCCTTGGAGAATATTCTCCTTGCTAACCCATTTTTCTGTTCCAGCAGAGCTTTCATCAAATGCTCAGTCTCCACAATTTGATGCTTGTTCTCCTTTGCCACTTCAGGGGAAGATACAATTGCTTGCCACGCCATCTCGGTGAATTCTTGTTGCGTAATCTAACAATACATTGTCTAAACATAAGTATACCATCGGAAAAAGCAACTAACTGAACAACTCCGCAAATTAAAAAACAGCATAAAGAAACCTCGGCACTAGCTCTATTCGCATGAACAAGCATTTACTAAGTTCACAAAGATATCATTATTTCTCAGTAATATTATGACGGGTAAGAAAGTTAATTCCGATGCTATTAACCAATGAAACAAACTAACAATATACAGAGCTGTGATCCATTGTAACCATCCTCGTCTCATGAAACGCAAACTATTTACAAATGTATCCGAGTAACATATTTTGTCATTTTACATATTAGACTTTAAATTAACATTTCACTGTAAATTTCCAAAATTTAGTTGCGGTGGCACAAAAATATAAGTTGTCACATGATCAAACACCAGTTATGAATTTCTACTAATCCTCCTTTTTTATAAGATCTAAGTCCTCCTTTTTCTTGGGTAAAAGGTTGTGAATTTCTCTACTTTTTACACAATATTTGTGAAATTTACCTGTTTCTACTAGCATAGGGATCGGTCTTAAATTCGTTTAGTATGTATATGTATACTCTTATTCAAAAATTAAAACGAGAATGCTACATTTTCTATATATGTAGTTTTGAAAGGAATTCGGTCAGTCTGAGTTATAAAACCTTCCTATTTGAATCTCATGGATTAATTCCCCAATTGACAACCCTAAGTATCAAACAAAACATAATAACATAAACAATAGAATTATGGATGTCTCGTTAATAATTAATAAATAATAATATATACTCTATTATTATTATGATGATTATATATAGTATGTAAATGTAAATTACCCTTCCATTAGAAGAAGAAGAAGAAGCATCACAGCGAACAAGAAAAGATAATCGAGAGTGTAACAGTGTCGTTCTAGGTTTTGAAAATGAATTGAAACAGAATACAACAGATGATGATGAAGATGATGATGGTTGGGCAAACAATGTTGTTGTTGTTGTTCTGTCGATACACGGTACGCCGGAAAAGGCTGTCGCCGTTGCCGTCGCCATAAATACCAGGAAAAGAAAAGTGTTGGTCGCAGTGGAGTGTATGGGGGTGGGGGATGGAGAAGGAAAGGAAGATACATTGATTTTATATATACTATCACTTGTAATTGTAAGATACAGTGGAGTGTAATTGGATCCATTACTTCGTGACGAGGATGACCCATTCTTCTTATTATTATTATGTATGTAGTCGTTGAGAGAGTTATTATTATTTATTGTTCATTATATATATATATATATATATATTATATATATATATATATATATATATATATGTAGTGGTTGAAAAATTTGGGAGGGCTGAGAATTTAATGGGCGCCAGTGAATTAGGTTGGGAGGGCTGGTTGGGAGGGCTGGAGGGTTGAAATGACTTGGCAGAATTTTATTTGTAGGATTTGGGAGGGTTGATAAATCCATAGTGACGACTCCTAGTACCCTAACAAGTTCAACTATGTACACTTTGGTGCTAGCTTTAACAATTCCTTCGATAAGAAGAGGGATGTGTTGAGAATTCGAGTAGACTTGTCATATATCAAACTCGACCCTATCTTTCGTAGCATGCATTCAACTAGCGGTCTAGGAAGGCTAAGAAGGCATAATGTTGCAGCTTCAAGAATGCTTTCAATCATATATAATCTCAATCATGCTCCTATGGAAAAGGTTCGACATAGGATTGTCATTGTGGCGAAGTTTGATGAACATGGTTTATGAGAAGTAAAAATATGAAAGTTGTGGGTAGTGTCTAAACATTGTCAAATGGCTCAAGAGAAATTGTCACTTATATGTTGAGAAGATGACTAGATGAATTACCCAAACAAATGATCGATCGACTTTTAGATTAAAAAAATAAGTCATGATTCTGTAATGTTAATAACTAAAAAGTAGGTTATTGTTATTGAGGACACATATTTAAAAACCTTTGATGTATGAAGAGCCACATATTTGATAACTGATGAGTTGTATTATTGTATTGTGTGGAGTAAACAAGAGTATAAGAGTATAAATAAAAGGCTAATTTACATTGGAAACCCTCTAATATTGACTATTGTAAGATCAAGTTAAACATATATCTAATATTCGCTCGCAAGCTGAGGTTGGGAAACGACTTGTAGCTTGGACCGTAAAAACAAGAACCGATCACTTGGTAAGAACTTGGTGGAGGCATCTGCAACTTGATCATGAGTAGAGATGAATTGTACTTGTAATCGCCCCTGAGCAACCTTCTCGCGGACAAAGTGAAAATCAACTTCGACATGCTTAGTACGTGCGTGTAAAACAGGGTTGACTGAGAGGTAGGTTGCTCCTAAGTTGTTACACCAAAGAGTGGGGGCAGATTTGGTGACCATGCCAAGTTCGCATAAGAGGGCTTCAAGCCATGTGACTTCAGCTACCGTATCGGCTAGAGCTTTGTACTCTGATTTTGTAGATGAGCGGGAGACAAGTGCGTTATTTGCGAGCTGTCCATGAGATTAAGTTAGATCCCAAATAAATAGCAAAACTACCAGTAGATCACCGAGTATCTGGACAACCAGCCCAGTCGGCGTCAGAAAAAGCCTTGAGATTGGTCCAGTTTGCATCAGTAAAAGCATGAAGAGTTGAGCCAGAGGTGTGCTTTATGAGTAAACCATAACCAGAAGTACCAAGCATATATCGCAAAATCCGTTTAACCGCGGTCCAATGGTTTTCTGTTGGAGCATGTATGAACTGACAAACCCGATTGACAGCGAATGTAATATCTGGTCGAGATAAGGTAACATACTTTAGAGCTCCAACAAGTTTCCTGTATCTAAGCGGATTGGAAAATAAAGGACTATCCTGTAAAGATAAGGGCATGGATGTGCTCATAGCAGAATAAACCGGTTTAGGATCGGAGAGACCAACTCGTTGTAGAAGTTCCAAAATGTATTTTTACTGCAATAGAATGATATCACCACCATGTTTAACTACTTTTACACCCAAAAAAATAATCAAGATCGCTTAAGTCTTTAAGCGCAAATTCAGCGCTCAAGTGAGCAACAAACTTGTTGATGGCAGCCAAATTATTCCCGGTAACAATGATATCATCAACATATATGAGAAAATAAATGAGTGTACCATGGGAGTTATATATGAAAAGAGATGGATCCGTTTTTGAACCTGTAAATCCCAACCGTTGTAGAGCCATGGACAGACATGTGAACCATGCCCGTGGTGCCTGCTTTAGGCCATATAAAGACTTGTCAGATTTACAAATATAATCGGGTTTGGATGGGTTAACAAAACCTTCTGGTTAGCGGAGATAAATTGTTTCCTTAAGATCCCCGTGAAGAAAAGCATTCTGGATATCCATTCTATACACATGCATTCATTGTATGCGTGTAGAATCTAGTTTACTTCATACTACATACATACATTCATCATACACAAACACACACACATATATATACATAGAGAGAGTCTATTTATCGTAAAAAAATTATTAATGTAAATAAATAATATAAAATCTTAACCATTAAATCATAATCAAGATAATAATAAAACTGATGCAAAAAGACTTATAGAATACAAGTATATAAAACTGTTGCACGAATAATTCAAATAGCACAAGTGTATAATACAAATATATAAAGCTAATGCATCAACGATAAAACCAATTAATCATGATGTCCAGCTTTATTCATTAGTGCCGAACACGATGACAACGACTTTCAGTTAAAAAAGAATGCTTGTTTTATTTGTTTTACTTTAATAGTTTTCCCCTATATATAGGGGAAGGGTTATTTAAGAACCTTTAAGTGGCTAAGGGCGAAGCCCGTCAGTCTATGACGGAGCCATAACGACTAAGGGCGAAGTCCGTCAAGTAGATCATCCCATCACCGATCATCCCCTATGACCTATCACCCCCAACAGCTACCATTTATTAATACCCATAAGGGCGAAGCCCTCTTCAAATCACAGTTTCAGATGACGGTGGTATAGCTAACTTGCACATGTATAAATGAGTTAATTTTATTTAGATATCTTATTTTCACATGTGTAAAATATATAACTTGCACACGTGTAAATACTAAAAAAAAGGAAAATTAAAAAGTCGTCAAAAATATATCGGATGACCTCTCTAGTGAAAGAGGACAAAATTTTAAGACTACCTATATTTTTTTCGTCTAACCTATATTTTTTTTTCGTCTAACGATATACAGTTTTTAAAATAAAAGTTTTTTAATGAATTAGATGAAATTTTATGATTTTAAAATCAATGGTCCAAATTGATTTAAGAGGTTTTGAAAATAACCCACCCTTATATTTATATATATATATATATATATATTGAAGTGCTAAAATAAAAATATCATCTGAAATTTTTAATGCATATGTGTGTGTCAACGGGTATGTATTGTAGGGTAAATAGAGGAGTAAAGATTGGATAAAAGTAGTAAAGAAAAAAATCAATCATTAGATACTTGAGGCCTGATGGCCGGATTCTACATGTCCCAAATGTCCAATCGCTGCCTGGATATCCGCAGACACCCAAGCGGCTCGTGAAACTCGAGATTAATTTAATTCTATGTATCACAGGCTGGCCAGGCTACCATACGGCCATCCCCCCATCTTCAATTCATTGCCTTCTTCCTTTTTAATGCATTCGTCAATTTCTTATACGTTTTGGACACTTTTAGACTATAAAATAGGCGTTTCAGGTAGGAGAAATAAATATTTATATATAGGCACACTACTACAAACAAACAAGTCTTTAATTATTTTTTTACAATTTATATATATATTGTATATATATATATATACTAGTTTTAGGTCCCGTCTGATGGACGGGTAGTTTCAACACATCGTTATAAAAATAATTTAACAAATCACAACAATATAACATAAAAAATAGATTAAACTTATTTTATTTGAAGAACATTATCGTTTATAGCATCACTGCAACTCGATATAAAAGATCCTTTTGATCAAATTTAACTATGAAAGTGGTATTTTCTTAAATAAATGCATGTAAAATCTTTCACATTTTGTAAATTGGGATAATGGCACCGGAATGTAACCAACTATGACCAAATGGTTATGTAATGTAGTGACCTACTCGGGTAGCTATGTAATGTATGCACCTATGTTTTTTTTGCTATACTATGTAAGGACCTTTTTATTTGGGTCAATGAATGTAAGG